>WBNH01006645.1:0-134346 GCA_013401255.1 Urocolius indicus | reverse complement strand
TTTCTCTCTCTCTCTAGAGGACCTAGAGCGGGTTCCTGTCAACCATTCCATGTTGTGATTTCTGCCGAAATCAGGGGGCAATTGCTGACCTTTCTCTTTTTGGTACCAAAAAAGCACGTTGGTTCAAAATGACCATTGTTAGCACTGACGTTCTGTTGCCTTGTACTATTCTCTCAACCATGGCATTGTAGGATCTGTTTAATCAGTGTGTTACTGGATAAAGCAGAATTCCCAATCAACAGGAGTCTAATGTGTTAGCACCAAGTCTCAGCTGAAGCATTTTAGCTGAAGTGCCTCATCTTAATTCCACAGAATTACTGTCCCCCATTACACACCGGTCATTACCATTAAGTATCATTGGGCCTCAATCAAGTTCTCTAGGAGAAGTCCTCATTAAGTGGAGGGCATCATTCTTCCTTTTCAATTCTGTTCCTGGGAGAATCCCTCCCTGAGAACACAGCAATGACAGTAATGACAATACCTATGTAAACTCATCTTTGCAGATGAGCTGAACTCAAACAGTCTACACTGCTTTGAACAGATGATTTTAGCATGACTTTTGTTTCAGTTTCCCACTGAAAATCTCCATTCATGAATATTTTAATTGATAAATAATCAATATTTGCTTCCGTTAAACTCACCAGGGCATAATACTCAATCTGCATACGTATTTGGGCAGCCTTCAAGTAACAATGAAAACATCCATTAGTTCTAGAAAGATTCCTTTTCCCTGCTTCAGCCACTGACAGACACCGAAGTAGGGAGAGATTCACAAGACAATTACCGTACTAGTGGGCCAAAAAACCCAGCAGAACAATGACCACATGTCCTTTAACATCTCAGGTAGGACTTATTTTTCCTACAGTAGAAAACCACTGCATTTGATTTAAAAAAACCTGTCCTTGTATCTTTGAATACTTAATAAAAAGGCCAATTTCAAGTATTTAATGTGCAAAGCAGCTGGTGTTGCTTTCCAAACTAAAGAATTAAATGGGGAAAACCTCCAGCCCCTTTTCAAGCATCTGGAGTGGTATTAACTTTACAATGCAGGGTTAGTGCAACCTTTCTGTCCCTCTTGCTCCCTGCCCCCCTTTTTTAACATAAGTGCAATCTAACATTTAATTTTGTTTAATACCTGGTAACTATCCTATAAAATATCTAAATCTTATATCTAGAAGTAAGGCTGAGGCCAGGCTCAGATGTTGGATCTCAACGCCCTGGAACTTTGGTTCTCAGCCAAACCAAGCCCAAACTGTGCAGCTTCACACCCATCTCTAATCAGAAGCATTAACTTGACAGTGTTCCAGACATGAGTAACCATTCTTCCGTGGTGGAGGAACTCAGTAAGATGCCTTGTACAGCATTATTTCCATGTCTCTTATTTATATTTGTGTCTCAAAAACAAAGCCTGAGTTTTGGGCTTTCATTCAATGTCCGTTGAAGAGCAAAAAACATTTTGGGAATGAGACTCTTTCAGTTCCAGCTTTCAGCAGCAATTTAAATGAGGACTTTGACAACAAGGATTCTGTCTTTAATAACCATAAAACAAAAGAGTAACTTATCTCCTGGAGATCTGACAAGCACATTTCCAATGGAAATGAACAGATTTACTCGTGCAGAAAAATACAGGTACAAATGAAAAGATACTCAACTGAGCATCACTGCAGAAGTCTGTTTGCATAAGGAAAGTTAAATGCATGGAAAGAGGAAGAGGAGGGGCTTCATAACAACAGCTGTACAAATAACTTACTAGGAAAAAACAATAAAGGTTTTAGATGTGGCCCAAGAATAGAACATAATTAATTAGCTCATAAAAGGACTAAAGTACCTTACTGCACAGTGCTTTTTGATCCTGCTTTTACTCTGCTGACATGTTCCTATACTGGGAGGACAAACAACTGTCCTTCCAAACCTAATAAATAATTCTGCATGTTAATTATTTTGCTTGATGCAAATCTCAACAATGAAAATGAAAACAAACATGTTCAATATATGAAGGGATTTATCTTCCTGCTTCTGACTTCAAGGGTAGCTGACAGACCATGCTCAACTGCAACAGGCAAAAAAACCCTTTGGTGCAAATTTAAAAACAAGAAACAAACCAAAACCCAGAAAGATCATTAAAAAAAAAAAAAACGAGTATCTAGACAACAGAGACAGTGGAGCGTTCAAGATAACCCTCAGTTTTCATCACATTCAGGGAAGTCATTCTTCTACCCTTAGAAAGAGCAAGGCAGGCAGAAAAGCTGTCTTTGCTTATTGTCTTTACAGTTCATCATGCCTAATTTCCTTTGGAACACAGAGCTTTTTTACTCCCAATGTGTAAAATCTTAGCAATTCAACTACTTTTTCTATCTTTTTTTTGTTTCATACACACTGACCTCTGTAACCCAGAACACAGCTCATAACCCAGTGCATCCAGTTTGGAACAAGCCTGAATGAAGATCCTGCATTCACTCAAAACCTCAAGCACTTTGCAATTTGTGTTCGTTTTTGAAACTGAATAAAAAGTCTTGTCAACATTTTTGGGTTTGACAAAAAGTAAGCTAAACCTAGTGGTTTTGCCTGACCTTGATTAATCTGGGAGTTGGAACTTAAATCTCACTATGAAACTCAAAGGGTATGAACTCAACTCACATAGACTGAAAGTGCAGAAGGAGTTTAAGCCCTGCAAAACAGAACCAGAGTTTCACTTGGCTCTGTTTTTCCAGCTTGGCATGTTGTAAAGCAGACAATCCAGATGAAGAGTCCATCCCAGCTCAATTTCTTCTCCAATAAATGGCTGATTTTTGTGCAAAGATCAAAAGCAAGGTCATATTTTCTCACATCCAAGAGGCATGCCAGGTGGACGGGCTGAAGGAATGAAGGCATTCCATCAGTAACCACGGGAGTGCTTTAAGACTCATTTCAGTTTCTCTGTTCCATGTTGCACTGGAAGCTGTTAAGGCACTATAACATCACCATTTTGGGCGTAGAGGTACAGAGATGAAACAAATACTAAACCTCATACTAGAGATAGACTTCTGCTAAAACAATTAGATCCTGCATTCAGTACAGTCCATGATCAGAATGTAGGATTTTAGTCTCACTTGCCATGGTGAGGGGGCAGCCAGCACGAGATTGAAATCAGATCTGAATTTATTCAATGTTCAGGTGTGTTTAGCTCCAGAGTTCATACTTTGGCTGTTACAGCCAATACCATTTGTAATATGGCAGTGCCCAGAACCCCCAGGAGCTAATCAGGATACTCTGGTGCAAGACTTCTAACAAACTCATAACAACAACAAAAAAGATACCCTGTATTTGTGTTCCATTGCATTCCACAATCAGCTACTCTAGCTGCCTCTCAGAGCTAACACAATCCGTTTACACTCTGTAAACTGAGTTCTCTTTTACTCCCAGATTTTTCTCCACAACCTTGGCAGATTATGCCTCATTGGTGCTTTTTTCTTTATGGAAATTGCCACTTGAAGAACAAGAATCGGCACAAATTTCCTAATAAAGATCACTTCTCTTTTCCTTATGTCTTATCATCCCTGAAAACACAGGAGAAAGAAGTCATTGCAGCCTATTTGAACCACTAGCGCAAAAAAAAATTGAAATGGTCACGAATTTCCCTTTAAATTTATTTCTGCTCAAAGCAAAGAATTACCAACTCGCTCATGGTCTTTGTCTACATTTCCTTAAACTTTCTGGAGCTTTAAGATGCTTTAGTTTTGCAGCATTTCTCTTAAAAGTTGGATTTGTCATTGCTAATAAAAGTATTAAAAAAAAAGGAAGAGAAAAAAAAATCACTTGTCGGTGAAAACATGTTTTGATGGAAAGTCTTAAACAACTCTGTAAACTCCTGTGGAGCTTTAACTTCGTTTATAAAGGATGAAACTGATGCAAGTGCCCAAGTAACAAAACATGAATTGCCAAACCTGAGGATGTCACCTTCCCACAGCAAGTCTTGTGGGTCTACGGAAAATCACACAACCCTCAGTAAGCTAAAATCCAATTTTTATCAGGGATGTGGAACATGAAGGTACAGTAATAGTGATAACAAGCAGTAACAGCATTTCCAAGGGTAGTCCTGACTCTCACCGGTAGATTTCAGAGGCTCTTGCTGCCAAAGCATGCACACACCTTCTCAAATGCTCTCCTGAAGCAAGACCACAAAGTTTTACCAAGGTGAGCAACCCCATTTGGAGAGGTGGAAATATAGCAAATAGAGTAAAATAAAGGGAAAAAAATGCCTCATCAAAGGTCACCCAGGAAATCAGTGATACAGCCCAACCATCTGACTTGCAGCCTTTCGTCCCTCTCAGCTGCACGAGAGCTGGTTCTAGCAGGGCTTTTCTCCAGCGTTCTCTGCTGGGCCAGCGTTTACACCACAGGGAGACGTGACAGAGCACCCAGGACTGAAAAGGCTTCAACGTTCCATTTACATTGTTGGGAGGGCGAAGTTACAGGTAAAATGTTTCTTAAATGTAGTTGCTTAAAAGGTTAGGAAAGATAGGAGACCGTGCCTGCCTTTCTCTTCGCTACTGACACACTTCACCTCCTTCCGTGTTTTTATTAGCTGGTATTCACAATACATCAGCGACAGCTATGATGAAACCAGTGGCAGATTTCACTGCAAAGCAGCTGGGTCATTGTCCCATGGGTCTTGTTGCTTTGCTGCATGAGATCTTAAAGTGACCATCACTATTTCAGCTTCTTGTTTTTTAAAGAAGCTGAAAGGGAGAGCGTGAGAGTGTTAAAAGGTAAAAGAGATGGAAAGAGACAGGGAGTGGAGGCAAAATGAGGAGACTACTTGTGTACCACGTACAGAGCTACTTTGAAAAATTCTGAGGCATCTAAGTATCACAAACATGATCCCTGCTGTGGGCAGCTGTATGTGCGAGTGCTTTGCCCGAGGGTGTCAAATCAAATATCCACTGCTGGTTGGTACAGTACATCACTTCCCCTGGGGGATTCAGAGTGGAAAAAAAAAAGAGGGGGGAAAAAAGGAGGAAAAAAAGAAGGTTTAAACAGAACAAATGGAGGAAGACTTTAACAATATCTGATATGGCTTATCATACCCTGTCATCATATTTATTACAAACACTGTAGGAGAGAGGAAAGGGAAAGGGAGAAGAAGGGAAAAGCAGACAGGTCCACGCAAGACTTACCTGGAACCGCCTCATATCTCTTGGGTTTCCTGCTGTTTTCAAGCAATTCTGATTGCACTTGAGAAAAAATTTTAAGAAGAACCTGGAAAGAGAAAGAACTGTGTCACTTCTGTTAACCATAACAAAACATACGTTGCTTTATCCTGTTTTAATGTATATATTCCAGTGATTTACACAATGGTGTGTCAGTAGACCAGGAGGGGTCAAAACAGAAAGAAGATAAACTCTAACAAATATAAGTTAAAAAACAAAAATCAGGTAAAGTGCAGCCAACGTGACTAATTCAGCCTGAGCTGGGCTGCTGCCTGCTGTAAGTCAACGTATCTGCTCTGATTTGTGCCTATTTCCTCACAGTGTGTTTGACCACACAATTTTTGTCTCCTTCTTTATCTCTCCCTTGCATCCAAGAGCTTTCTTTCGCTGGCTGAAGGGATTTTCCACGAAACAATATAAAAGAATAACATTATTGTAAAAGCTACAAAAACCAACAGGGCAACTGTGAAGCAGATAAGCTTCAAAACTACTTATAACGTATTAAAAACCAGAGACAAATACGGCTCCCAGAAGAAGCTGACGAGATTTCATCACGATGGTTTTAGTTATTAAGATTACAGTAACTAAAGCAGAGAAGCAAAACTGCCAGGAATTCGGATTATAATCTTACATAGATTTTGAGAGAGGATAAATAAAAAACAACCTGAAGTAATACATGACAGCTCACGCTGTCCAAGCAGATAAACCTATTAACACTGCACAAAGTTCTCGTGCCAATTCTCTTTGCCCTGCCACATAAACCTATCTTTAGGTGTTGTAAATCTGTGGAGTTTAGTTTGTCGTGTACACAAGTTGAATCCTTGGCATGCTTGGTTGGTTTGCCCAGCACTATGCTCTGGATCTTAAAGATTGTAGAGTTCAGAAATATTAGGCAGATATTTTCCTAGAGGCTTTTTCCACAACATTCTGAGTCAAATTCAGAGAGGAGAGGATTCATCCCTTTGTTATCGGATCAATCTGATTAGATTTGTGAATTTCAGAGGTAAAGAAACTACGTGAAAAATCACAGTTGCTGGACTGAAAACTAAACAAGCATCTCTCCCAAATTCAGACATAAGAGGCCAGACATGTTTTTGGCATCCTGTAGCACGAGTGAAAATATTTTCTGTGATTCTTATCACTTCCATTTGTTGGACAAAACAGCTTGAACTGCAGCAATTAAAAGAAAGAAATCAACCAGTAACTTGAAGATAAATTCAGAAGGAGAAAAAAAACCAAAAAAGCCTTGGATCCAAGAGAAAAGAAATAGTTGAAGAATTGATTTAGAATACAAAGAGCACTTTATTTATTTATTTCTCTTGCTGAGTGCTTTCCTTAAAAAAAAAAAAAAAAAAATGCGCTTTTGCAGTAAGTTAAAGTCCCAGGTGAGCCAGGGCCTATTTCCCTTTCTGTTACTATGACAACGATTTTTTACCGCAGTCCCTAAGTCCCTTCAGAACTCACACATTCATGCCTTGAATTAGAACTTTAAAGGAGAAAGATGTATATTTCCCAGGGTTTACCAACAACAACCACCAAAATAGTCCTAATGCCAGACAAGAAAGCAGAAATCCACTCGCCCTTGGTGTTGCCACTTTCTCTGCATCGCTTCCATCGGGGTATTTCTCTTCCATCTGCCCCAAACATACAAAGAAATATCGAAGGATCTGATCCATTTCTATATTGCTGGAACAAACAAAACCCCCTCGAAAGCCTCACGACAGCTGTACCCAGAAAAAGGACCCAGATAATGTCGTATGAAATGCCTGTCACAAAATACATCCTTCCAGTCAGCTTTTTAAATGCCAATGTTCCTTTTTTTCCCCTCACACCTCTCACAAACATTTTAAGAATAACTAAAATATTTATTTCCTGGCTGAGTGCATTTTGCAGACTGCTGGTTTTTTTCTCTTCACTGTTCCTTCTCATTTCTGACTTAAAGAGCTCACTGGTTCTTCCCCTGGCACCAGTTGGGGAGCCAGGATTTGGGTTCAGTGGGAGAGATGTGCCGGTGCTCGGCTGTCAGGGGGTAACTTCTGTAAACACAGCTCTGCTCACCTCCTTGTATTGTGATGAAAAACACCCTACACAACTTCACACCTCGGGAGCACCACTGACTATATTCCATCAAATAAGTCTTATTGACTCCTCACCCTAAAACCTGTGACCTCTTTGATTGGAATGATTTAGAAAGCAAGATTTTATCCATAGGAATGTTTTGAGAAGGAAAAGTACTGTACGTGCCTGTACACTCACAGGCTCACAGGAGAATTTGAGCCACAAATGTTACTCACAAACATTTCTTTTATCCTGCCCTCTTCTTAAACATGTAGTAAAAAATATTTGCAGATGTATCAATAAGCTTATGGAAGGAAAAACTGCAGAAGGGAACCAAAGTGTATCATGAAACTAAAGCAAGAAACTTATATGAAAATCAATGAGCCGCTGGCTGACCGATTATCCCGGAGAATAACTGCAAACAAAAATCCCCCAGAAGTTGTTACTTTCGAGGAAAATTAAAAAAGATCAAATGAATTGGGAAAATATCCAGTTTCCTTTTCAATTTTTTGACATGCTTGCATCCCTGTTCATCTACAAAAATGAACAACACCAGGGCAAAGAAAGGTGTGAGAGAACACGCTGCATTTGCTGACTGACTTTGGGAAGAACTGAGATGCTGCAGCACTGTGTGGTACACAAAGCCCTGAAAGGCAGGCACACAACAGTGATCATTCCAAATGTATGTTTAACAAGTACCAGTGGCTGAACTCTGCAACACTGCATGGCATTGAACTCTGTTCACATCTTCTGCTAAATGCCTCCAGAACACTGAGGATCAGATCCCCAGCAAATGTAAATCACCAGTGTACATGAAAATTAACTTGGATTTCAACTCCATCTGTGCTGATTCATACCAAAGGGTGTATTGTCCATTAAAAAATACACCCAAAACAAAACTGTCCCTCTTCTCTGAGCTGTCTGCCTCCTACGAGCCTCAGCTCACCGACTGCCATGTAACAAACAGCATTCAACACGCAAACACAGAGAGCTTGAGAGTATTTAGGCAAGATATTTAACCAAGGGCAGTTTTGGGACTCCCACTTGAGACAACTTAAAGGAGTCTGACCTCCTAGAATCACCGAGCACCTCGCCTGCTTGACAGCCGTGCACCTTTAAGGTATCACAGAAGGGGCATCAGACATTCCTCATCTCACTTTTGAAGGTGCTGGCTTTGGTTTTGGGCAGCATTTGTATACATTGCCTGTGTCAAGACATTTGTAGTGTCTTTGGAGCTCACCAGATATGTTGAACTAAGAGAGATTTCCCTCCTATCACCCCAGATTTAGATTTATTTAGACACACACGTTAAGAATTTTCATCTTTCCTCTAGTTGAACCACGTCTCTCTTCTCCTCCTTTCAGAGTTTCTCCAGACAAATTTTAGCTGCAACTGGGCATCTGCACGAAGTATTTGGTAGCTTGTTCTCTATACATATATATATTTTAAGTGGTTGCATCTGGGAAAGGCATTAATATTTGTTGCAGCATTAGAATAAAAATGACTTGGGGGGAGCAAAGAGGAGGGAAGGTTTAGCACTAAATGAAGCTGATTTAGGGGCAACAGGAGAATTGCAGAAAGGCTTTATTAATTTTTTTTTTTAAATGAGAACCTTTAGCCAGATTTTGGCCTTAACTGACACATACATCAAAAACCAAACCCCATAATTTACAAACATTAGCTTGTTTTTATGTTCCTTTGCTGCCCTTTGTTCCTTTCTGAGGACAGCACTAGCTATGAGTTTAGCAGATAACCGATTCCAGCCAAGCAGAGAGAGCACGGCTCAGACATCTCATACATCAACAGCTAAGGGCACTGGGGGAAAACTTACATACTTTTGAATGGCTACCACTAAACATTCTGGCATTGCTCTAGAAAAATGGATTAACGTAATGTATAGACATAAAATTAATTAAGATATAACTATAAATGTATCTCTATGTTTCATATTGTCTCTCTCATCCTATGGAGCTTCCTATCCATAGACGAGACACTGGCAGAGGTCTCCAAAATGCACCCCAAATGTAACTCCCTCCTTTAGGATTTAGAGGGAGCTATTTTAAAAGTTACTGCTCCTCCTACTGGGAGTTGCCATCATGCCAAGGGGTGAGGTTGATATTCAAGTGTCCCTTTTTCACTTTAGTTCACTTTTTCACTGATTTGTCAGCAATACCATGAGCAATCCTGTCTGACTCTGTGGGAACGCACCAGAATACAGCTGGATCCTACAAAGGGTTGTCACTGGACAGTGTGCTTGAGGAAGGGCAAAGTAAATAAGGTCTTGGATCTCTCTAGCTCTTTTCAAAGCACTTTGCTGACCCACACTCCTGCCTTGCCTGTGTCTATGTAATTACATTCTCTACCTACCTAAAGCAACTTGAAAATGTGTCTAGAACTAGAAAGTATGCTCCACACCTTTGAGAACACTTATCCTCCACCTCTGATGATTGAGAAGAACCTTAATCAAATCCTGTTGGGAGTAAGAGAAAAAACCCACAAATCCTTCTTGCGACTTCGACAGGACCAGTCAGAAGCCCAAAAGAGCAGTCCCACAGGCAACAGAAGGTGTAGTTAAAAATAATCCATTCATGCTTTTTAAAACCTTGCCACAAGACCTTGGGCTGATTACTCTCACCACATGGAACCACAGAAATAGATAATATGCTTTGCACTTTTATAGCACCATTCTATGGGACTTAAACTTCAATTAATTCTGCCTCACAACCCACCTCTGCAGCAGGTGATGTGACTCACCACTGAACAGGCAAAGATGCAGGGCCTGGAAACTGGGAGGGAATTGCTCCCCATCAAACCACAGGTCTGCCACAGAGCTGGGACTAGGACTCAGATCTCCTGACTCCTGGTTCTACATCTTAATTAACCTTCCCATCCACCTTTTGTGCCTTCTTAAAATACAGCTACAGAATCAAAGGACATAACATTGTTTTTATCTTGTCAGCAGCCTCTGGATACACATCAACAATACCCCTTGTAAAGCAAATACTGAGATAATCTGGTTTGCGTACAATTTGGGCTCATGGCCTTGGTCCTTTTATGGCATGAGGAGGTGCCCACCATATATGGTGGCATTCTGCTTAAATAAGTAAACTGCTTCCTAAAAAGTCACAAAGTGAACACAGATGAAACTAGAAGCTGTTATTATGAGTATCTTTGCTCCAGCTCAATAACATTAAGATTACTATGAACTGCATAAATATCATTACAGTTAGGGCCTGACTCCAACTCCATCAAAGCTAGGAAATTGTGAGATCAGGGTCTCCCATCCTCCCCTCGACTCACCCATGTGTGTCTTGGCATTGCAAAGTCTGAGATAAGTGTGACAAGTAACTACCCCACGCCACAACGTGACAAAGTAAAAAGCTGAACTTGAAATGTCTTCCTTTCAAAGGGACCTTCCAGATTCTGCACATATATTTGAAGGTCAAGGCTTAAGATCAATTAATTGCATTTATTTGATATCATCATCCTGATTTTAATGAATATCACAGTAAAAGGCTTCTTTATAATCTGAATATTTATCTCTGGAGTAATTTCATTCTATTATGTCAGTGTGTATTATTAGAGAGCTGATGATAAAATTTCCTCCTCTTTTCCAGCAGTTATAGTCAATGTGGGATCATTCATTGCACAAAGGCATTCTAAAGGAACATACACCTTATATTGTGTGAGGGATGAGTGAGGTTATTACAGCAATCCAGAGTATTTATATGATACTCCACAAACAGCAGCTAATTAATCTTCACAAAACTCCTGTGCATAAAGTGTGAACCCAGTTCAACCAATGTGAAAGCCAACATATGTAGGTCAAAAGACTTTTCTGAGTCTGTCAGAGATTTACTGTGAGAGAAGGGAGCAGGAGTCAGATGACACGAGGTCTCAAGCCCAGGCCAGAAGGAGTTGGCTGGTCATTTGTCATTTGTTTTGTTAAAAGAAACCCTCCAGTTGCACCCAGAAGTGCACGTGAACATTGTGCCTTGCTACTCCTGCCCCTGCAGCAGCTTCACGAGAAACACTCCTCTATTCTCTTGCCCTAATTCAAACTAATTTCTTCAGTTATGGCACCACTAATCTGATTCGACTTCTCTCCAGCTCCACACTTCTGAATGCAGAGGACGAGCAGACTATGCAAGAAAAGTCTTTAGCCTGGCATTAGAGATGAGTTAGTTGCATGCACATCTGGAGCAGATGAAGTGATCCTCTGCGGCCACTCCCTCAGAAATGTGTGTTCTTATTTTCTTCCTCCATCCATACTTTGTCACATGCACTCCCTTACACTGCCATTACATCTTTCTCCTCATCTGCATGATTGTCTTTCACCTTCTATGCTCTAATCCTGACTCATTTGTACAGGAACTCTTTCCTGTGCTTTACTTTTCCAGCGTTGAGATCGATGCCTGGCACACTGAAGTCCTCTTCTCCAGAGGGTGAGTTTTTCAGGAGAATCTGCACTCATGTTGGCAGAATGTGAATGGTAAAAGTGAAGCTGGCTTCAAAATGTGAGGCTTTTGTGTATTTGTGCTTGTATTATTAAATCAAGGTGGTTGAGACACAAAGATCCTATGCACTGACGAAAGTCAAGATCAGAAGTTTTCTGTTTAGGCCTATCTTTATTATTAAATTTATATCTGATCAACCAATAACAGCCTGCTCCTTCCAAAGTGACTGCAGTGCAAAGCATGTGAAGACATGCAGATCAGTGTAATACAGAACAGGTGGAATTAGTGCTTTCCTTTTAAACAAAAGCTCACAAAGAACTTTAAAATGCCCCAAGACATTGTATTCCTCAAATAAATTGAAAACATCAGATAATGTTATGTTTCAAAACCATTCCATTTTCCAAGGCTGACAGTCTGCTGTCATTTATCAACATCTACCTTTTAACGTCCTGCTGTCTCTCTCCAATTTAGGTTTGAAGTTGATATGGGGTCATTATTTAGAGCCTCTTTTTCTGTGCCTAGTATCAGACCTGAAGCTCCACCTGGAAAGACCATGGGAAGGCAGATGACTAACAAAGGTTTGATTTGTACAGCCTCTGGCTCCTTGCAACACTGAGCTCAGAAGAGCTGACAGTAGAAATAGATATGAAAATAGAACAAAAAAAATCCCCATTAGGTAGGCCAACAGATCAGACTACCGAAAATAGAACACCCAAAATTCTGGGATGACAGCAACTATCTTAAAACTGCTTCTAATGATGATTTGTTTGCCATGCCAAGAGGTCCTAATCACACTTGGGTAAGAAACACTCTATGCAATGTATTACAGAAGACAGAGGATGAAAGTTCTGCTATGCTGTGTTTCAGATGGATCAAGAGGGAATGAAGCTCCTTGAGTCCACAGCAATGGTTGATTGAATTTGTTTCCAATTCCCAGTCTCATCCCTTAACCACAGAACGCTTCCTCCTCAAGTATCTCTCTGAAGTCTCGAACATCATATTTTTCTCTGCCCTGTATCTAGTGGCTTTTTTAAAAAGAACTGTTTCCAAACTAACAGTAACTGAATGGAAATCTGCAGTATGTCATCCAAACCCAAAACATGTCAGCAAACTTGATATTTGTATTCTGTACATCTTCTACCTTCTGCACAATTTTCATCTCTAAAGGTGATTCTGTTCCACCGTGTCTGAGCAGCAGCAGGCACACATATCCACAACTGTAATTCATACTCATTTGATAAATGCTTATCCTGTCTCACAAAGTGATACCATTTTCAAGAAACAAGGGCTGGGGGAGAGTGCACTGCCAGTTACCCAGACAATCATTTCTCAGTGCTGAATGCAGCTCTTTGGCATGGCCACATTTGCTAGGGGAAAAAGAAAAACCTCTAAGGAAAACCTCCTTGTTTGTGTACTCTGATGAAAACCTGACACCATTAATGAAAATAATAATTGAACTCTATGGGTTCGAATTGGAAATGAAACACAACACTAACAGTGTGTTTGTAATTGCAATTGTTCTCCAAAAAGTCTTTGGAGGACTCTTTGCAATATGAGCAGTTTCCTTTTTCCTTTGGGTTTTCCTCCTTCCTCCCACACCAAAACTTTCCAGTAACTTACAAGACAATGGCTAAAAGCTTATTTATACTGTAAGGTCTATATTATTCATGCCATTTGGCACAGGACCAAATGCCATAGCATAATCAAAAGTCAATAGGCAGGAAGGTAATAGAGTAGAGGATTGGGCTGACGGGCTGTTGAAAGGGACGTTCAGATAATATTCCCTGGTTTATTACAGTATCTGTGGGCTCCAACTGTGCAAAGCATTGCACAGTCATGTGAAATTGTTATTGGAGGAAAGATACACAAAGGACAAGAGGAAAGAAAGGCTTTTAGACACATTTCACTGATGGGAAAGTCAAGGCACCTAGGAAATCTCCTTACCACACAGCCTAAGCTGCTGTTCCAGCCAAGAACCACAATACCATTCCTGCCACTCCGTGTTTGTGATTTCACCGGTTCTTTTTAATAACGACAAAAATTTCATAAAGCTCATTGCCTCAGAACATAACACCCAGCAGGATTTGAAAATATGGCCAAAATCTTCTTCTTTACACTTATGTCAGCCTCAGCAAGTACACACGTGGTTGGTGCTGGGCCGTCTCACACAAACATGGTGCCCTGCACTACTGATTAAATCTATTCATTCCTCAGCGTCACTTGGTCCTTGTAGCTCTATATAGGTGCAAATTTACCTCAAGTTCTACTTTGCAAACCCTATGGATCCTAGAAGAGGCTTAAACAGGTGTTAAACACCCACAGAATCTCATCCTTGAGCATTTTTTCCCATAAACAGAGAAACCTATGACTCCATTACCTTTTGATTCTTCTATCCTCTTACCTCGCTGCTCTCAGAAAATACCTACTGAGCCACGCTAGGCTGAACAGTGAGCACCAATTACACCAACAGCCTTTTGCTGCTGCTGGGTCTGCTGGTTTTTACTAGTTGTGCCAGATGGCAGAGGCCAGCACATAACAACTCTCTACCCTGCAGTTAATGCACAACTTGGTAATAACTTTCCAGTGACTTCGAGAGATCAGCAAGTTGCACCGCTGTAAACATTAGAGATGAAACCAAGGTTAGGCACCTATTTTACACCTGCCAGACTAGATATCGCTCAGCTGAAAGTTCTCACTCATTTATGAAGGCAAGAATATTGCCTGTCCCTAACCTGGCTTTGTAGAGAATAAACGTGCATTCATTTGCTAAAGAGGCAAATTTCCATCCCAGCAACTCAGATCCCTACACAATTTTTGCTTCCTCCTTTTTCTGAGGGCTATTCAGTTGGTAGATTTGCACCTATTGTACTTCTGGGTCTAGTCACAGATGACCTTGAATCTGAACATCGGTGTAACATTATATTCCTATGACAGATTTATAGATTGGCAGATAGGGGTGCATTCAGCGCATTCCTTCCCTGAGACAGGACAGCATCCAATGTTTGTTAGCATCATTAAACTAAAACTGACTTTTCACCTGCTCCCATACCATATGCAGCTGCAAATTTTTAAATTAAACTATGAAGCCATGCATAAATTTACATATATTACAGACTAGCCTCTCCATTTAACATGCAAATGTACTCCAATGTTTCAGAACACCTTCTGTCGCTAATTAATTTGCTGAATTATAATTAGACTAATCCTGCATAATTAATAAGCACAGATTTTTTTTTAATTTCTAAGCAGCTTGATGAGATCATTCACTTCCTTCTATAAACTGCTAAGTAACTGTTAAAAAAAATCTGGGGAGAACATATGTGAAAAGGTATGTTTGATGTCGCATACAAATTTAAACTAGCGGGCAAGCTTCAAGAAAGTCAAGATTAATCCATGGATATGGCTGAAGCAAAGCGACCAGAGCTGCCTCTCCTTCAGGGGCAAGGACCAAGATTTTCTGTGTCTTATTTTCTTCCTTTTGCTTTTACCCATTGGACCTTCCAAGATCATAGACTGAGACAGAAAAGGATTACAGAACCGTGTGTAGTATTAGGAGATGTTATGATATTAACACACCGTTGTATATCAAAACACCCTCCCTGTACATGCTGTGTGTGGATAAGCTCCTTTGATGGTATTTGGAATTGTTTTCATTTCAGCTGCCAAAACCAACGGAGATCATTCTAGTGAAACAATTAAGTGCTATTAGCCCTGGATTCATTCTCTAATGATTAAAATGAAGGGTCTTGCTTTAATGTTGAAGAGCTCAGATTCAGAGAAATGAGCGTGCCAATATGCTCTATCAAATGTGCAGCGTTAGGGGCTGCAGGCGAGGGACTCTCCTTCTGATGCACAAAGCAAGCCTTGTGCATAAACCAGCCCAACCCCAAGACCTCACCCAGCAATTTGATCGTGCGGAGAAAAGAAGGAAAGAGCATTCAAATGACCACAGGATATTTTGCAAACAACACTATGGGTGTATTACATTTCTAAGCAGATACACACACTGTGTGTCCTCTCCTTTGCTAATTACTGCATTTATTTATAAACTTTTAGGTGCGTATTTCAACATCATCCCTAACATCCATGTTCTGTCTTCAGTCTTTCTCAAATGCAGCACTCAACAACATCACTGGGTGTTTGCTTCAGTTGTGAGTAAAATCTGAAAAACCTCGTGATTCAACTCAAACAAAGGAAGCTGGGAGGAAAAAAAATAAGACATGAAAACAACATACTAGAAGGTTGCTTAAGCACCTAAAGCCTTCAAGTGTGGCTTGTCTGCTACAAATGATCTACATAAGATACTTATCAGACACTTCTGCCCGAGGTCTCTGCTGGGTTTTTGATTCATTTGGACAAGTGCCCTCCTTGAGACAAACCCATTGTTCCAGCTGACTTGGGTTCTGCATATCTGTGCATAAATCAAAATGTTAAAGGGACCTGACTGACCCAGGACAAGTTCTTGGCACTGCGTGCCAACCAAGCCACCTCCTAATATTTCAGACTGGGCACTCAAAGGGAAAGCACTTGAAAGGGGAAAGAAAAAAAAAAAAGCCACAACTTTTTTATTGCCTGAGGAAGATTGGAGCTCATCCTGCTGTGCTTCAACTCATTGTATCTCTCCCTCAGAAAAGATCAGTGCTTGTGAAGGGCATGTGTTGAGCAAGAAGCACTCTTTAGGAGAGGAAATACCGTCTCAAAATCAAAAAGACAGAAGAATTGCACACTTGGAATCCTCACTACTCATCAAGCAAAGCAACACCATGAGCTCTATTCCTTGCGGCAGATTATCATGCAACTAAATACTCCAAATACAGAACCAGTCCTCTAACAATTCTGTGGTAGATATTGACAGCCTCGATATACATCCTTTTCCTAATAACCACTGAACATATCACCAGATAACAAGGGAAGTTAAAGAGGAATAAAACAGGTGACAGAAACCATCATTCTGACTCATGCATCTCCATTTCTTAGCTCCCTACACCCCAACCCACCAGACAGAAAAGATGCAAGGAGATAAAAAAAATACAGGATGAAGTCTGTAGTTTTTCCCTCATCGTTTCTGCCTGCTCCTCATTTTAAACCGTGGATGAATTGCCCCAAATATATGTAGGTCACATGGCTGAGGCAGAAATAGAATCTGTATCTCCAGAGCCACAGTGCTGGGTACACAGGACTCACTGAAACTCTTTCACAGCTATTCTTGCTGTGTCAGAGTAAGAGATTTTGCAGCCACAGCATATGGCCAAATCCAAATGTCAGCATCCACATCTTTCAGAAGGTTTCTGATGTACAGGGCCTTCCTACCATTTCCCAACTCTCTGTCCATGGAACTGTGACAGCTAATATGCTTTTGCACTTTGTTATTGTTTCAGTCCCTGAAAAAAGATGATGTGTGTGCACGTGTGCCTATAGAGAGAGATGTCATTTTGCTTTAAAGAGAAAAATTTTGAACTCTGAAACCCACCTTTTCCTATGTTCCAGCATATAGCATCAGAAATCAACTCCTTGTCCAAAGGGAAACAGTTAATATTTCAGACATGTATGCACCATCTTGTATTTATGAGGAACAGGAAATTTTCCAGTGTGCAGTAAATACATTAATACATTCAAAATGTTTCCACCTTCTCACTGCAAACACTTCCTTCATCTCCACTTACCAGCCTCCAAACCTTTTCAGTACCCTTTGATGTAGCACATATGTGCCAGAAGCAGCATTTTGGGGTATGAACTCTGCTGACTGGCAATGAGTGAGCCCCAAACATGACAGCAGTTCCATTTGAAGAAACACTCCACAGCTGATACATGTTTCCAGGACCTTAATATGGGGCTGAAGTGAAAAGCCAGGGCTGTGGGAGTGGGCAGTACAAGGGTAAATCTACATCCCTTCACTTCAGTATATCTGCTGGAGTTGAAACTCAAGAGGACTTGACTTTGCCTCAGTTACTTCAAGGCACCTATCTTCCTCTAAGAAGCTATGATGATGAAGATAGACAGCAAGACGTTTTCAGTGGGCTCAGTGTGAGTGCTCTACATCACACTGCACTAAGATGTGCATCTCCAGAACCCAATGGGTCCAAGCACCTGCATGCAATTTTGGTGGTCTCACAACTCAAAACCATGACCATACACCCACACCCCACATACAGGCTCAAGCACAGGTTGCATCAAAGAAAAGCCAATTAGCACAACTGCCCAGAGTGTCCAGTCTCAGCGTTCAAAGCCAGTCTGGATTGTCACAAAATACATCATGAAAGCCGTGCTCCTTTAAAGTGTCTTATTTTGAGCACCCAGAAATCAAGATAAGGTAAAATTCAAGCACTTAGGCAATCAGTTTGCTATGAAGTCGTGGCTGCAGCAAGTTATTTTGCCTCTGGCAAATACTTTCTGCTACAGGAGAAATTGCTTCTCTTCACTCCATCCTTCTCTCTCACATGCACACATACACACGCACCCCAAGTTGACTGTGCAGTGATGTTAACAGGAGAGGAAAATTGCTTCCTGACCTTTCCAGTGATCAATTTACACCCTGAAGCATGAGATTGGTTTCATTTTCGTGTGTATATGTAATACCTATTCCCACATCACTTTAGACAATGCAAAATTTGCCGTTCACTTGAATGGGTGTACATGCTCAGATCTGCTTTTAGCAGTGGCCTCTTTCAAGACACCTATCTGGTAAATGAGCTACTCCTACAGCACAGCCACCGGTGCCCATGCTTTTGTGGTGAAGGTCACAGTTTTGATTTCGCCTTTGATCACTACATCAAATCTATGTGTATATTCATCAAGTTGGTATCGAGTTTTGTGTCCAGCTACAGAGCCTTCCCCTCTGGCTAGAGCCAAACCCATTCCCTAAGTTAACACTTCATAATTTCAGCTCCTGACGTTCCATTTACTGAAAGAGAACAAGGCCTGCAAATGTACCAAATGCAAAAAGCAAGTATCTGATCACTGGATCTCTTTACATGGCAGATACAGACCTGGCTTTGCGCTACATGCCTTTGGGCTGCAGAATGCAGACAGTCTGGAAGTAGGTCTCGATTCACCCAACTTTCTATCCCCTCACCCAGCTTCTGATCACACAACTCAAGGCTATGTTTAATACTCTGTGTAACTAATAACTTCTTACACCTGACCAGAGTGGTCATTCACATGCTGGGTTGTTTGTGCTTGTTTTTAATCTCATTAAGGGAAGACTTCTGCAATGCTCTGCGTTATGACTAGACTAATGAGCTTGTGTGAGGGCTCCAGATGTTTCCAAATGCAGCAGCCATGATCTGTATTCTTCATTCACTTCAAATTTTAATATCTTCCCTGATTTATGGAGATCACGGGGACAGAGTCAACTCAGTGCTTAAGCAGGTATTGCAAAAGCCAGAGTGAGGCTCTTCCAAGAGTCTGGCAGTGTTAAAGCTGGATACAAATCCCATAACATTTATCTGACTTTGAAAGATTTCTCAGGGAGGAAATCCAATCCATTTTATCTCTTGGAGATGTATGACATATTTCTATGCACACGTATTACATGTTTTATATACTCCACTGCAGGCATACACACATGCATGCAGAGTACAGCTTTTAAGCCAACAGTTGGCTTATTGATTGGAAAATATTCATGTTTTGATGTTTTAAATAACAAGGTATCCTTCCAAACCCTTCATCATAACGTGCTCTCTACTGAAAAAGGCCCCTTGGCAGTTCCCAGCTTCAGGACTCTGCCCATGTCCCTGCTGCTCTGAGAGGCTGATGTGTGCACTCAAATTTGAATTCAAGTCCTCGAATTCTACTGCAGTCATAATTTTTGCAGCAAAGTTTTAGAGTGCATGCAACATTTGCTGACTGTTTTCTTCATTTGTTTAATCCAGATGTTTGCATTTTAAATAATTGAAAAGCTGCTCTGGTAAATAGACATCAAGGGAGGCTAATGGGAGTAGCACTGTCGTTAGAAAGAACTTGTATGATGAGACATTAGACTAAGGAGTCAGTCCCTACAGTGTCAGGTAAGGTTAGAGGAATAAAGGCAATCAGCTTGTGGAAAAACATTACACATCAATGCAAGATCCATCCATGACAGTTATAGAGACTGCTGAGCAAGATTCAACACAAACCACACAGAGCTTATAATCTAAAGTAGATTGAGAGCTTTTCCATTGGAAAAGTTTCTATTTCTTTAGAAAAACATTCAAAAAAACCAACAAGGATGGGTTCTGAATCACCTAAATGAAATACTGGAGTTACTGCACAACTTCATCAGAAGAAGGGTTGTTTCCTACCATTTGTCAGTTGTGCATTCTTCAGTCAGAGGGGACTTGTCTCTACTCAAAGCCCTGTGAACTTGCATCTTCCAGTTTTAAACTCTTGTTCCATTTTAACTTGAACCTCCTAAAAACCAACTCAAGTCAGCTTAAACAGAGCTCAGATGATACGCAGGTTTGCGGTAGCTTTGTTAAACTGATTTTTAAAACTCACTTCTTAAATTACAGTGCTGTGATTGAGGGTGGTGACCAGCTGCACTTTCTAGGATTTCTTACAGTTATTTCCCCTGAAATTGTTTAAATACTTACAGCCATATCTCAGCTATGTAATCTGACACAGAAGTTCCTACAGTTGTAAGGACTTGAGGCAGGTAAAGACTGGCTCTGCAGAAATCAGCTACTGTATATTCCCTCCTCCCTTTGTGGCACAACTATGCTTTTCCCCAAAATGCAAATGATCTTAATGGCTCTACATCATGATGTAATCCCTTGTAAAAGGCTCCTTTGGAGCTGTTGAGAAGTATTTACTTATATATCTATGGAACAGCTATTTTACAGGAGCTATGGTCCACTGGGCCCAAAATCCATCTTTTTTAAGAAGCCAGCAAGAGAGAAGAAAGTGCTCCATAAAAGACCAAAAGATTTCCAAAGATGTTTTTCTCAACCAAGAAAATTAACTCTGCAAAGTTTCTTCATGCATAAATGTATAATTACATCTCTGGTGAATGCTGTGTAGCTGAATAGCATCTGATAGAGTGTTCTGACTTGGGTTTTCACTGCGACTGCCAGCATACCCTTCTTAAAGGGCTTGACTATGAAACTGTGCATTGTTTCAATAAGACAATGACAATAATATTTGCTGTGTGCAGCCAAAAATAAGTTTAATACTTAAATTGAAGTGGCTTTACACAGCTCACAGACACTAGTTTCAGCAAAGTGTGTTTTCCTGGGAATCTAGAAGAAAAATGTTGCATCTCTTCAGCAGGTACCACAGAGAATGGCAAGGGGACTTGTACATCTTAATATACATGCTAAAAAGATGTGCCCTAGCTTTGAAGCTCTTGGGGTTTAAACGTACTAATCACACTCATAAGGAATCACCAAACCAACCAATGTCAAGGCAGAAACTCTGATCTCTGCCAGGACACTGGGAGGCTTTTAGAAGATGTATCAGTTGCTCTAACAACAGATCCATCCCTTCTCTATTCCCCCTTTCCTGCTCTGCCTTCCAAAAAAAAGAGAAAACAAAATTTGCCAACAGTTTCTATTTAAAATCTTGTTTTGCAATAATTCAGTGAATGCCAACATAATTTTTTGTTGCTTAATTAGACTAACAATTTGGAGAACAGCTTAGAGAAACACTCACTGTAATTCTTGAAGTGAGGCATTAAAACCCATTTAATCTGTCCCACGTAATTACTTTGTACTTATCTGTTAGCAAGTAAAATATTAGGAGGAAAGTGCCTTTTACACATAACAGAAGGTTTCTTTCTAATAAAAAAGAAGCCTGCTCATTTTTATACTTGTTGAGTAAGCTCATATTCCTGAGCACCTGAGCAAAAAATAATAGTGCAGCTATTATGCTTGGCAATGCCTTTACTTCAGCTCAGAAAATGACAAAACTTGGAAAAAAAGGGAACTTGTTTCTCTAAAGGGCTTTTCCTCTACTGTTCACAGCCGTGGTTTGGTTTGGCTCATCGTTGTAAGAGGCTAGACTGGCAAGCTGAGCTGGGTAACACTTGGGGACTTGTGAACATCTTTCCCTCTTAGTGATAGAAATTATTTTTACTATCGAAAGCCTTTCAAGAGGGATCAGGGTTTCGGTGTTCCAGCAGTTATAAAAGAACAGAAGACACAACAGTCCCTTTCCTGAGCCTCTGAGGATCTAACAATGAAGTGGGAATGAGTGCCAATACCTTGCTCAAATCCACAGAAGTGTTTCTTTTACAAATAAACGCTCCTATCTGTGAGCACGTGCAGCTCGGTCATTGCAGCTGAAACTGGAAAGTGAATCTGACTGTCAGTTGTTATTCAAAATCATTAATTCTCCTGTTTAATACACTCTCCAGGTTTCTTAGAACCAATCCTCTCATCATGAGTATTTTGTTCCTTTTTTGTGTGGGATGGTGGTTTGCATTTTCCTGTAGGGAACTCCCTGTTTGGTTTAAACTTTTGGGCTAAATGTTGCAACCTCTGCCTGTCACAGCCTTAACGTGAATCTACCCATTTAATTAGCATCCCCAGTGGTAGTTAAAAGTGTTGTTGTCATAGCTGTTTACAAGAACAAACTCAACTCTGGCAAACACTACCAACTCCAGCTTAATTCTAAGCACTCTTATTTAAAGTTAGCAGGAATTCTTTGATGATTGAAGTAAGATTCAGTTTTCCACTGAGCAGCTAGGGTTGTGTGAGTTCTGATGTCTGTGAGGGTGCAAACACCCTGCAGACATAATCATCACCCTCACCTCAAACTTGGCTGTGTTATGTTATCCCCTATTAATCATAGGAAAATAATCAGTCTGACCACAGCACAGCAGCAAACAGAATGGCATTTATCATCCAGAGATTTTTGGAATAGGAATTTGTTTGATAATGCTGGAGAGAAAGGATTTGTAAACATCCTAAAAATGGTCACAGCTCAGTTCAACACTAGAAGCGTTTAAAAAACTGACACGGTCGAGTAACCCTCGGGATGTCCTTGGGGATGGGCAAGAGTATGTCCTGTTATTATCCTTTGATATGCACTCTCCTGGTCAAACAGATACCACCTAATCATATCCACCAAGCCTTGCACTCTTTGAACTTTTCCACAGATAGAAAAGGATCACTCTACGGAGGAAGCCTGAGCCAAATTCAGGCAAACGTACTTGAAAAGGGACAAATAACAACAGTCACATTCTCCAGAGACCAAGAATTGTTGTCCAAAGGACAAAATATTCCAGACTGCAAAATATTGGATTATATGACCCCAACAGATGCACATGAGAGCATATTTTTTCAGGTCCTGTGACAGAAGAACACATACATATATGAGCAAGTGAGGATTGCTCACACAAGCACTGAACCACACTTCACTTACAACTGCTCATCACGAGTGGAACGAGTTCAGAACTTTTCATTTACAGATGAAACTCAAGACCTGAGGAAGCCAGGCTGTCAGAAGAGCTCAGTGTACTCAAACCTAAATAATGGTAAGAACAAAAAGGTGCTGTAGAACTTTGCATCTACCAACATTTCATGTGTCTCTTAGAGCTCAGTTCAGGCTAGCTACGGTTGACACAATGCCCACTGACTTTATATCAAGCACTCATTTAACACATCTTCAGACAAGCCAATTTTTTTTCCCAAGTGCTGATCAACAGCCCCTTCAGTGTCTTAAATTTAAGATCCAACATCTCCAGGCATTTTTACTTCACATTTTATGGCTGTGACCAGAAGAGTTCGTTTTATTACCCAAAGACACTGAACTTCTGTGTGTGTACCTGCACGTGTGTGTATGCAGAGAGGCTTAGAGGAGTAAGAGACATCAATCACTGCAAATTGCTGCTGTAATAAATGTGGACAAAAGAATAAAATTTGTCACCAACCTAATATTACCATCAATGTTTTGTCTAGCTACATTCCTTCCAATTTAAAAACAGTTCAATATCTCTTTTACCTTCAAGTAGCGGCACTTAATAAACAGTGATGGATGCTTTTATTCCCTTTCCTCCCTTCCTGCTATTCCAGGCTTTCCTATATCTTTTACACAGGGATTGTTTAGCTTGGGGGGAATGTAGATCCTCCATCTTTCTTGCATTGACATGCATCCCTCAAGGAATGACGACCATATTTAATTCATAACCCCCGTTGGCTACACAAACATACAACTTCCCATCAATTAGGCAACACAGGGATGCTGTTAAAAATCAATGAGCTTATTATTAAATATATTTTCTTTTCATGTAACAATAATAGTTATTGCTGCTCCATTGTTATAGCTGTAATATCAGCTGGTTAAGCAGCTCTAAAAAAAAAGGAGGCTGATTGCTTTTTGATCAGTGGGTGTAATATCAGAGAGTATCACAACATTGTCCTTGCTGTACTGCTCGACTCAGACACCGAAGAATAAAGGTGGTAAAAAGTGACCAAACAGATGTCTCTTGAATAAAATCACCTAGCATGAGCTGAACACAGCAGTTACTATTTACCTGGTTTTCATAGCCATACACAGAGATTCACAGAAGTACAAGGCACTGAACATCAATCACACACCAGACCCGTGGAAACACGGAGAAGCTCGTATTTGTGTTTTCACTCTGGTGTGTTTATTAGAAATTATGTGGATATTTTGACACATGCCACTAGTGAGGGAGCTCCCTGCCTATAACAGAGATGTAAAGTCTGTGCTAGCTCAAAGGTTAAAAAAAAAAAATTTCCACACACAGAGACACAAAAACCCAGAGTGCACAGATTTTGGCAAGTACATCATATGCTGTCTGGCCACAGCTGATCTGAAGCGAGTCCCCTGTAATTATGGAAGAAGGTGGAACAGGTTTCCTGCTAATTGGAAAATTCTGCAAATGGCACCACTGAAGTAAATTGACAGTCGTTAGAATATTAGCAAAATGAGGGAACTGATTAGGAAAAAGCTCAGATGTGGACTCTCTTGGTTTGGTTTTTTGTTTTTTTTTTTTTTTAAATAGTGCCTGAATCTACCAACAAATTGATAATAAAAGCTAAGCTTCATCATAACAGCTGTTATTTGACCTGGATGCAAATATATCTGTGCACATATGCATACATACACACGCAGAAAGGATACACACATCCCCACACGTGCATATCAAGGCAGGGAGTGCAGAAACACATCCATACCCAGATTACTCCTGTCACTCTTCTCACATTAAGACAAACACACAGAATGTTTGCTAACTTTTTAGAAAACAGATATTTTCCCAGAATATTTACACACAGGAGGGAGGGAGGGAGGAAGCTGCATTTAAAGACACCATCAAGAGGCACGTGCTCCATTTTTACTTCAAACAGATCCGGCAAGATGTGTGTTTACATCCTTAAAATCTTTAAGTGATTTGTTCCTAAGGGAAGCCTGATTTCTATTGTGAATTTGCTCTTGATTGACTGCTGCTGAGAATTCTAGTAGCAACTTCTCATTGTGTTTTAGTTTAAACTGTACAGGCAGCACAAAGTGGGATTTGGCCACGGCTTTGGCCATCCATCAACACTTCAAGTGTTTGTGTTCTGTATTTTTCAGCTACTAGGAGCAAGGGAAAAGCAGTGAGGGGGGAAAATAAGACATTCTAATTAGAGACATTCCTGCAAATGCCATCAAATCCACCTCTCTATAACTTCATTATGAGTCTCTCCTGTCTTCTCCTGCAATCCTCTGTTTAGTCTCCAAATAATCTCCCAGGACCTGATCCCACTGCATTGACTTTATTGGGAGAGCTCTACCTCTCATAATGCTAACAACTTGTTTTGACACAGAATGATCTCTCTGTGCTCACTGAGGCCTCTCATTTCCTATCAGCTTCAGTAACACACAAATATGCTCATTGGCCGTTGGTTTTGAAGGTGGAAGATGTTGCTTGATTTTATTATTTTCTTGCTTTTAAACAACATTCTCTATTTACTCCCCTTCTCAGGGAGAAGTTCAAAAGATGCCAATGTAATTGAACCAAAGATTCCTACAAGAAATTCCTCCAACATCCTGTGAAATTCACTTTAACATGAGATGCCAGCAGTAGATCAGCAATATTTTTTTGAACAATCTAATGGAATTACAGAATAAATACACAACTGGCTATGAAATCCTATAGACAGCCCAATAAAACTTCAAGTTATCGTTTTAATAAGACCTCTCCTCCCAACAGCCACCACAGACATTTTTATTACACCGAAACCAACGTAGACTACGCATGTTCCCTGCGAATCTGAGATTACTTTATTCATCCCAGTGATACCATAAACCTAATAAAAACTCGAGCCTGGATGATTATATCACACTAAGAAGCAAAATAACTCCATAGTATCCTCCATGCCTGACACAGCCTAACCTTGAATTGATTTTAAGTATAACATTTTCAGACTTAAGAGATTTCTCTGTAATGTTGCACTTGTTCCTCTTACACATTTATGACATTTTATTTCCTTCTATGTGATTTTTAGTGTAGTTTTAGTGTCTCTTACTGTACTTTACCCTTTGAGGGGATGTTCTTACACCTGTGTCTTATCTAACAGCAGAAATATTTATACCCAACATACAATTCTACTTAAAAGAATAAAGAACACAGACAGGACTTTAACAAAGAAATGAGGCTTTATAGGTCAGACCCTTAGTTAATTTAAGCAAGTATTTGTTTGTGGGCATGGGAGAAGCTCAGCTGTACCTCCAGCATCACACACAATGGCTTTATGGAGCAGTTTCAACAAAATAATATTAGCTTACATCCTGTTAAAATTCTACAGGGCTTTTTGTAGCCTGATTTTTTCCTGTATATTTTGGGTTGATGTGATTAGTAGAGAGCCCACTGTTTGCATTTCAAGTATCCACGTTTATTTTCACTTATTTATTTAAACAAATCAGGGAGTCAAAATAATGCCAGATCTAGTCTTTTCATAGTGGTCCCTAGATGACAAGAATACACAGCAATTCCCAGTCCTCATGCTATTTTGGCCACTTCAGCATCTAATATCTTGCCCCAAAGCCAATTCAAATCAATGGACTGATTCTCATCAGCTGCTATGGATTTTGGATCAGGTCTTTTGGTGACAAAATTCAGTGAAATATTTTCTGCAGGGACAGATTCCACGTGCTCATAGAGGTGGCTGGAAATCCCACATAGAGCAGCAGCATGCAAAATGGAAGCACATCAGGTTCCTTTTCAAAAATACTAAGAGAGAAAGGACATGAATAAAAAGGTATTATGCTGCAGAACGTTATTTCTCCTTCCTATTGCTGTAGATGTTGAATGTACTGTCCTAGTTCTCAGCCTCCTCAGAAGGAATTCTCCCTGGGTTCAAGAGGTTTGCTATCAGTCCTAAGAGAAAGGTGGGCTTTGAAAGCTTTTATAGAAGTAACTAGACTCTGCTACACACAAACCAGGTTGTATCCCTCCCACCTTCCCAGGTTTGTTTTCAAGCTTTTGCATCATTTTTCCCTTTTTGGTGTGCTCCATTTCCTAGTTTTCATTCATCCTGACAATTCTGCTTCATGAAAACAAAAGAAGGGAGGACGTGGAGAGAGGAAGGGGAGGAGGAGAATTCCTACCCAAATTTTCTTTAAAAAGAAAAAAGTCCAACCCAGACAGTTTGTGCCAAAATCAGTTAAAGGTGGTTGGGGAGAGGGGGAGGAAAAAAAAAATATGAAATCAAGTCACTTTCAATCAAGTGTCACACCTTTAAATAGTGGTTAAATCTTTGCATTATGCAGCTCATCCCTTTTACAACATGGGGTTCCCGTAGAGAATTCCCTGTTTACACTGGGAATTCCTCCAGGAGAGCATCAATAAAGCTGAACAGATGTCAGGGTGGAATGCCAGCGGCAGTGGCTGTTGTCAGGGGTGGTGGGGAGAGAGTCAGGAAACAATAAGAGGCGGCATCTGCTGCACAAAGCCCTTGCGTGTGGGTCAGGGTTTGCCAGTGTGTTGAGATTCCACCCTCTCCTTTGTCTGGGCACATTGCCTCTCTTGTTCCTGGATGACAGGGGTTGACACATGTCACCCAACCCTATCAGAAAGGCTATTTGTTTGGCTCTTGCATATGCACCAGTGTTTTTGACCTCCTCTGCTTGGAATACATTGAACAACCCTGGCAGGGGGAGGCGGGGCGGGAGGGGAGGGGGAAAGAAACCAAACCACAACAAAAAAATCCAACCTCACAGGTCCTCCCTGTGATGCACCATTTCATTATGCACTTTGTGTCCAAAGTGAGGATGGAGATGCCCTTCTTTTAATTAAAAGCATGATTGATGAAACTTAACTAATGAGGAAACACAGGATTTTACAGACTGCTCAAGGATAAGTCCACACAAATACTTGGATCAGATTTTGGCTTAGAATATATAAAAAATTCAAGTTAAATCAATCAAGCTTCAGGAGGAAAGGACAACATTCAGCTGAAGGAGCGGGGCTCCAGTTTGACTGCAAATTTCACCACAACATTAACTCACAATAATACAGATATTTTGTAACTTCATGCCAAAGCTTATCCAGGATTTGAACCTCAGCAGGACTTTATTTGCAGATCTTCTGAATGCCTCTATGATAATAAAACTGGAGGATTAAACAACAATGTAAAAGCAAAAAAAAACCTGTAAGGTAAATAAGGGGAGCTCTTACTTCTGCTAAAAAAGAAAACAGGAGATTGTTGTGTGGTAGAAAAGAACAAGAAAACAGGGCTGTTTGGTTAACTTTTGTCCTTAATTAAGAACTTATTGTACTATCCTTCCCCTCAATTAATATTTAGAAGATTGATTTTAAAATAATGTCTAGTAAAAATTAAATGCTGCCTAGGACAATGTTTTACTGTTCTGATTGCCTTTAAAACTGCAGCTTTCCTCAAAATAAGATGTAACTAGTAAGAATTCATTACTTATAAGAAGTACAGTAAAGACTTCACTGAAAAGTACCACCCCGAGCAGTAATACTTTAGTAATAGCAGTATTCATTTTAAATTGCCAGGTTGAGAGCTGCAAACAAAGCCTGAAGGGCAGCTTCTCAGCAGACAGAATTCACTCCATCAGTGCTTGGAAGATCTGCCACACACGGTGCAAACGGGAACGCTGCAGGCCGTGGAACTAGTTGCAATAAGGTTCGGCACAGCGGCGAGTGTCGGCTGTGCAAGGTTTGCAGCTGAAGAGGTTGGAGCTGAGATTTTCACACCACCTTTTGTCTCTTACTCATATCCTAGCTGTGAAAGGGAGATTTTTCAGCAAACAGAATCTCGAGTTACAGGGAAGGAGAGCCTGATCTTTCATCCAAAGGGCTTTGGAGATACGGCTCAGGCCGGCACTCTGCAACTCTGCAGAGTCAAACCTTTGAACTTTCTCCTCCCTAAATTTCTTCATTACTTTCAGAAGTCCAAAAACGACTCACACACACACAAACAGAGTTTAGAATTTCCCCTCTGACTAAATGCTTGCAAAACAAAACAGAAATCCCACTTCATATGCTTCAGAGGCTCAAGTGTTTGGGTTTTTTTTTTTTTCTCCCCTTCCCCATTTGACAATTAGAAATTATTTTTGGCTGCTAGGTAGCCACCAAGGTTAATTGGTCTTGCTGCTGTAAAATACTGAATTCTGATCGCTTGATTAATGAGGTGTCAGAAGCCACAAGTAACCAATGCTGCTTTTTTCTTTTCTTTTTTTTTTTTTTTGAAGGAAAAACATTGAAACAAAATGTACTTTTAAAGCTTTAATGTTTCACCAACTCCTCTCCCCATCGCAGCTGCTTCAAGGGCGGATTTAGCTTTTCAGCATTGTCAGAAAGAAATAATTAAAGAAGAAAAATCATTGTGAGGTGTAACCCCCTTTAATAGCTGAGAACAAGAAATGATTAATTCTTGGGGCCAGGTCTCTGGCTGGCACAAAGAGTGAAGCGATGCAGCCGTCCAGGAGCTGGGAGTCAGACCAACCAAGCGTGCAGCACACACTTCCTCAATTCCCTACCTGCTTCCTTCACTTCTATTTCTACCATCAATAACAGCACAGAATACATGATATTGGCATGAATTGTCAGCTAAAAAAAAAATCTTTCTTTGGAGAATGAACATGAGTTTCATGTACATTTGTCTTACGTCTGCAATGAAAATCAGAGGTAAATGTTATTATGCTCCCATTTGACTCCACTCAAGAGCAAACTGATCCTTCTCTGTTTGTGCTATAGATGCACTTTGTCACAATAAACCACTGTATATTATGTTTATATATGTCCTTCAGGCATGTCACAACAGTTTGGCATTCTGAGTTGCTCTACCACTGTGTACATTAAATAGTCATGTAGTTACATTAAACAGTGGGGAGTTCACACTTCACAACCACTCAGTGTTTTAAAACAGATGTGGGCTGTCTGCTGTCAGACCATAATAGAAAGACTTAGGAGGATCTTGGTGGGAATTTAACCTCCAGATGATTGAATGCTCCCCAGCCTCTTTCCACTAGAGCTGCCCTCCTCCTGGAACCCCAATTTTGAAGGAGGAGGATGTAAATAAATAAATAACCGGGACCTACAACTTTGGTAGTGGCGAGAGCAGAGCAGGGAAGGGAGGAGGGAGAGGGGCTGATTCGGAATTCGGAGTACTCTGTGGCTCAGAATATTTGTGAGCGGGGTGGGCTAGAAAGAGTACCCAGGGATTTACTGACAGGAGAATTTTTGACAGTTGATGGACAGATGAATTCCGTCATGGAAGCGTTAGTCGAAAGCGGCAAGGCCAGATGGAAACTCACAGCTTGTCTTTAATATTAATTCTCTCTCCCCCTCCTCCTCTTTTTTTTTTTTTTTTTCTTTTGCAGGAGATCAGAATTCCCTAATTCCCTAAAATGTTTCAATGCATCTTGAGGTATTATTTTTCCAATGCCTTTACCCACCTACTCTTAATAAGAAGTGCTCCTTTGTGTTAATGTTATTTTTTTCTCTTTCCTCTCTGCTTATTCCCTTCCCTCCCTCCCCTTCCCTCCCCCCCTCCCCAAGAGTCAAAAGAAATCAAGGAGAAAGAAAAAAATAAATCAGTATAGCTACACAGCTGTTAAAAAGTCTGCCTGGGTTAAAATACACAAAGATGAGTAATATCTGAACCTTGTAGAATATTTCAAAGCTACAAACGAATCTGGCATACTTACCAAGTTTTAGCTGGAAAGAAAGAAACCCAAATAAACACCTGAAAGAAATGCACAAGCAGGAAGGAAGCCCTAATGACATCATCTATTTTTTAAGAGAGGAAAAAGCCACAGAAGTGGGAGTGTGACTGGATGCCGCTTTCCAGAGAAGATTTTTTTTTCAGCAGTTGCATGCAAAGAAGTCTCTTGATTAACAAAATGTGATACTACAGAGAATCAAATATCGGCCAACAAAAAAAGTCACACCTTTCTATATTTTTCTTCCATTTTTGTTCACAAGCTTCACTGTCAGAACATCTCTCTCAGAATCAAAACCAACTCCCAGCATCCCACAATGGCCCTTCAAAAAATAAACCAAAAAGGAAAGAAAAGATTCTTTTAACAGCTTCATTTCTCTGATATATAATGAAACTGATGTAAATAGACAATGAAAAAATTTATGCTGCCATCCTCAGTTTCAAAAGTCCTATATTCAGTTGGGAACAAGCCATATGGTTCTGTCACAATTCAGCAGTAGGATCCTATGGATATTTACTCCCTAGAATTCCGAGAAGGAAGCAAGAAATATTTTTTTTCCCCAGCTACGCTAGTGAATTAAATCACACAGATGCAAAATTAAAGAAGAAAGGTATACAGAAGTACTTGTAGAAAAGCTCTCCTCCACCAGAAAACTCACTGGATCAACCTGAAATGTTCCTAACAAAAGAATGCTCATCGTAGCTTTGCAGCAAGCGAGCTCGGAGGTATTCTCTGGTAACTGTGTTGCTCCAATCTAGCTGCATATTAACAGGCTGGAAGATTGTTATTTCACATTGAAATTAGAACATATGCACATCTTGGATATTTGTTTTCTTCTCAATCTTAGTTATGTGCAAACATTTGCAATGGAAGATGATTGATGTGCAGCGTGATGCCCCTTTGTAATTGCTGTAATTAAACATTTGGCCAAACTGCTAAAATCAGGGGTAAACCATGGAACTGTAGTTTAGGGGGAAAACAAAACACCACTTTAGTGCTGCAGGCACACTCCTTTCCAAAGAGCTGTTTGAAGCACTACTCAAAGAGAAGTCATTGTTTCCACAGAACTTCAGGTTGAGCAGAGGTTCCTTGGAGCTGCAATTTGCATCCCCAAATTTGCAACCCCCAATGTAAGGATACTGCAGCGGTGACGCAAGAAGGTATTAACCACATTTAGTGCAAGCAATGGGCCTAGTTGAAGCATTCTTGCACACTTAACCTATGATTGTTTCATCATGCATGAAATATCTTTGTATCTTTGCAAGAGTGGACCCTTCCTCATAACAGCAGTTACATTTACTTGCTGCTTCACTCCAGCGTGATTCTGCCCTGCCCCACAACAGACTCCAGCTCCAAGAGCTGCAAACCTTCACAAAACTCACACTGTGAATTTGAGTTTGAGGGAACAAAACAAGCCAAAAAAAAAAAAAAAAAAGAAAAAAAGAAAAAGAAAAAGAGAAACACAACAATCTAAACTGGATCAGAACCAAGGAGTAGCTCAGAGTCTAATATCACATCCCAACGCCCATGACTGTGAATCTGGAAATGAACCCAAACCTTGTGGCTCAGACACATCCTTATTCACAGCTGCAGTTTTCACATAGTTTCAACACAAAAACAGCCACATTAGCCACCCACACAGGTCAGGAAGTCCTCTCAACCTTATTAGCCAATCTGGTCCTATTTTTGAGTCTGGAAATGTACCATCTTCCTTCTCCAGTCATCACCCTATCAATCTCCCTGATTTATACAAACTTCGAGATGAAGGTTTGAAGATTTTTGCACGTAGCTTAATGCAAAGCTTGTAAATTCTGACCTTCACCCATTGTTAATAGAATGCAACTGCCAGGAACCTTAATTAGAGATGAATCCTACTGTGTTAGAACACTTATCCTGTGGGCAACAATCTCACAGATACATTTAAATCAGCAAACTGGGGTATCCCCCCTATAAAAGGTACCTATCAAACCAATGAATGAGCCATAGTTAAATGGGAATCACATCACATACTGTCCTTCAACAACAGGCAGCTCAACTTGACAATTGCCCAAACTAAATCAGCTCAATTTGAAGCGTGCACACAAAGATCTGCACTTTTAAAACTGAGACCAATTTTGTCACAGTCAGAATCAAACGTGTCTTGGATAACAGAGCAAGGATCTCAGCTGTGGAAACACTTCTGATTCCGGTCAGTGATACAACCTTTCCGTCACTGATCTAGATACCATTCAGCAGTAACAGATCATCCTAAATTAAGAGGCTGCTCTTGACAAACCATTGCTTCTTTGTCAGCACAGGCTTTTTTTAATCATAAAATGGGTGATTAAGAAAATGTGTCTGACCCATCTTTGGCAAGGGAGAGAGCCTGTGAAAGAGAGAATAAATCAGGGATTATTCCCCTAGAGCATGGCTATTAGACGGGTAACATGACCAAACCTTCATCACCCCTGCTGCAGTGGGCATAACGAGGCAGAACTGAATCGTCAAGCACTGGGACATGGCTGAGGGGGAGATTCCCAGAAGAGGTGCAGCAAAGAATCTTCCCTTAAATAGACCATCTGAGCACATAAGGATCAGCATCCAAGTCAGCACTTTGTTAAGATTTCAGCTTAAACCGCTGGGTAAGCCGTGTAGACACAGACAGCTTCATGGAGCTCATACTTTGCTAAACCTCTCATGAGTCACACTGATAACTCTTTGCACAGCAAAGGCAAATTAAGCAGAACACAATCAGTGTATGCAGGGCTCTGGGAGAAAATCCTCCCCATGGCACAAGCTTCCATGGAAGGTGTGCACAGACCATGTTCTATTTTAGGGGAAAGGACTCAGTCCTGTTATGTTGTCATTTTAAAACCTTTCCTTGGGCACAAAGGACAGTGTTTCAGATTGCTGTGCTTCAGCACAGAGATGGCTGCACCTCAGAACTGCTACACGTGCAGGAACTGAAAGATGACTTTGCAATTAAAAGCTGTTACATGCAGCAACAAACATCACCTATTGAAAACATCAACAACTCGAAGTTTAAATCAACTCACCTCATAAAAAGGTACCAAAAAATGTATTTGCATGGAAGAAAAACTCCTAGTATCTGTTTTTTTAGTGAGAACACCTAAGCTGAACTTTCAGGTGTTAGGCTTTAAGGACTGGTAAAAGAATCTGGACAGAGAGCTAGTGATAGAAGGAAAAAAACCCAAACACAAAAAACCAAACCCATTGATTCTCATCCTTACATTACATTAATTCCACAGCAACATATTCAAACAAGTACAAATCTTCTGCATTTAAACCTTCAAGAATACAAGATATACAGCTACAGAGACCTTGTCCCCAGTTCCTTCACTGGTCACAGCCCAGTCCCAGCCTCACACCATTTCCTCTCACCTTCATCCATCACCATGGCTCAGTTCCCACAGCTTCCTCACGTGCTGCTCACTCTCTGAGGTGAGCCCTTCACATGCTCCAACATCAATCAGAAGGTAAATTTTTTCAAGCATATTTTAGTTTCAAAGACTATTTCTATTGTCTTTTTATTTTATTTGTAAATAAACTGCTGTTCCTCTTGACCCTCAACCCTCTTTCTTTGACCTGTACTCACGTGCTCTATACAGGGTGGGGACATTGCAAGCAGCAACTGAAAGCCAGTTTTGTGTCTGCCCAGTGCTAACATTGGTATTCATCGGGTGATGGCTTTGGTGGAGGTGGGAAGGGTTTGGTGCTCTCCTGAGGACTTATTTTTGCCCTCACATTAACACCACGTGACAACTCTTGCCTGCCTGATTGCTGTCCTCCACCCCAGAGCTGGCTGCATTTCAACAGTCTTATGTCCCTGTTGCAAAACATTTCTGGGATGACACATGCCAAATGCTATAAATTATCATTAGATGTGGTTACATATTATTAGCAACAGGAATGTGTCTTCAGATGGAGTATTCCAAATCCACTAAATATCAACCCTCTACACCTCTGCAAGGTAAACAAGAACCTTTCCCTCCAGACCTCATTGTGGTTGTTAGTGGAAGGTTTCTTCTCCACTTTGTTGGTTACCTTCTAGAAAACCAGGTCTCTCAACTCCTGCTCTTTGTCACCACCTCTGCACAGTGAGGAAAAGGTCCTGGGAAGCAGTAAGAGCTCAAAGCTCTTGCACTGAGCAAGTAGCAGGGCAGGGAATATTTTCCTTTGAAAAATCAGTGTTGTAGAAGTTCACACATCAGCTGAAGCCAGCAAACACAAGGTAACTGCCCATCACCAAATTACTGACAGAAGTAAGTTAGAAAGAGATATTTACTTGAGAAAGGAGAGAGTGGGAACAGTAAGAAAGATGCTGTCTCTATACAGCAGGATCACTCCATCAAACCTGCTCTGAGGGTTTGAGGAGTTTTAAGCATTTGCTGTGCATCTTCTGACATCTCACAGTTTGTCAGTCAGATCCTCTAAGACCACTTTCTGCTATCTTACTTTTGTCTGGTCCAAAGTTTTAATCCAGGATGTAGGATCAGACCCATTCTCTAACATCACCTTAAATCCTCAGGATTGGGTCACTGATAATATCATCATATCCTTTCTGACTCCTAAGACTGGACCATTCTGGACACTGAAAGACTGAACATAAATTAGGGGGGAAAGATCCTGATTCTCATGTTACTAACGCAGAAAATGATGCCTTAGACAGTTAATGGCCAAGCTAGCCGTGGAAGTCCTGTAAAAACCCCTCTCTTTCAGTCTCTCTTCTAACTTCACATGAGCCAGTCAGCGATCAATCCCTTTGATGACAATGCCCCCCGATCTTTGGGAGAGCTCAGATCAAAATTTCAATCTCTTTCACTCTGTATTTCTTTTTGTTAAACTGAAATAAACAATTTATATCAAATAATTGTACAAACATTCATTAGATTTACTAAGAAGGTTGTGGGGGAAAAAAAAGGGGGCAGAGAAGAGAAACATGCAAAAAGGAGCAATAAGAGGCTAGTTTGAAAATTAGAAGTCCTGTGCCAAATGCATTACAAAGAATCCACAGACACATGCATTACAGAAAGCTGAAATCCAGAGTACGATAAGCCAGATGTCTGGGCATGCAGTAAGTGGTTAGGAACTAACATTACCCACAGTTATGGCTAACCATCTGCAGTTCCTAGGTATATAAAAATGCTTACTGTTCAATATCAACTAGTTGTATTTCCCAGTCTGTGACAGAAGATTCCACAGGCAAACTTCTGATCTAACTGTCAGAAATGTATTTTGCAACCTAAATGATTCTATGATTCTGTGGAATTGCCCACTCCTACCTCCTGTTGCAATCCTCTGCTTCCAGGGCAGACAGGGCAAAGTTTCACAAGACCCCTTTGCTAGAGAAGCACATCTTATTGCTTTATATGTGAACAGTTCACAGACAAGACACAATGATGAACGATCTTCAAAAACATCCAGAGTACTGCTTGCTTTTTGCAGTATTTGTTGTTGGTTTCATAAAGCCACTGTGCTGTAGTGAGGCATTCCCAGTCCTGCCATGTAAGCTGACAGCCTCCAAGATGCACGATGCCAGCACAACTCCCAATGTAACAGGCTGCTCATTGAGGATCTCTGACTCCAGCATGTGTGTTGTACCTTTTAAATAAGGTAGGCAAGATTTACACCACTGCCACATTCCCCAGGGACAAAAGGACATCTGGATAAGGCAACAAATAATGGAGAAGGGCAAGTTGAAGTTTCTGGTGAAGGGACTGTGGAAGCACTAAGTCTGTGAAACCGAGCTGCATCCTCGACAATGGATGCAAGAGTTGGAAGGAATGTCAGAACATGACCCAGTTTGTTGTCTTGCACCACTATCATATTTGTAAGTTTGTCTGTTATTCTCTTTAAGAAACAAAACAAACCCAGACTCAAAATAAAGATGACTAGAGTCCCTTCCCAGGCTACCTAATCAAAGGCTTCAGCATTACCCTTCCTGCTCCAGAAAAAGGAGTTAGTTAAACAGTGGAAGAGAGTTCTCCTCTCCCTCTCAGTAAGGGAAAAAGGTGAAGAGTCCAGGCCTCCAGCATGGTGACAGTGCTGTCTGTACACACATCTCACCACTGTGCATCTGTTCAGCATTTACAGGGGTTTGCACTGGTAGTTTTACAGCTGTTTAGGCATGTAAGTAGCATCTCTACTTAAAAGACTCCATAAAGGGAAGGGTGGGGGGAGAAGGGAAGAGATGTGAAGCAGAAATAGAGGAATAGAAAAAGGAAGGTGGCCAGATGTTGCTTTTAAAGCAGGGATAACAGCCCTTTTAATGACCAGAATTTGTGACCCTTGAAAACACATCTGATTTTGCAGATTTATTTCCTTATTTATTATCATCCAGGAAATGACAAAGGAAAAGGTAAGTGTTCTCAGCTAATATTTAAGTCACTTAACGATGATTTCACAAAGGAGTTTAACAAGAGTTCAGCTGGGAAATCTTTAGCACTTTTGCCTGTATTTGTGCAGCACTTTTCTCAGCTGGACATGTTTGGTGACACGAGATTTTCAAATCTCTTCAAGAACCATGCTTTAAAAACAGCCCACTTCATTGCCATGATTACACAAGATCTAAGCTCTCTTGAAGTCTCAACTAAAGATGTTACAATAGTTTGCAGAAATTGATATCATGAAGGCCTAATAAAAAGCTCAGAGACAATCCATTTGCCCATACTTTGGCTTCAGTTCACCTGATCCAAGCTTTGGAGGCTAAGAGCAGGTGCCTCAGTTTTCACTGTTGTCATTAGTAAAATCCAGCCACAGATAGTCAACTGTCCTTCCAAAGAAATCTAGGAAGGCTGCACTCATTTCACTAAACACCAACAAAACACCAGGTATATTGCAGGTTTTTTGAATCAGAGAATTGTCTAGTGGTTACTTAAAAACACAGATACCCAGAAAGGGAAAGGACTGGCACACCAAATCAAACCTTACATCGTTCCCTGTTCTAAAATGCTTGGTTCCAAGTGCCTCCAGAAGTGTAAACTCAGACAACCATTGCAAAATCTGCTTAAAGGTAATTTCTGCTTATTCTGAATGCTATTAACAGTCTGTTTGGGCACTAAAGCACATGGATTTCTTTCTCATACAAGCTATATGTCTAACACAGCACTGACTAGCTCCATTGTCTACATCAATGTCACAGAGTTGCCAGCTTTAAAGCATCTAACCTCGTACCTGCTCTCTGACATCAGGCACCGTTACAGCCAGATGAATGAAAGTCAACAGCAGTTAGTCACAATACAGTGCATCATAAAACCATACAGAAGTTGGCTTTAGCTCTGATGGGAGCTCTAATGTCTCTCTTCATAGCTTTTCTTTTAATAATCAGCACAACTTTGATGAATTGCATCTTGAAAGCTGTTGGTGGAATGTCTGGGGGAAGGGAACAGATTTAAATCCATGTATTTCTCTTATTAAATCCTCATTTCATCCATTAAACTAACTGTCATTGTTGTCAAGATGGTTATTGAACCTCTGCACGTCTTGTTTTCCTCATCTGTGTTGCAAGTATAACAATACTGCATGAAGTTCTGCTTTTGAGCTTTAAACTGAACTTAAAAGTCAAAGAACAAATCCTTTGTAGGCAAAAAGGGTCACCCATCTTTTCACATATGAATGCCTAATACATCAGTGAGTATGATTCTTTGCAACTGGCTTGGGTTAAGTCCCAGAGCAGTGAAACAGTTTTCTTGGACAGGCTCTTTAAAAAAGTCAACAGGGCTCTGTACAGATTAAGTTACGAGATGAGGGTCTAACACCATGAATCCATAAACCACGGGATCATTTGGTCAAATACAACTCAAAGGCTGCCATTCATTTTGGCTGCTGTGGTCTTGTGCATGACCACACTTCATTTATTAGTAGCAACTGCAATGTAGACACAAAATGCTCCCGTCTCCTACTTAGTAAATGACACACAAGATTGGGGTCAATACAGAATCAGGCCCTTCAGAATTGTACAACATTTGTAACACACACATTGAAATGCCTCTGATTCCAAGTGAAAGACTCAAGATGTCAATGAAAAGTAATTAAGTTTGTAGATCTCCAGGGTGAAGGCAGTTAGACTGCTAGGAGGACACTGCTTCGTCTCTGGACTCTTTATTCTCTAAGCTACAGCTCCATGAGCACAATACTGAAGGAGTGTGATTCAATAGTTGAAGTGCTAGCCTAGATTTAGAAGGGTAAGATACTACTCTCAGCTCTGCTTCAGGCTACTTGATTATCTGGCAAGTTGTTGAGACTGTGTTTCTTATTTTATGTGCTCAATTCAATAGGAGACAAACGGCTCCATGCCTGCAAAGCTCGCGGTGCTTGGGTTTACCAAGTGTACAGCAGTACAAATGGAGTGACAGGACTTCTTTCTGTCACTGGGGCAATCCAAAGCCAGATATATAGAGAAGTATTCAGAAGCAACTGCAATGTGGGTCATAAAAGGACTTTAAGGAAAGAATACAACAGCATTACTCATCAGATGAACTGCAGAAACAGAAACAAAACTGCAATTAGCCTGCCCAACTGCAGGGGAAAACGGGTTCCTGTTCACAACAGTTTAAGCAAATAAGCCTACTTTGTAATTATGAAGAACATACCCACTGTCAATTGCCACAGTGTGGGCTTATTTAAATAATACATGACAAATTTTGATTGTGCAACGATATGCCTAGAGTTAGGCATAAATACTCCACTGCAGGGAGGTAGAAAGGAACAAAAACTATTAAGGGAATGATAGGAACAAGAAAAACCTGTAAAGAAGACTTTTACATCCTCGTCTCTTAGAGCACAAACCCTGTACTCCCTGAAACAACATCAGCTCCTCTTCCTGGAGAGACGCTGTCAGATGATGAATGAGCAAATCCCTAACCCCACCTCACACCTAGATGTTGAATACTGCACGATCCAAGAGAAAATGGGCCCAAAACACACGAGAGGCAACAATAAGTTATATGCAAAATATGCTCCCTGTAGAATGCAACAATCTAAACTAAGCCCAGACCTGTCGTCTTCTACAGGCTCACAGAGAAAAATTGGTTCAAAAAACCCATTAAACATGAATGCACCTACTTTCAGCATTATTTCCCCTCCATTTCTCCTCTTTTTTTTTCCCCTCTCTCCCCCCCACCCCCCCCGTCTCCCCCTTCTACTTTCTACATCTGTACTTTATTCAATGAACACATCTGCATTCTTTCTTTCTGTTTTTGGCCAGAAACTCTATCCAACCTTTATCACTGACACCTCTCTGCAGTTTCAAATTCCAACCTTGTGCCAAATCCCCATTTCCTGCTGCTTAATTTCCATTCATTTACTCTTGTTTTTGCTTCTTCTGCCATTCCCAGCATGGACCAGCTCCAACCCAGCTTCTTCTAATTTTTTAAGGAAGGCTCCCTATTGAGTGCTATTGGAACTTGATCCTCTGCTCCAAGCCAATGGCTGGCTATTGTTTATACTACCTAACAACAGTTGCCAATATTACTGCTTTTTTCCTTTTCTTTATTTCACTCTTTAAGTGTATATCCTAAGACCCAAGAGAACTCCTCTCCACATATGGTGACCTATTAGGTCTGGTTTTATTATTACTTCTACAGAATCTGAAGTAGCCTCTTTATGTATATGAAAAAAAAAAAAGAAAAAGAAAGAGTTGAGGGGAAAAAAAAAAACCAAAAAGAAAGTCTGTGGTGTCTTGTTTACATGGGTCTGTTGATCTGGCTCTGTTCCTAGCTGTGGAATAAACTGGTATTAGGATTGTGGTTTTTAAAGAAAACCCATCCTCTTAGTGGTTCAATAAAAGGATATGTTTCATGCAGGTGAACCCAAACTCTGAGCTGCAGCAGAACTTCAGTCCTTCCTATAACTGTCAGGAGTGCAAGAACTTTCCAAGTGCTAAATTCCACTGAACTGTTCTGGTGGGTTTGCAATATCTCTCTCCTCTTCTCACACATCAAGGAAATACTTTTAATAAATAGGAACTGCTCTGGACCAAAGGCAGTGATCATCTGGGCAAATTAACCTGCTAGGGTCGAGATCTAACTATGAGGAAGACAAAGTGAAGTTTCAGCTTCTGTGTGAGGATTAACACAGCCTGGCAGGTAAAGTGGTAAGGGCAACACTTGGAAAAACTGTTTTCTAGATGTAGTTCTGAACCAGACAGTCAAACAGGATATCAAAGGCAATGTGCCTTTCTTAAAATCAGAGTAACGCTACAGGACTTGTTTGCAGTTCTTCTGTTGATCTATCCTGTAATACTGCCACTTTCTCTCCCAGGTCAGTAAGAGGGTTTGTCTCTCTCTGGACTGGAAGCTCATCATGGCAAGTGCTGCCTTCTCCTAAATTCCTAAAACCAGGATTCTTCATCCTTATTGCTGTGTCAGAGGCACTACAACTTAGTGCTTCACACTCTACATTCCAGACAACCTCAGCAAAAGGCTTCCAATGACATCAGTAGCCTTTGCACTGCATCTTTTAAAACACATGTCCAGTGGCATATTTAGGAATCAAATACCACATGCTCCCAATAAATCAATGCTAAGCATTCAGCAAAGTGGAAAAGATACTTCAACATTTCATTGTCTTTCAGCCCTGACCATCTGAAGAATGTCACATTAGAAGAAAAACTGCCCACTCAAAACACAAAGGCACTAAGGGAGCATGCTCTTACATCCTGAGCTTTGACAAGCTCAGATCAAACCATCCCTTCTCCTGCACATGATAGGAGTTTACCTTCCTTTTCTGGAGTAGTAACAAAACCAGCTCAGTGCATTCTTACCCCCTGTTAATTAAGGTCCAGACAGCTAGGAAAAGTTAAGATGCTAGAAAAGACAACACAGTTTTCCTATGAGTTTTAGCATGTCTAAATAAAGCTCCTTCTTCTCAACGTTATCTTGACCTGCCAACAAGTGTGAACATTAAAAACAAGCTTTCTCCTCACTCAGAAGTTATCCTGCCATTTCAAATTCATACATCTGTCTCCCATTTATTTTTATTAAGATATTCTTCTCAGTTTATAACATTCCACTAACATGAGGGATTTTCTCTAAACCCATGCTTACTATTTCTTTACACATGCTTCATTTCTTACACAGTATGGCCAGATTCTGACCAAACCCCACCCCAGAAGCAGACGTGTTTCCATAGTGCAGAGCACATAAGCTCTTTTGAGACGTGGGGTGCAAACACAAATATTCTATATTGTCTTCTTCTACTGACTGCCAACATTTTAATGGCAGAAAGCAGGTAGAGCTAATGATTGCTGAACTGTAAGGGCAACAAGATAGTGATAACAAAAGTCTGTACACACATCTAGATGACTGAAGCTACAATTGCTGGTGATCAAGATCAGATGGAAATTGATGTCTCCTACAGTAACCTTAAAATAAATTAAAAATAAAAGGGTTTTGATTGTCTGAACCAGGACATCACAGCAGTTTTTCCTCATCAGAGGATTCTATCTGACCCAGAAATAAGAACTACAGAGGTGATGTACATTCATTCTCAAATATCTTGTAGTGTTAACCTTAGGGGGTCCAAGTGGCTGAGAAAAGAACCCCTAAGATGTCACCATGATGATTAACAGCATTTTAACTAATACAAAAACATACATGATGTTTTAATGTGCAAAAGAAAAGCACTAAAAGTAGGCTAAAGAAAAGCCAAATCATAGGTAGGCTAAAGATATTTACAATTTGTTATGTTTTCACAGTGGGGAGAGGTATCAAAAGCACACAGATATTTTATTCTCATTTCTTCTAAAATAAGGCTATTGATTTTTAAGTACATTTCTGCTTTGAAACTCAAAATCAAATCAAATTTCTAGTCTAAATCAACTTGAAATTTCCTGGTTTTTACAACTCCATTTTGTTGACTGTCTTTTTTCATTTTAGAAATGTCTCAAATCTTTTAACTGATAAACTGAAAAGTCAACTAAGAACGCAGCTCTACTCAAAACACTTCCATTCTGCTCAATGTAATACCAACACCAGAAAACTTTGTAGTCAGTAGGAGATGGACCAAGGACGACAAGACTTGCACAAGAGAATCTGCAGCAGATTTAACAAATGACTCAGATTCCCCACACCCTTTTGTGTAGAACCTTTACTCACAAACCCAGCCATTCCCTGTAAACCTTGTACAGGATGACATATGAAGACCAAAACAGCAGGTATCAAGATTCTGGCAGAGGTTCTGTGAGTGTAATGCTAGCCAGTTCTAGCAACCGTCATTGTTGGCTCTCAAACTTCGTAATTACAACTGTAAGATTGTTCACTTGGAGAGAGATAACTGATACATCCTGAAGTTAACATTGAACCCAAATATGAGCTGGGGGGCTGGTTTTTGTCCTCAACACGGAGTTGCTTTGAAAAAGCCAGCTGACTACTTCATACCTCAGTTTCCCTACTGAGAAAAAAAACCCCAAACTTTAAATAACCTGTAGAGTAAAGCCATCATAACTGAGAGTGGGGTTTGGGGGACATGCTCTAATCCTAGAGCTGCCACTACCCCGCTGTGAAACCCGAAGGAAGTTGTTTCACATGCCTATGTGGTTTCTGTGCTCAACACCCTGTGTTTATACAATCTGTTTTGAATGCAAGTTCTCTTTGGCAGGAACCGTCTCCTGATGATGGCGAACAGTACCTAACGCAGACAGGCCTGATCCCAGCTCAGTCTCTGAGCACTGCTGGAAAACAAACAACACCAGTTTTGTAAATTCTGACAGAAAATTTGTAAATTACTGGGAGAGGGAGAGAAGAAACAATCCAAAGCCTGAGTGTAATAATATTAATAAACCCAGACAAATAGATGTCACATATTTTATTGATGACTTGTGTGTCAGTACAAATTCCATTTGGTAAGAACCCTCTAACTTATGACATCACTTTTAAAGTATTTTTGTGTTTCTCTCCCCTCCCAGATCCTACAGCAGCCCTGCTATTCTCTTGGTAGCTTCTCACCCATGGCAGCCTGTAAATCTTCTTAAGAATAAAATATAGGGGTATCAGTACAAGGCAAATATCTTCTCCCTGTGCGTTTAAGCTGTTCTTAAACCTCCGAAACAAACAGCTTTCAGCTCACTCCAGCACACAACTGCAACACAGGATATTTTTCCAGCTCACTGATATTTCATAAATACCATTTGTTGTCATGTGGTTAAATTAAAAACTCAGGATATCAAACATCAAACAGTATGTTAATGTCAAGTATGCTTGAATAAATACTAAAGAGTTCAACTGACTGAAATATGTGGACTACCAGCTAATTAAGAAAGAAGCAGGTGTGAAAAAAAACTCATTTAAGCAATTTTTTTTTAAATTTTATAATTAATAATGTTTACTTGTAGTTCCCTTTATAATAAGGTTCCAGTTTAACCTCCAGAGAATTCAGAGCTGTAATCCGGCATTTTAAAAATAATAATTGAACACGGCGTTTTTAGCAGGAGATCAGTTTGCAAACCCACATAATCTGCCTGGCACGCAGTCAGAGAAGGGGGTTGACTTTAAATAACCATGAAGCTTTGTATCAATTGGATCAGTTACCAAATTATTCCAGCAAATTTCAAAACCAAGGCAGCCCAGGGTCCATCACGCTAATACCTGCAGGGATTACGGCAGCAACAAGGAGAAAAAAAACGTTTGGTGTGATTGCTGCGAAAGCCATCCACTTAACAAAACAAACAAAAGAAGGCAGGTAATTTGGAGACTGAGGTTTCTGGTGGGTCTCAAACTTCTCAGAGGAACAGTACCCTCTGTGACATTATAGTCTAGTTTTACATAGGCAAAAAAAAAAAAAACATATAAGAACCAACGTTAAGGTTTTTATTTGAACTGTTCTGGCAGCATAGACACAGCCAATCAACTCATCCAAGGCTGGATTTCATGTAGAATTTCTTTCCAAGAAGGCAAATGGAAGTAAAGGAGGAGAAAATGGCTACAGATGTAAAAACAGACCTGGAATATTTCATTGACATGACATATCTACTGCATTTAATTAAAAGAAGAATGTATGGGAACAATGCATCCTACTCAATCCGGGTCGGGGGAACAAAATAGGACTGGATTAGATAGGACAACTCTAATCCCCAGAGAGATTCCCATATTTAATGGGAGCGCCACATGTTTGATATGTAGGGAAGCAAGTGGGTGTTCCTGGACTTGATCCACTATTCATCATAATACCACAGCCTTGTTCATTCCCAGTGAGGAGGCTTAAAACCATGAAACCATATGTAGAATATTAAAAATCATTTAAAGTTAAAACGAACATTATGAAACCATGCACTGGGCTTGGGGCTGCAGGCCAACAGCCCTCCAAGCGCTCACGGCTCCTCTTGCTATCAGTTAAGGCAGTAAACGAAATCACACGCACACACATGCATACACACACACACACACACACACTCACCCACACTCCCCACAGCTGCAACATTTCGGTGCAGATGATGGTTCTCCTCCACTAATACTGTAGCAAACTCATTATCAATAATTCATGTGACTTTAATACCTACAGCATCAGTGCTTTAATTCATAATTAAAGATCAGAAACTCCAGTTTTCTTTTTCCACTCCTACTATCTGCTATTTAAACTTTCCTCTTTTCCCCGACATTAAATTGTTTCTCAGACACAGTCAATAACTTTACTATATTCTCATTGCCATTGAATTAATCACAGCTCTACCCTAACCACATGGAATTTAATTTCCCATAAGAGAAATGTTTACTTTGGTTTACTTTGTTGGAACTCAACGTACTTATACAGTCTATAAAGATTTACTGTAACATATTTTGTTAAGCAACATTAAAGCCTGTGCTGACAGACCTTGTCTTACATTACTTCACTTACATTCAGATCCTTAATGCTTTTGCTCTATGACATTGCAGCAAGAAGGCATCAGGGCCAGCTTAGCTATGCCTGATTCTGAAGTACATACATGCAGGAATCTTGGGGGCGTTTTCTGTCTCCAACTGCTCCTCACTTTGCATGAGTTTTTATTACAGTTATTGTAGCCATTGGGATGAATGAACAGCAAAGAAGAATGGTGCTATTTAATTCCTTGTTCCACATTGATTCCATTTGAATTGATTGCATCCGAGAAGCTAAAGGAAGTTTAAACTAAAAACAACACTAGACAAAACAGTCGAGGGACAGGATGCAGAAGATTTGAGGACTATTGACTAATTGTGTGGCACATCAGTTCATTCCTGCAAGCCTTTCTTTCCCTGTTCTCCCCTTTTATTGATTTGGCCCATCTGTACTAAAGCATTGCAGTGTGCAGCTCTCGTGATTTGCAGGTGTGGATGTCCTGAGGAGGAGGAGCTCTAACAGGGAGCTGATTGCACTATAACCAGCACCAAAGAATACATGCATTGGTAGCTGGAAGAGCCACACTGTGGCTAGTATCCCACAAGCGCAGCACAAATCCCTGCTCTCTAACACTCATATATTCAGGCATTCTGTGTTCTAAGTGCTGCTCAAGTCCATGGGCATCGTGATAGGTCAGTCCCAATGAAAACTGAATTTGACATCTCAGAAGCAGAAAAGTCCCATAAATATCCAAGCACTGGAAAGCAGAGCTACACACACACATTGGGTAACCCATTGCACAGGATCCATTCAAACATCATCCTTTTTGAACATTAAGCAGCAAGAACTAAAATATTTACTGTAGCACTGAGCAACCTGGTCAGGGAATCCTATTTGGTGTCAGCAAGCTTTGTCAAAAACTTCAGCATATTAATCTGGTGGTAACTGTGACTGGTCACTCTGATCCTGCCTTTCTCAGCTGAGGGACTGTCTCTAACTATGTATCTTTAATTCACAATCTCACTGTGAGATAGACTTTTACCCCAGGGTCCAAAAAGGACATAAGCAGTGAGAGAAAGAAAAAGCAAAGGAGGGGGGGAAATAAAGAGCTATGAAGAAAGCAAAGTCATGATTGTATTAAGTTGTGGTGAAATCAGACCTATCAGTGCCTGCGGATGTGAATTCAGTTCACATGCCTGTGCACACGCACATATGGGGGTGGGAGTTGGCAGCTGGGCAGAGGAGAAAGGAAAAAGTGATTTTTAAAGATATTTATTAAATCACTGCTGAGAACAGAGAGGAAAAGAGGAGCCTGGGAATCTGCAGCTGAGACTCAGCTGCTAAGAAGACAAAGAGAGATCTCAGTGTATGGACTACAGGAAAGTCGTTGGAAAAAGAGAAAGCAATCCCTCCCAAATTTTCACACACTCCCCAAGAGCAACATTTGCCTTAAAGAGACATCACAGGAATGAGCTAGGCTATTTTATATTAGGATGCTATCTTGCAAATTTTTTGCACAAAGCCAGCATTTGGTACATCCCCAACAGTTTTAAATGGAACTACTCCTGTTAATAAGCTTTTATAGTAATTAAATGTTTATTGCAGGGCATGCTACCACAACCACTTGCTACAGATAAGGGGACTTGATCAAAGTCAATGAAGCTGTTCCCTGGACACTGGTATGGCAGGTGACTGATCCCCTTGCTTAAGGGACTGTGCCCTCTGAACCATGCCTCTAAGATGCTCCCAAAGAGGTTCTCATCCCCTGCAGGTCCTCTGGTAAATCAAGTGGTTCTAATCCACAATTATTTCCTGCCTAGTATCAACCGTGGTTTTATTCCTCATCCTGCCCAGCTACCTACACAACCAAGGAATGAGAAGAGCAGCCCAAGAGCAGCTATTTGCCCGAGACTTCAAACAGCATTTCGGTGGAAAACAGCAGTTTTTCCTGATGGGCACCTGGATGCTGACAATGAGCATCACACTGCTGCAATACCTCTGCATCGCACAAGGTGGCTTCGAGCATCTGCTCCAACACTCATCAGACCCGACAGAACACTGCTTTTTGCCTCGTCTCACTTTTCCCTTCTATCTGAAGAGTGTGCAAACGTTCATAAACCGAAAGATCAGTGGATTTGGTTAGCAGGAGCGCTCACAAGGCAAGCGCAGGAAAGGGAAGGGTTAAACCCTCTGCCTCCTCAGCTGGCTTGCCCATAAAGTTGAACAAAACAAGAAGTATACAGAAAACCCTGTGAAATCACAACTGCAACGTTTCATGAGCAACAATTTAATTCAAGGGCAGCATTTCAACATTCTAATTTTCTCATTTAATTTCATTCGTTGATCACACTGATTTTATTACAGGTGGAATGTAAACATGCCATGTCATCATGCATAGTCTACCATTTCCTTATGATTCAATGCTCATTAGGTTGCAACACAACAGTGAAATTCATCCAAAAGATTAGGCTGTACAAGGAGCAATTCCTTTGTAAAATCAGAGCTGATGAAAGCTATTTTTAACTACTTGCTTAAAAAAAAGAAGATCCTTGATGAAACTTTTCACAAAGGGTGCTTTCTCTCCCAGATTTTTCCCATGTTTGGGTTAGAGGAAGAAAGCAAGCGTTGCAGCATTTTGTTCCTCATTTATTCCTTGTCCTGCCTCCATCCCTAACCTCAATTTTCTAGATAAAACAAATTCAGAATAGCAAAAAATAGGCAGGGAAAAAAAAAAGTGTCTGAGGACTATATTTAAAAGTTGAGAATAACACAATTCTAACCACTATGTTTTGATAAATTCTCAAGGTTTTTTAGTGCTTTTTAAAAATCCAATTTGCCACTACTTGGGAATTTTCCTCCATTAAAGTCATTTAAATCCCTTCTTCCCCCCTCCACACACATACATTTGAATCCAAACATACATGCCCAAGACTCACAAGCCTGGATGAAAAAAGCCACATTGCAATATGACTCTCCTCTCATTTTTCCCCCCATCTGCCCTGGCCTTCTGGGAACAGGAGCCTCTCAAAGCACCACAGAAGCAGGTGTAGGCGTTTTTTAAGTAACAGAAAATCAGTTTAATTAAGCTCTCCTCAGGCTTGCAAACTGGGAGAGTTGCTTTGCTTTTCTTAATAAATCAGCCTACAACAAACAGAATCGCTCATAGGTCAGTTCTCCCACAGTTTCACACCACGGTGCTCAAACAGGGAGTGTTTTGGAAGCACCTTGATTCTTGATAAAGGTTGTGGGGGGAATTTTTTTTGCCCATCTGAGTTCGTGGCTCAAAAATATCCCAAGACCTCTTATCAGAGGCCAAGATTCCAATGTGCTACCTGCAAACTCAAGAGAGAATTCTGTTCCCACTGACACAACCCTTCCAACTAGAACTGACCATTGTTAGTGCTGTAGCAGAAAGAATACCAGTAATTCTTAAAACAAAAACAAGTGGTCATTTCTCTTCAGTATTTGCAGCAATCTTTGATCTTCTCCACTGGAAGTAGAGAAGTGTTACTAATCTTATGGGGGAAACTGAGGTGCAGCAAGGCAAAGGCTTGGTGCTTCTAAGTCAGCTTATTTAGTTCACACAGATTCACAGAATCTTAAAGGTTTGAAGGGACCTTGAAAGCTCATCCAGTGCAACCCCTCTGCCAAAGCAGGACCTGCTGGAGTAGGTCACAAAGGAACTCATCCAGCTGGGTTTGGGATGTCTCCAGAGAAGGAGCCTCCACAGCCCATCTGGGCAGCCCCTGCTAGGGCACCCTCACCTCAACAGGGAACAAATTCTTCCTGGTGTTGCTTTGGAACCTCTTCTGTTCCTGCTTGTCCCCATTGCCCTTTGTCCTGTCAGTGGCCATCACTGGGCACAGCCTGGCTCCAGCCTCCTGACACCCACCCTTTATGGATTTGTAAACATTAATGAGATCACTCCTCAGTCTCCTCTTCTCCAAGCTACAGAGCCCCAGCTCCCTCAGCCTTTCATCAGAACAGAGATGCTCCACTCCATCATCGTTGTGGCCCTGTGCTGAACACTCTCACAGATACCCACAGTCACAGAAACAGCTGCTCAACTGCAGCTCAACCCAGAACTGTTTCTCTATTTCATGTTTTCTTCATGGCTGACCTTCCTCTTCTGAAGTCAGCTTCTAACACTCATAGGACACATATAATTCAGCACTCAGTTTCACTAACAGATACTGGCCATCATCAACAGGAGAAGCTCCAGTGGCATGAAAACCAGTCTGTGCCTGCAAGTGATTCAACTTCACAGTATCTGTGAGGGCTAACCTATTAACTGTGGTTGTTAAAAGCTGATAGGAAAGCTCTCTTCAAATACTGGAGCTCAACTTTACTCATAATGACTATATTTATGAAGTTTTAGAACCAGTGACTTAGCAGTTGCATCAACCTGAGGTGCTCGTAAGGCAGGAAGGGCAGGGGAGATGTCTCACTTGCATTTACAACAAATGTGTTCCCAACAAAAGCTGCAAGAACATCCAGGGGCAAGATGCAAGCAACACACTAGTGGTTCTGGACATTTTTTTACGAACTCTGAATGATATTGTAGGAAACTCCAGAAGGAGTACTTTACAAGAAAAATTATTGCAGGCGAGTGGTAGTTGGCATTTTAAATCACTCACTAAAATTGATCAGTGTGACACACTTTGCTGAAGGTTCATGAACCAAAAACCCCTCATCTTCTATTTGTTACTACCTTTAAGCCAACAGATACACAAACTTCATCCTGGTGAAGCCTGCTGTAATATTTACAGTTTTCTGACTCACTGACTTTAATAATACATCTGGATTTTAGAATTATATTTGCAAAGTCATAAAAACAGATGAGCCATTTTCCTTCCCCAATCTCCCCTTTCTCTCTGGGGGAGTCATGGTAAAAGACATCAAACCAATCAATCAATCAATCGGCATTTTTCAGCATCCCTTTGCTTCAAGAAACTGAAAAATAACTCAAGTTTTCAGTATTGTTTGAGCCAAGTCTTTTTTCTTTTCATGACAATTCTGCCTCAACAAAACCTGGGGGGAAAAAAAAAGTTCAAGAAAACCATTTTTGACTCAGGTTAAGTGCCTGGCTTAAGCTGACAAAACCAAGGAAACTGAAAGTTAAGTCTGATGCTAAGAAATTCTGTCTCTTACAAACAAAAAAGGCCAAGACAAAATGCATCAGCTATAAATAATGCCTGTTAGAACTTTTCATCCCTAGTATCAACCCTGCTTGTCCACAGAAGGAAATTCAAGTACTCAAACACATCCCTACTCCTATTATTTAAATGTTGGTTTGTATACCTAATTCTTCCCAGCTTCATAAAACACCTAATTTACGCCAGGGACCAGCACTGTATCTAGGGTAAGCATCTTAACTAAGCAGTTCTGTAAAGGGTTCATTATTTACCTAGAAGAGCAGAAAACCACCGATGGAGATGTTTGGTCTCTCAGGTAAATAAAGATTTAGTCTGCAGGAATGAAGAATTTGGATTCATTTTTTTAAGACTCCTTTGATAAAATACTAAATACATTGGATCTTATTTTCATAATGGAGCACAATAAACTCAGTTTTTCTTTATATTAGAGCCCCATTGCACTGTTTTGATGATACTGAAGTGTCTGAAAAACAGAAGTAGTTGTGATTTAAGCTTTCAGAACAGTATAAAGTCACCACAGGAGACAGAGAAGAACCCTGCCCTTTCCTCTCTACCTTAAAAAAGGTTTTGCTCCTTTAGCATCCTTCTGGTATTTTTATTTTCAAGCATCAGACTTCATACAGAAGAACTATTCCCCTTGTAAAAGTAAAAGAACAGGATCTTGTGTATGCAATACATATGTTTTTGAAACTATATTACTTATGGCAGTTGATTTCTTCAGTTATTAATATTTTTTGGACATGTCTAAATGATTAAACCTCAATTAAGAACAGCATCTAAAACAAAACCCTAAAACCCATCATCCATTCACATTTAAATAAACTCCTGTACCTCCTCCAGAAGATAATCTGAAACCCACTAATGAAATCACATCAAGAACTGTGGGATATTAGTCAGATAATATTCCTAAAGTCCACACAAAGCATTCTGCATCACATTTGAAAACAGGAGAGAACATGTGCAGTGCACTGAGAGAAAGGGCAGGTGTGTTGAGAGTATGAAAGGCTATCACAAACCCCCCCTCCCAACCGAAAAACAAACCCCAAAGAGGCTCACTGTATAAGCTTTAAATGGAATACACCCTTCTGTCCTCAAAAGGGGGGGCGGGGCGTGAGGGGAAAGAAAAAATCTTGGCTCACTAACTGAAATCTTAAACTGTTGCCTAAACTTTCTGCAAGTCGTGTGCTCACTATACACATTGCTGGAGCTTGGCAACAAATCTGGAAATGCTTATAAATCCTACATTGCAACATCAGTCACAAACAGCTAGGCTGCAATCAGATTCATTATTATACACTCTCAGGCTGTGCTTTACTACACTGAACAATACTTGGGAATTCAGAGAAGCAAGTGTATGATCCATAAACTTCTATGTGTCCAAATGAAAAAAAAAAAAAAAAACCTGTTGCCAAGGAAACACCCAAATATCAAAATTGAAATATAGCTTGGCCCTTAATGAGTCCAAAAGGAGCTGTAGGAAGTTTACTCAAGTTCAGCAGAGATTTTGGCTAAATGTGGGGAAGACATTATTAAAAGAGATCCCAGCTCCATGGTGGAGGCAGAAGAAGAAACAGAATACAATTTTGCAATGGAACTGTGTTTAAAATTCTCTGTTCCATTTTTCTTCTCTCGGGACAATTGCAAACAGCCTAAATGCAATAAAAATGGGAACATTAGTGAGGGAATGAAAAAAAAAAAAAAAAAGGAAAACAAGCATTTGGGGACAAAACCAAACAAAAAGAAGGAAAACTTGTAATGTTAGCACAACGAAGCATCCTTAAAAAAATAAAAAAAGGTACAGTTTTCCAAGAACTGCATTTTTCTGACATCTTGCGCATATTGAGGTCCATGGAGACTTCACATTTTCCACACTCAGCACTTTGAGGGTCAGGGAGGTCAAGGTACCAGTATTCCCAATGGATCGCTGATAGTTCATCCAGAACAATCAAGCTACTGGCTGTGCCTCCCCCCTCGTTACCAAGCTGACACTGGGCTAGAGAAATAGCCACTACCACCACCACTAGGAATGAGAAATCCAGAGGCGAAAGATTAATTGGAAAGAGTCTTGTTTCTTTTAGATTTTAGTGGATTAATTCTCCTAAGTCACGACCAACATCCACATACACACACAAAAAGATATACAAATAAAAGTTTGTAGCAGTCTCTGCAGCCCAAAGTGCTCCTGGGCACCACGGGAAGCATTTTTACATTACTTTTAGCTTTATATCATGTAAAATTAGAAACTCTTGTAAGTGCTTTGGGACAGGAACTGCCTATTTTGGTTTTTTCTGGACCATTCAGAAATCACCTAGAACAAAGAAGCTAATGTTGTGAAAATTCAACAACAGCTAAATTAGACTGTGAGTCTATGAAAAATCCACACCACCAAAGGCAGCCTTATTATTCATGTCGAGTCTGATTTCTGGCTAAAAAATAACAGCGTTTGCTTGACAAATAAGGCAGAAAATTATTTGCTCCAACAGAAATAATGATTTAAGCAAATAGGTGGAAGAGCAATTTTTCTTCCTCTTTTTCACAAGCAATTTGTTTGCATACCTTAACTAAGAATCCGTATTAGAAGCTCTGTTTCCATTCTCTAACACGTGTATTTGTCTGCTCCTTTGGTATGTTCACTCCCTAATTAAATCATATGTTTTAAATATTCTTTCTTCTGAAAGAACTTGAAACTTTTCAAGCTAAACAACTGCTTGAGAAGAGGCGCTCCATGCATGTGTGTGTTTTCATACAAAGAAAGATAATGACTCAGTCATTTTCCCCAATGTTGCTGCTTTTGTTCCAGAACACTCTCCAAGAATTCAGAAGACCCTATAGTATCTGCTAACTCCTTCACATCGATGTTATTTTGTAAAATAGAAAATCAGACACCATAGAAAAAAAAATCGTGTTTATTTTTAAGAGCGATAAGTCATGGGTTTGTATTTAAATAATCATGGTTGCTCATTAATGTTTGTCAGAGTTTACACAGCTACCGATGAAAAGCAAAACCCAAGAAGGGAATCAATGCTTCTGGCTTCAATCTGTGCAATAGTCCTAAAGAATATTTAAACCAATATCCAATTAAACCGCAGACATCCATGAGCTGATATAGAAATAATATGTATTATGAGTCAGTTCTGGCTTGTTCTTTCCAATTTTAATGAATAAACTCCTCGTAAGATAAATCACATTGCATCATGTGTTTCATGAAAAGAAAGTCTTTTTTTTTTTTTCAATAGGATGTGGTTAAATTTGTTAAATCGTTATTGAATCTAGTTCTTTAAAACCACATGCACTTTTTCCATGTTAATTCCCCACTTCAGAACTAAAATCAGGATAATTTAGCCAATTTGGCAATCTCCCATCACAAACTGCTATTAAGCACTGTTCAAGTGCTAAGCTTTCTGACTTCCATAAGGGTTTGTAGGCCCCAAAAGATGCTGAATGGTTATTTGACATCTTTAGAAGAACTCATAATATTCTGGGCAAGAGATTTAGGAAAATGACATAAAGTGGGAGTTAGCTGCAAAAATACAGAGTCTACTTCAGCAGAACACGGCTGTTATTTGGGTATGATTCCCCACATTTTCTTGCATTTATTAGTCATTCTTATATAGTTTCCAGTGCTTGAAATTTCCAGGCTTTGTATATTAAAAAAAAAGAAAAGAAAAGAAGAAAAAGAAAAGAGGAAAAAAAGAAAAGAAAAGAAAAGAAAAGAAAAAACCTCAATTTCACNAAAAAAAACCTCAATTTCACCTTAGAAGTGTCTTTGCTAGAAATGGAAAGCAGAACTTCTATTCCTACAATTCTACAGGACCGTGAATCAAGGTTCTAAGAAGAGAGAAGAAAAAGAAAGGAACAAAAAAGACCAAAAATGGTTGTTGCATTCTCTGCAGCTACTGTAAATATTTTATGAATGGATACCTCAAAGTATCGAGAGGAAAAACTCTCTATAATTATTTGTCTAACACACTGAGTAAGGATTTGGACTTTGCCATAAGTCCTTAATGCAAAGAACTTGTCAACATCAGCTTGTTGAGACATTAAGAGGATTTCTTTAGGTGCCACCTTTTAAACTCCAGTATTAAGCCACAGCTTCTAGTAAATTTACCCTGTGGTAAGCAATTCCAGATGAGTTCTAGTGACGGGCTTCAGTCTCAAGGTACTTATTCATTGCACATTAAAATCTCATGTTCCCAGGACTGGGTTGTTTTCTGACTGATATCCAATTAGGGAGTAGCAAAAAGAGGCTTTTCTAAAGCTAGCGTTGAACAAAATAACCCAGAGCAGTAAGTCACTGATAACCACCAGCAGCAGTTGGTATTTTCTGTTTACTAACAAAGTAAACTGGAAAAAGATTCGACTGTAAACAATAATAGCTCCTCAGAAATAATTACCCAATAGAGCAGGATCGGTGTTTCACCCACACAACCATCTTCTGAACAAACTATGGAAATAACTGTACCTACTAAACAATCAAGTTTCAATCCACTTAAGCTCTTTTTTGCCAATCTGTATATGCAACGCCATCAGCACCAAATCTCAGCATCCCACACATTTATTAGTTGAAAGAAAAGGGTCGTAATAAGCATTTCATAGACAGGAAAACTGAAGCTTGTGGAAGTAACCCCAAGTCACTGAGGAAGCTTATGACAAAGTACAAAAACTGAAAGCAGGCCACTTAAGCATTATATTTGAATTTCAGATGATCACTCTTCATTTCCTCTTCCACACCACATACAATTATCAGTCCCACTAGAACACATATCAGCCTCTTAAAAACAGCAGATTCCAAAGCCTTTCTACAACGAATAAATAGACACTAATATAACAATAGGTGGGGGTGCTTTCCTGTCTCCCCACCAGCACCTTTAAGAACAAGAAGCTCATCAACTTAAACAGATATAGTAGGTATTCACACAGAACAAAACTAGTTGCTACACAAATCCTGTAGGAATGACAAGGGAATTGAGGCAGGTGTCTGGCTTTGCTGCAGTAACACACACATCAGGCCTCATTACCACTAAATCAAGTGGGAGCTATAGCTGAGTAGCAAGGGTCAGATCCCAGCCTCCAATGTGTAAAAATTAACTGTCTTACTGCTGAATAGGATGAGTACTTTGCTATCAGTTTTGTTAAGAATATGAAGGGTTTCCTAAGTGTCAGGAAATGATAAACTCTAATTCACATCTAGCTTTAATAACTGGATGTCATACCCATTTGGGAGTTGTCAAGGACCCAGGCTCCCTGAGCATCTCTACTTGAGTATCACTTGTGGCACTTCCATGAATCCCATGATAGGTTAAAGATAAAGCAAAACCAGTTTAATAGCCAGAAGAACCAAGAGTTAATCTGCCTCTCTCCTCTCAGCTCCATTTACCTGTCCTTGTTCTAGTCACTTCAGAAATCTGACTTTGACCCATTGTCACTTTGAAGTAGCAGGTGAAACACCATGAACCCCATCCAGCAGCAAAATCAGTCGTCACAGGCTACTGGGCAGGTCAACCTCAGCCCCAGAGTCATCAGAAGTGTCTGTCACTGAACTCTTGTCACACCGTGGAAACCGGAGTGAATAGTTACACATGCACAAATCTCATCTCTCTCTATGAAGGGAAAACTCGATACAGAGACAGACAGACATGCCAGAAAAACTGAGACACGTTTGCCTGAAGCTAGACAAGAGTCAGGTCTGCAAGCCTGCTGCAGGAGCACTGAAATAAAATGTACAAGGCAGCAATCCTTTCAAGCAGCAGCAGGCAGCCTTTCCTTTTACGACTGCTAAATGCCTGGCTTTTTCCCTAAGCAATTTACAGTGCAGCAGCATGTCAAGATGGCTGGTGGGAACCAAGATGCTCCAAGTTACTCAAAATAGATCAGGGATTCTACTGACAGATGCCTGTGGTATTTGCCCAGCTAATTTGCTTTTATTGTGGTGAACAAGGCTTCTGTTAGATGTTTGCTGTCTACTTCACTTTTATTATGATGGAGAGGTTTATATAGGTGTTTGTAGAACTGTGTCTACCTTTGTAATGGTGTGGGGTTTATCAATGTTTGTATTAGTCTACTTTCATTATGATGGGAATGTATGTTTTTAATAGCCTACTTCACTTTAATTATACTGGATGCTTTAAGAGGTCCTAACAGCCTCCTTTTAACACATGTGTGAAGGCTTTTATATTCAGCTGCTTTTATTAGGTAGGAAAGTTGTTGTCCCTATCTATGCTAACACTAAAAGCCTTCTAACATCCATAGACTGTTCCCAATAAGATTTTGATGTAATGCAATCCTTTGCAAATATTTGCAAAGCACTGGCAGAAATGTGTGCATGCTTGGCAATATACTGCACTCACTGGCCACAGGCTTTACTGTGCAAACTCATAAGCTACCATACTAAAGAAGAAAGAAGGAAGACAAAGTCAACCAAGACAGTATCAAGATGGAAAAGCGTCTCCTCACAAAAGTTAGTGTTGCAGGTTATTTTGACAGAAAAGACTTTTCTATGTTCCCAAAGGTGTTTAACAAATTGGGAACAGGAAACAAGATTAAAAACTTATGAAGCCTGTTGGAATGGACAAGAAGGTAAGAAGGTGAAGAGGTAAGAAACAGATCTCAGTGCAGCAAAAGTGCATGATGAAATGGAAGAGGAACTGCACGAGAGTCAAATCGAAGGGGATGCACAGTACAGTTCTAATGATGGGAATGGGTTTTACTTGATTTGGGAGAACAAGAAGCTTCAGTAACCCATGTATGAAACAGCCAAGTTTCAAACTGGAGAAGAGATCTGCTTTAAAGAGAGATCTATGAAGACAGTAGAGGTAAAACAAGAAAGAAATGAAAGGAGACAAAATGAAGCTGGTATCAAGGGCATGAGCACCAATTAACAAGGTGAAGGACGCTGTCCACAATTACCAAGAAACTAAGATTGACCTTGAGCCTGTGATTCTTTAAGGTCATGTAGCACCAAAAGCTCTTGCAAAGGAATTCTGTCAGATTGGTTGTCAGAATGAAGTCCAACAGTCAAGTTTACCTTGCAAGGCTATGGCTAGAGGTGTACAAAGCTATGATGGTTAAGTGCTAACCATGCACAGAAAATGACTATATGTAAGACACAAGACAAAGGAGGAATCTTTGAGGAAATATTCAAAAGAATTATGTAAGAGAAGGCAAATGCTGCAACAAGATCTCATTTCTGGAAGACCATTATGAGAAAGGGAAATGAATGCCAAAAAAAGTTTGCCTGACTTTGCAAAAAGCAAAGATAAAGATTATACACAAAGGAGCTGTGGGAGAACGTAGCATCTGACAGGCTTGATAACATAGTTTCTAACAGGTGGAATCAAAAAGCAGCCAATCTAATCCATTAAGTTTTACGCCCTAGTGGGAGGGAGAGAAAGTATCTTAATCCTTATGGAACAGATGGGAAAAACTAAGCCACAGATCCAGGCCGTTTTATTTCCTCTTACCTCTCAAGTCACAAATGCAGCAGACCTCATCTATTCCCTGATGTCCTTTTCTTCATCTCACTGCTAGACAATACACAGCCCTCAGAGCAATGCACAATACTGACAGTCCTGAATTCCAGTCTCCTCATCTACCAGTTCATCAATAAGACCCCATAACTACAGGCACTGGCTTACTTCCCAGGACTACACATGTGAGCAAAGTTAAGCATGTTTTAAGAGTCTCTAGGATCAAGGCTAAGTTAGTAATTACCTCTGTTTTCACAAATATTGTTTTATGAGTCAATCAATAGGAAAAGCATGATGCATTATAGATGTTAGATTTATTACCTCCCCCATTCAAAGTAAAAAGCCCTTAATAGTCTCAAAATCTCAATCCCCCATTGGCATTTGGACTTACCTGACTAATCATAGTAATGCCTGCATTAGCTTGCACTGAAGAGGAGGCTCAACTCATCATACTACACAAGGCTTTTGACAGAGGACTTTGCATCATCATTTTACATCGTCCTACAGGCTTCACAGTTCATAGAGAACAAGCGTTGTTGAAGAAAGAAGCAAGTGGATAAAGTTTCTGGGGACAGATCCAGATGAGAACATTCAAAGAGGAGTTTAAGGTAAGCACAAAACCCTACTTCTCCGAGTGGGCAGAGGTGGAATATGATCAAAAGCAGAACACCCATCAAATCAGAATGACCAGCCCTGTCCAAAGAGGTAGGTGGTTTATTGTGATTTGATCTAACATTTGCATTCTGCCATGAAGAAAACAGTTTTGTTTTGTGCAATACAAAGTGCTTAGCCCTACTAAACCCATATTGCAACGAGCTTCATTAGGGTAACTTGTTCAGCTAAGAAAACGGATCTACCTACCAACATACTGCATCCAAAAAGCGTTACATAAACTGACATCCCACCTCAGGACACGCAGGGAGAGGAGGGAATGTGACTGACGGAGCACAAACTGCCCTCAGAGCTAAAAAGCTAACTTCTGGCTGTGGAATGTACCCAGGCCTTACAGATCAAGCTCAACTGACCGAAGGAGGATGTGACAGAGGGGTAGCATGGCTGGCGTTCACGCAGCCTCACACAGTGAGCAAAGGAGATGCTCGTGTGTCTGCAGGAGGTTACTAAAACTCAAGCCTGGCCCTGCATCTTGCATTGCCATAGATCACAGATACTTATTTTCACAGTAGTAAAAGAAGTGCATCAATATTTGGCCCAAAGGTTATAGCCCAAATCCCACCAAGTTCACCTAACCGCAGGACACCCTGTGGCTATATTATTACTGTTTGTAATGCACAAGCAGCAGGAGGTCCCAGTCAAAGCCAGGAAGCTTACTGGACTGGGCACTTAACCACAGACACTCTGGAAATCTCAATTGGTGAGAGAGAGATGAAAGGGTGAAAGGTGTCCCAGTCAGTCAGTCTAGCAGGCTGGTCCCAACAGTCAGGACACAACATGTATTTCATGCGCTCCCATCCTAAACAAGAGCATGTCACCTATGAAAAGTCACATCAAACCATCTCTCTGAGGCACATGCTTTTCATTTAAAAAAATCAAGATATTTTCTTCCCTCCCCAAATCATTATCTGAGCACCTGTATTACCATCTATCTCCTTTCTAATCCTGGCTTTTCTTGCTGATGGAAGCTTGGGTGCATTTGCTGTTTGACTCTCGACTGATGCTCTCTTACAGAAAATTAAACAGCAGCGGTTCCTCTTATTTTATTACAAGATGGACCACACATCAACCAAAGCAAAAGAAAACTGTAATTAAATCCTAAACTGAAGCCACTGGAACAGGGCAGAAAATCAGATTTACTTATACAAAGCTTTGTTTATATTTTAAAAAGTAAATAAGCACATCAAAAAGAAACCACCAAAAAAAAACCAAACCCAAAACATCCTCTGTGATGAAAGCTGTGGTTAAAATGACACTGGTGAACATGCAAAAAGAAGGCAGGGGTGTATATTTGTTTGTGTGTACCATGGGAAGAAGAGAAATTACCAACTGTGAGCAATGTACACTCATCCACGTTAAGTGAAAGCAAAGCCCTCATCTCTTCCTCTGCACTGAAATATGGTCAGACACTCCCAGTCCCAGGGGTGACACTCCCATGGACCACCAAAATAAAGCAGAACAAAGGAGGCTCATTTAGATCCCACTCAAGGAAAGTATCTTGTTTACTGATCCTTTTTAGAGGAGGACAGCAGCTGAACAAAATGGTGCATTGCTGAGAATTTGTGCAGTGGGAGATGTTTGATTCTGGATCATTGCTTTGCAGGTGAGAATGGGGCAAGGGAGGAGAAGGCAAATGCAGACAACTTTATCCCAGCGCATGGCATCAGAAGGGGCTGCTCCTAACGTTGCTCAAAAGAAAAAAATATTAACATTTCACAAGTTCCCCCTGTGGCCTCCCTTGCTCCTCCTCCTCCATCAAAAATTCATAAAGGGAATCAGCATTCTTTACCGAATGGGTCCCCGAGGTGCCATAGACCTTGTTGGAGAGAAAGGCTATAAATATCGAATTATACACCTCATGGGAAGAAAGGGTTGAAGATTCAGCTTCAAACCCGCTGCACTGTCCCCAGGGGAATTCACTCCAGACTCAAGGTCCAGCGTGGCAAGGAAATGGGTCAAGTGTGTCAATTTTGAGATCGCTGACCTTTGACACCTTTAATGATGCCCAGAGTCCACCTCCTTCACGTCTCGCTGCCCCCTGTGCACCACAAACTTTCCCAAGTCCCTTCAAGTAAGAAATAAATAACTGTGTCAAGTAGCATTGAGAAGTTGGGCTAAGGGCTACTTCACAGACTTTTCTGGCCCATTAAGGCAAGTATAGAGCTCAGGTTCTCAGGCTTTCATTGCTTACCTTTAGACCACTGCAATACAGTGGAATTAGGGGCAATCACACTTTTACTGTCAAGTCCTCTATGTAGGTTTTTATTCTAGGTGAAATGTGAACTCCTACAAGACTCAAAAACAGGTTAAAAAGCTAAACAAGCACCTTTTTAAAAAGAAAAAAAAATCAATAAAAATCCTGTCTGTGGGCACAATGCAGCAAATGTTTATTACTGGGAGGCAGGAGGTCAGAAGAGCTGCCTAGATATAACTCAGCTACAAGCATCTCCAGGATCTGGCCTCTCTCCACATTTTCATTGTCTTTGGCTTAGGTTGGTGGTAGCAAAAGCCACATCTCCACCAGAAGAAAACAGAAATAAAAACATACTCCTCTCTACACAAGCCAATGTCAAGTGCAGAACATCATTTGCATCATTAAAGCATGTTTCATCTTCATTTATCTTTAAGAAAATATGGGTGAAGGAATATCTTGGAGAAGTAGGAGTTGCTGATCTCCTACAGAAATGCAGTCACCTATGGGGTGATGTATTTAAACCTCATTAAGTCATAGCACAGAGGACAGATGTTAATCAATAACCTCGTAAGGAACGAGAGGAAGGAAAATGCAATGACCCAGTTTGGAAACTGGGATCTGACCAGGACATCAGGGCCAACAATTCCTCTTCCAAAGCAAACCAATGTGGTACTGTAATGACACAAATATACTTTCAGCATAAAATAAAAATGATATAGTGCTTAACACACTGGGGTTCCCTGGAAAATAAAACCTATCTACTCAAAACCTGTCTTCTCACAAGCCAGCCACCACCATGCCATTAGGCACCGGGGTGTGAGCTGGGTGGTTTGAGTTCTTTTCTCTTTTGCAGTACAAATTCAACAGGTATGTGATGTATTCCAATTCTGGAAATGTCCCAGGCAATACAGCTTCTGATCTCTGATCCTGGAATTTTCTGAAGATGCAAGATTCAGCTTCTACTGCTGTGTACAAACACCACTAATAACTTACAGCTCACCAGCAACACAGGTCTGCTGTAGGAAACAGGCTTAGACAACATCACTCTAATTTGCAGCTGTCATCATTAACATGAATTACAAGGGAGATGAAATACACTGAGATGGTCAAAGACAAAATATTTCTACTTAGAAGTTGAATGCCAGGTTCTCTTCACAGCCCTGCTACAATGTCCTAGCATAGCCAAGGAATCAAACCCATAAGCTCTGCTTCAGAGTCTCAAAAGCCTAATTCTAATCACAGCTGGTTTTCTCAACACTAATGCAAAACAAGTAATCAAGACTGACAAGCAACAACACTTGTTATCAGATATAAATATATGGACATGTATTTTTTTTTAATGATTGAAAGTCTGTGCTTGCTTTTCTTTAACATCTCCTGCAGTCTATCTCTTGTGAATTGGTTGTCCCTTAGGCAAGGTAATTTCTGAGCCCTCAACCAAAGTACTTCTGTGCTGCAAGAAAGGCATTCACCTTTAGGCTGGGTAATGTTGGGTTGCAGAAGGACAAACTTGACTCCCCAAGAAAGTCAAGTTACAATTGTAAAGGCAAAAATAATTTAAAACCCCAATAAACATATTGAGCTGGAAAGGGTTTCTTCCTCACACAGCCCTCCATCTCCAACTTGGACAGATTCTCTCATTATAACTCTCTGCCAGGCCAGCTCATATAAAAGTATAAATCCCATTTATCCACCATCTCAGGGGAAACCAGATTCCTTTGGATAAGCAGGGTTAGAAAGGATGGGAACTGTGAGCCTCCCAGCACAGAAAAGGCCAAGCTCCAGGTCCCCACCCCTGAGGCACAATGAAGAGAAGAGCAAAGCAGTTTGCTGACTGGCTGAATTTTTAAGGGATCATGCTCCAAACAAGTGAAAAATTTAGTGGGTGTACATAGACACACAGACATACAGAGTCACTGCAAACCCAAGATACAGCTAAATGTCTGTTAACCCTCCTCCTCCCAACCTAAGTGAGATGAGTGTCATGCTGAAGAAAATCAGATCAGTGGTCCTTGTTTATTCCCAAGTCCAAAACAAGAGAGGCTGCAGCCAGACTAACACACTGTCTCTCATCAAGGCTACCTCTATTGACCTTTTGTCACTCTAAGACTATCTGTAATATGTCACTGAGATCTAATGCAGCCATTACTGCATTTATGCAGAACAGTTAATGCTTTGTATGTCATTTCTGTGGTCTCCTACAGTCATTTTTGTTTCCAGGGTAGCAGGGAGAGGAGAAGGGGAATGTGTGTGGTTGCAAGCATCAAATTATTAGCACATTGGAGAAGGAATTTTTCTCTCAACACCAGAGGGGAAACACCCTCCAAACTCATCACCAGCATTTCTCTTGCAATCTTCCAGTCTGAAAGCACTGCGATTTTTAGCCCACATCCAACGTTTATGTCTCAGTCCCATGTAATGCTACACCTTTACACACAACCTTCCACCCAAACTGAGAAGAACACTTTATCATACCTGTCAACATTCACAGGCCAATAGCAGACCCTATGCACTCATCTGCATCGCTACATGTGCAGGCAGGAGGCAAATCAGATGTGTCCCACAGGCATCCACCTGCATATGATAGACCCAGGGAGGAAGGTGCATTTTGGATGCCTTGAGTCACTGTGCAACATGAAGTCACACAGCCCAGGGCTGCTTATTCAGAAATCCAGAAGACTGGTGTCATTACTGCTGGGTGCTGGAGAGTAGACAGTCATTCTCTAAAATGCAGAAAGGTTTCAGTTATCTGTAAAGGAGATTATTTCCACTCCTGGATGTTGGTGAAAGAACAAAACAGGAAAAGGAAAGGAGACTCCTCAGTGAAGAGTAGTTGGGGATACAGCAAAGTCTCCTGCTTCTACATCTTACCACTCTTACAAAGTTACAATGGGATGTGTGCTCTGCAAAGTACAAAATCTATCTGCAGATAAAGATGATACACGAAGAAATGTTTTGACATCTATCAAGGTTCAGGCCCAGTCAGCAACACACGGAGGGTGCCAACACAGTGTATTTAACAGGCAGCTTTGCAGCCAAAGCATCCCCCTTGGACAACAGAAGCTGGCTCTATTGAACCAAAATGCAGGTGGCTGAGAGGAATAAATATGCACAGTACACTGAAATTTCAAAGCTTAATGCTATTTCTCTAATGCCAACACTATCTGCAGAACACCCAGTGATTTTTGTTGAAAACTTTACTGAACGCCTTCAATTCTGTTGAGTCAAGGCGATTCAGAGCATTGGAACCATGTTATTTGCCCACAATTTGAAAAGAAAAACTCTTCACTTTGATGAGAGACACATTTTAAGAACACTGTCATTTATGCAAACTCATCTTTCCATGGACAATTCCTAACTGCCCTGTTTTCTTCTCTTTTGCTTATAACACTTCCCACGTTGTGTTTCAGAGTGTCATTAAATGCCCCTTTATCACTCCCTTGTTGTAAGTACCCGAGTATTAACCAGGGCTTCAAGATTTACAGCCTATTTTAAACTCAGATAATGATGTTTAATTTGTTATTGGCTGTGTAAAGGTTAACAAAGAAATAACTCAAACTATTAGCAAAGGAATAAAGCGTTACGACAGGGCAATTAAGAGCTGGATCTGGCACTGCATGACAAGATTGATCTCATTTCAAAAGGGGCTCGATGATCCGCATTCACATCCCATGAAGCACAAGGTTAACACACAAGTTCATCCTTTACACACTTCATGTATCATTCAGTCAGTTTTCATCAAGAAACTTGCACGAGTAACCTGCCAACAGACAAGTTCTCACAACTCTACCTGTGACATCTGAAAGAAGGTTTTGCCCTTTTGGAGGTTACCTCTCTCAAAGGAGAACTGGCAGAACACAATAGGCAGCATTTACCTGGGGCTGCCTTCCAGTAAAGGCCAGTACTGGGGATGAAAAGCCCCAGTAAAAGCCAACTAGGCTTCACACACACCTTCAGTGGCATGTTGAGCTACATCTTTGTTCGTAACTATGATGCAGGCAAGCTTCACTCCACCAGCTCTGCAGTGAAAAAGAGGCACCATCTGAAGCTAATGTTCTGTAAATAAACACCAATCAAAGCTCTAAGTGAGAAGATTTCAAACTGATTTTATAGTACTGCTGCAACATGTACCCCAAGTCCTTGCTTTTAAACTTGATTGCCACGGACTTTACTGATGGTATGTTTTGCTGAGGGAGGGAGGGCTTATTTTATTCAGCTTCATTGCACTGTTACCATTATTCTCATACAGATAAGTCCCTTTTGCTCATCCTTATTCAGGCTGTTGGGCAATTGCCGGAAACACTTTTGGGAAGAGTTGGGGAGAGGTTATTGGATATAGGCCCAGCAGCTTTTGGAAAAACAAGAGTAGAAAATATGCAGGATTCGTGGAAGAAAGACAAGCAGATGCTGCTTGAAAAGATGGTTATATTCTTATGTCAACAAATTAGTACACAAGCAGCCAAAAAGCCCACACAGAGGTAATACAAGCAAATGTGTCCTTGAGACATTCAAGGGAAAATACAAACTCACCCTCTAGGATGTACACCAGCAAGCATCCCACTAAGACCCAGCTTAGCAATGCACTCGAGACCAATTGCCATAAACTTTGGATCAAGGCAACAGAAAGACTAGATACAAAGGAAACCCAAGGCCTGAAACTTCTGCAGCTGAGCTGGATTTTTTAACAAATCCTTGCATTTAGAAACAATTCCAAAGCATCTTTCACGGGGCTGAAAAACAGGGATGGGATTGAGAAAACACATGGACTCTGTAACTGTGGCTTGAATGACATCCATTTTACTTCTTTCGACACCCAACACTGCAGCCAAGTGGGAGTTCAGTCAGTTTTCCCAACCACTGTTTGGGAGAGGAATAGAACTCCAGCTGGTATAAAATGGAATGTGAATTGAACAGAGCTAAGACTATTTCTACCAAGCCCAGGATCTACCCTTGTATTCTTTTTAACAGCCCTTTCTTCACTTTTTTCTACCTGCAAGCCCTACCTCTATATCTTTTCTGACACCTCCACCCAAATTTTACATTTCTTGGCTCTAAACTTGAAACACCATCAGGGTGAGGGAGTGGGGGGAATATACTTTCCCTGTAGGATTTTAGCCTAAGTTCTAAGCAGTCTTATTAAATTCTGTAGAACTTTCCCATCCTACCCTTCCCCCATCTTTTTTTTGCTATTTTCCCCTCCTCCTAACTCTTACCACATGTTGTAAAGGCCAGACATGAGTCAGACCAAGCTCCTTAAGCAGTAGGGAGGGGGAGGGAAGAGGTAAGCAGAGCAGAGGGTTCCTTTATCAGCTAAGAGAGAGGTTATTTCCCAGACTGCCCATTCCACACTCCAGTGCTGCCTCGCACAGCACCAGAGCCTGGCAGCAACACAGATACACCCACTGAAAACTGTCCTGGCCAAGAAGCTGAAAATTGAGGACTGACCAGATTCATAAAAGCTGTATGAAAGCTGTGGAATTCATCCTTTCATCAGCCAGTAAATTTCTAGAGGGTCAACATGCCCTAAATGACAATCAGCTGACAGGGTTAGGTGCAGAGGTTCTGGCTGTTCTCAGATCAATGCCAGAAATGGAGAATGAGGATGAAATAAACCTTAGGAACTCTGTCACGTTTTCATCTTGAAACAAGGTGAAACTGAAGGCTCTCAGCTATGGATTGCCTTACCTATTCTTTCTCGTTGCATTTGTGTTTTATTTGCTCAATTTGGTCTTGCAATGTGTTGCTAAGAGGATTTCTTCAGCAGCTCTACCAAACACACAGGCTTTGACCCTTCAAATCCTATAATGAGCCTTTCTAGAAGATCTTGCAATGCACAATTGCAGTTATTGGTTAGCACAGAGACTTTTTTTTCTATTCTCTTTTGTTTCTCTCTATGTTAAACTGTTCCAGCTTCCACAACCCTTTTTCAGTGACATCAGATTTTGTTGTTGTTATTAAGTCATCGGTCTTTAATTTCAACAAATTTCTAATCCCTTTCCGTCAGTCCCACTGAGGCAAACGGGAAGCTGAAAGGTCCATGGACAAGTGCAAGTGATGAATTTTGGATTACAAAGTGCAATTCAGTTGGCATTAGGTATTGCAATGGTAAGAAAATCCCCAGGAAATACAATCATCCAGATGGATTTCCTCCAGAGCCAGCTCAAATATCTATGCATCATATTTTCAAGTGCTTCTGGATCTGGGAGGACTTACTTAGTCATGTACCACGCAGAAGATACAGAAACAGGCTTAGGCCTGAAAGCTGGACTGCCATCTCCACATAGCCCTGCATCCAAATCTATGTACAGTGGAAAATATGATACAGAAGTACAAGTGGCTCTGCCTGGAACACATGGAGACCTGTATTTACTACTGCTTCCAGATCAGTGCAACCCTTGGTGTAGCAAGATTTCTGAGATCTGTGCCTATGGAATAGCCTACCAACAATCTAGAGAAACTCACTCACAGGTATGAGAACAAACCCACAGATAGTGCTATATTAAAAGACAAACTGCCAATTTCTTGATTAAAGCAGAACACGGTTTCAGTATCCAGCAGCAGAATCTCTATTACCTGCTGCATTTCTCCCTAAGGCTACAGCAGAGAAGAGTGCACAGGAACAGTGCACAAGATGTTTGCTGCTTCTAGGATATTGGTGTTAAAAAAAAAATATATTGATGAACTACTTTGTCATTGTTAACAGCATTGCTGACAAACTCACAGCAGGCCCACTGAGAGGAAGACAGCAGCGTGTCTATTGAATGCCTGTTGTAGCCGAGACATGTGCTCTGAATTAGGCAAGGTGTGTAAATTATGACAGCCAGAGCTCTTTAGAGAATGCTCAGGTCTGAAGGATTCTGGTGCACTTTTGTTGTTGCTGCTGCATTTCCCTGCAGTTCTTCTCTCAAAAGAAACCCTGCTCCTTGGAGAGAGCATTAACAGGCTCCAGCTCCTGAAGTGTCATTTGATAGAAATAAAATTGAAATGCTAAAAAGCAACTCCAGTATCCTTTCCTTATTGCATTCATTATTTTATTCTAACTGTGTCTTAACCTCAGAGGAGAAACAACCACCACACTAAGGCTGAGGGGAGATGGGGGAGGAGAAAGGATGAGACAGACAACTAAAAAACATGTTTTCCTTTACAGAAAATCGTGCGTGAAACAAGCGCCCTGGTGACATCTGGGAAGACCTTGTCTCCAACACACACTGCCAGATGCATCCCAGAAAGCTTTGTTTCCAGGAATGGCCCCACCAAGGCACTAACACCCAATGCTGCTTTGACATTATTTGAAGGAAATTAAGCTCCTACACCCCCCCTCAGTCATTAAAAAAGTAACACTGAGAGAGATCTTGAGAAGACATGAGTTCATTCTCCTGCCTTCAGGCCTATGCTCAGAGAATGACAATATTTGAAAAGACATGCTAGTCCATATTTTACTGTGAGAGTGAGGGAGCAGTGGAACAGGCTGCCCAGAGGGGTTGTGGAGGCTCCTTCCTTGGAGCTCTTCAAGACCCACCTGGACACGGTCCTGTGTGACCTGATCTAGGTGAACCTGCTTCTGCAGGGAGGTTGGACCGGATGAGCTCTAAAGGTCCATTCCAACTCCCACCATTCTATGATTCTACAATATGATTATGATCATATAATGACTAATTCTATGATTCATTCTATGATATAGAACAGAAGCAGCAGCAGCAGCAAAGGGAATGTGCTACCCAACTCACCGGCTGGCTCACATCTGCATGAAAAAATCTAGAGGCAAAACTACAGCTTTCTGCTGACAGTGCAGGGCAAACGGAGGGAGCAAAATGCAGGCTAATTGTTATAAGCAAAGTAGATTATTTTTTTTCTCTGAGTGAAGCTACAGCCATTTGCTTTGTTCACCTGTTTCAGTCCCTGAGCTACACACATTTTCTGTCAAGATGAAGAGATTTGCAGTCTAGAAAAGCAACCCAAACTGTAACACAGCTGTGAAGAACCAGGGCTAAACCCAAACTTTTCATCACAATTATGTGACCCTTTCAGGATGAGATTTTGACCTTTCCTTGAATGGCAGCGTTATCATACAGTCTCATATTCTATAGACATACATTCCAAATGCCCAGATCAAAGTCCTGACCATGGGTGAATTTTGACACTGTAAAGCTGGCTGTGTTACACTTTCACAAGTCAAATCCATTAACCCAATTTAAAAGTTGTAAAAGAAAGTGGTTCTTAATTAAGAAATATGTCCTCAAATTAGCATACAACCACCAAAATAAGATGATAATAAAGAAAATAACTGAAAAAGCATTTTCAGTGCTACAAGAGATATCAATTGAATTCATTGGAGAAAGATTACTAATCAGTTCTACTCCATGTCCAGCAATTTCATCTCTTTTTTTGTCTCTGCTTCCCCAAAGCCTTTTCAGATTCTCAATCACAAAAAAAAATGTGAAGCATTCATCAAACAGTTATCTCCATTATTAGTTATGCTCCTTCCCAGAAATATTTTGAACTCAAGCAGTGTTGCAGTTCAACTGTTCATCATCTTCTAGGCAATTATGGGCAGGAAAAAACATTGAGTGTTTTCATGACAATAATGGAAAATAACACTTTGAAGCTTCAAGAGCTTCCTGCTAGGAGAGGAAAACTTTCCATTAACAACCTAAAAATTAATAGTTACAACCCCACAAAACACCAGCCCATTTCAAGCCCCTTCTAATGACCACTCTTACCACGCATTTGAGTGGAAGCTTCGTGATATCGGCCTGAGAATAGAAATGCCAAGCTGCTTACTGAAAATAAAAAGATTCAAAGAATGATTTAACCCTTGACAGACATCACCTCCTCTTTCTGTTGAGCTAGACTTTATGCTTTGGCTCCGAGAACATTGTGTCTCTTTCATTCAGCATGGCAGCCTGTGGGAAGACGGGGTGGTTTTGAACTCGGTGTAATCACGGTCATTTCAATCCTATTCTGCTGCAATGCTCAGAAATTTTGATATAATTAGTGTTTTATTGCAGAGAAAATTAACCAAATGAAACTTTATCAGCTGTTTAATTAATACTCAGTTTGCCAGAGCTTTTTGCCAGATATCACTGTGCTGGACTTGTTCATTCAACTGCTGCTACAGGGAATGAGCTCAAAATGCCAGCTCACCACTGGTGCCTTCAGCAAAGCACACATTAACCCACTTCTTTGCCAGTCAGCCAAGATGCTCCTCATGGTAAAGCAAAGGAAGACACAAAACTGAGGAGTTATTGGAATAGATGACTCTAATGATTTCTAGTGACAGTTCTAGAGAGTTCCTGAAGTCACAGCTTCAGCAGCAGATACAAGCCCGTTCCCCCTTAGGATCTGAGTAAAAGCAAATAAGGAGAGAGAGGGACAGCAAGGGAAGCTGTACCTTCTGTTTGGTAAGGAACAGACACCACTACCCTATTCTCCTAACCAACTCAGCATTGTATCACTTTTAAAAAGTTATTTACAGTTACATTACTCTGGTAAAAGAAATTTAGATATCAGTTGCCTTTAAGTCCTATTGGGAATTTTTCCCATGGAGAGAGATACCAGCTGGACAACTTTTAGGCTGAGATCCAAAGCTAGGAGAGTATTTTGATCAAGAAAAATTAATACTTGTATTAGATCAGTTCAGGGAGCTTCTCTGTGAAGGATTTTCTTCCACTCTCAAAAGGCATGAAAGGCATCACTGAACTTCCAAAACTATGACCTTCTATCTAAACAAGATATTTACTTCCAGTTCCCCCCCCCAGTTCTCTTTAATAGTCCAGTATCTAAACTTCTTCCAGTTGTGAATATGTACAGTTAGCAAGCCAGGTGAGTGTAACTGTCCTCCATGTCACCAATGAGACACAAACCACCTAAAACGGAAAGAAATGGTGCAAGCTACTGCGCTGCAGCCAGTGGAGATAGATAAGCTTCTAGGGGAGGTGAAGCAGCAGCTCAGAGCTAATGAAAGCAGCTGTATTGACTCACTCACTGAGAGATTCTCATCTACCATGAGTCAGCCTTTATGAATACCACCTTAGTGACAGGGACCTGAATGAGGTCTTCCAAGCTCCAGACTTATGACTCACCCACAGGACACTCCCAGTATGAGATTTTTGTTATTTCCAACTTTCCTCTCTCTATTTCAGGCATAAACACATCAGGTGTCACTATCTGGGAACAATGGGCAGACTGAGTCACTTCTCCTTTGGAATGTAACCACAGAGCCCTGATCTGACAGCAGATGCTGCTGAAGTACAGGTCTGAACCAGCTCTGATGCGTATCCTCTGCCTCCTAGTCACAGCCCAGTGTTGGGTGGTGACATTTTACAGTGGGAGGTCACAGTGCATTCACATCCTTCCTTCTAAAATCGTATCCTGCCTTCCTTCTCTCAACAGATGGGCTACAGCATTCCTACCTGCTCCAGGTAGCTCATGAGTACAAAATCAGATGATGCTTTTGCACTGACTTTCTTTACTGCTCATTCTTACTTTAAACCTTAATATTACTGTTCTGAGGCGTAAAGAAAGTTTCAGAAAGAGAAAGATAAGTGAAATAACCCAGTCAATGTAGTTTTCAGTGCAAAGGAGAAGAAGAAAAACAGTCAGACAGGACTTCCTTACAAGTAAGTGTTCAAAACAGAAGGTCAAGCCCTGATTCTAAGAAGACACAAAGAGTTTAGCAATCCTATGCAAACTCCTTATAGAGAGAACACCCTGGGGAGGAAAGAAGAGGGGCACAAATGGGAAAGCCAGCCTGTGAAAAACCATGCACCACCCAACTCACCAGACCACTGCAACAGGTAAAGGGAGATGGAGCATTATTATTACTCCACAAATACATCCTGAGTTGACAAACCCTGGAAGATACAAACCCAAGTGTGTGTCTGCTGTTATTGGGCTAATGAACTAACTCTGAAACTGGAGCTAACGACAGCTCCCTAGTGGCTGCCGGCCACTCCGCCAGCGCCGAGGAAACCTCTTTCTGAGCCCATCACTGCAAACTGTTGCTGACAGCTTGGGGCTGCACAACACACAGATTTGTTTCACAGACAGCCACAGACAGGAATTTAACACCCCAAGTTGGCCTCCTGCTTAACAGGGAAGGTGTTAAAATGCAACCACGCAGAGCCTGCTCCCCCCACCTCCCTGCACACGTTTTCTTCCCTGACCCTCCCTTCAACAAAACACAGTAGCAACTAATCAATTTAGTCACCTGCTCTAAGCAGCAAAACACTGACCAGGTTTCCCCTTTTCCACCCCAGTCCATCTCCTCATCGTCCTTCCCCCCCAGATTATGCAACCACCACATAGTGGAGGGGCTCCCACAACAGGGCAGCTGCTCCCAGTGCCAGCCAAACCCAGCTGCAGAGCCTCTTAAATCTCCCAAATATTTTGCATGACCTTTCATCACACAAATTAATTTATTTTCAAACAGCAGCCAACTCCTCTTGTACCCGACAGCATGCAATCACTGAACTCATCCAGGGAGACTTAAAGAGGAAGAAAGTGAGAATTCCTATACTCTGCTTATATTACCTATCCTGAAGGATTTCTGCCTTAAACTTTGGTTTCAACTTTTAAAATGTAAGCCTTTATTGTTAGTGTTTCTCCCTACATTTGCTTTTAAATGTTTAAAGAGGATTTGCACTTTCACATCATTTCAGTGTAATAACATGTTGGTAAGTTCAAGGGTGAAGAAACAGGTCAAACCAATCACCCCAGGTTGTCATACTCAGAGAAACTTTGCTTCTGTTTACATCGCTGTAAAAGCCCTGAGAGATCCCCCAAAAATTGACTACAGTTAGCAGCGTACAGATTGGACACACCAATCCTGCCTACTCACACATCATGCTGCTAATTTTAGATTTTTAGGAAACAAAGAGCCCTTCTCAGTAGCTATCAACTTGTTTGGGGAAAAGGGAGGGGACTCATTCTGTTTATATTTCTCAATCAGCCTGCTGGATTTCACACAAAGCACTAAAGCAATTACACTGGCTAGTGCACTAGATGAGAGATTTAGCAAACATCATTAATAATATTATTCATTTACTTGATTCATTTCTTTCTTCTTCCATTTCTAGAAAGAACACACTGAGGATCTAACACGTCCTTCTACTAGTGAATGCAATTCCCATTAATGTTGGACACCTGCCTTCAGGGAAGCAACTCACCAAGTTACAGCAGGGGAACATATTAATAGAGATAAAGATTACTTAGCAGGGCCATGCCAGGGAGAGCACTGAATGACATAATCAAGATGGAAAAGAGGAAACTTTTCTGATTCCATTAACAAAGCAGTCCAAACCTCAAGGATTCAAAGAGAAGAGTGGCGCAAGCACACTCCAAACACTGCACGTTACGTTTTCTCTTTGGATACTGGCAAAAGATTCCTCAAACTAACTTCATTCTCTCTCATGAAAAGAGGTCACAGATGTTAAGTACCATCAGACAACATAATTTAGAGCATAATTCTTAAATTCAAAAGCAACAGGCCAGCAGTGGCTTCATTTTCAAGAGTTCTTAAGAGCAAGCAATTTCTGTCATACCAACTGCTGTCTTTCAGCTAAGTTTTCTGAGCCAGCTATTGGATTTGGATTATAACTTCCATTCTAAACTCTAAGGCAGCACAGAAGAACTAAGTCTACACAGTGATGGAGGAACTAAACTTGAACTTTGAACATTCAAGACTTGGGTCCATAAGCAGGCCAGCTTGCTGGTTAAGAAAGAGTTTGCAAGCAGCAACAGTAAGATTCTGCCCTTCACATTGCTGTCACATACACAAATCAAAACCTTTCCTGATGTCACTATGAACAGCTTGAGATGATCTCAATTAGAAGCTGCTAGCCTTTTAGCACTCTAAGTGATTTCTGATGCATGTTAAGAAACTCTCTTCCTGGCCCAGAGTAACCAGGCGCTGTATTAATCAGATTGCTCAACAGTGACGAAGTGTATTTGCATTCCAAGGTGAAATCTATTAAAGGGAAAAGATGAAGTGTGAGATTTCAGTGCAGACAAGGTGATCAGATAATGACATTATCCTGCACAATACGGGATATAGTTACCATTTAAAACTGAACTATTTGTTTACTCTTTCCTCCACCCACCTACCAAGTACATGAGACTCCAGATTTTAACACAAGATACAGAGGTGAACATCAGGGGTAAAGCTTCACGCTGTTCAGCTTAGGTAAGCACCCAGCTGAAGTCTGAGAGTCTGAAAAATCAGATAGGAAATCTCCTCCATATAGATTCTCTCCCTTTTTAAATCAGGTTTATACAAACTCTCCTCTCTCACTTCTCTGAGCATGTTTACAGCCATTGAGGTACAGCACTTAATTTATGAAGAGGCTCATTCTCATTGAGAGTGCTCAGTTGAACAACCAGGTTACCAGCTGAGACAAAAGCTTGAAAATAAGACACACCATAGTTCCTGTCACCACAGGGGAGCATTTGCTTTGCCTGCTCACAGCAGAAGGCAGTGAAGTCTACCGGGCAGAGCACTTCACCAAGCCAGCTTCTCTTGTTTCTGATCTTCCCAATTTGAGTTGTGACCCTCAGAAAACTCAATTTCTTTTCTTTTCTACTATCTTTTGTAGCTCTGGTATTTTTAGGAGCTAACTTTTACTAACACAGCTATATACAATGCTCAGAGCAGCAACAGAGAATACTACCTTGACACATACATCAGTTTCTGCTCTCATATATGGACTGAGAAGAGCAATGTACTAAGGCAATCATCAGAGACCCGTTCCACAGCACCAGGGGAGAGAATGAATGGCAGTATCTCAGTGCTCTGCTTTGCCTTCTTTCAATCCAACCACTTTACCCAACCAGTTGTGATCTTCCTACAATCATGTACTTTTCTTCCCTGCAACCTCGCCAAGGGCAATATTGCCTCTTGACAATACAGCCTTTGTATGCACCTGCAGAATTAGGAGAGATGCAGGGGAATTTGGGGCTTGGAGGGAGAGAATTTCAACACAAAGGTAAGAAAAAATTACCATGCAGAGCCAGGCGAAGCAAGATCAGAAAAAGAACTTCTCCTTTCTGATTCACACTGTAGATCTCACCTCCCAGTGTCCCACTTACCCTCCTTCCACATAAGTCTCCCTTATGTCATCACTCTATATTGATGGGGAGAAGAGATGATAAATAAATAAAACCAACAGTAGGAGCGTGGAACTGTGTCTTTTACTATTGGCAGCACAGTAGTAGTAGGAAGGTCCTCAGTGCTAGGCACTTTTATACATTGGCTAAGAGACAATTTTAGACTCCAAGACCTACAATCCAAACCAATCCCAGCTGAACAGCAAGACCTTCTTTCTGTGAAATTGAAATTAAAAGGTGTTAAGAATAGTCATTTCACTCCCATAGTCTTTACCAATTAAGCTGAGTGTTCAATACAGTTAGGTTGCCCTCTCCTTTTCATTTGTCCCTCACCCACATGTCAACTCCAAACATTGATTTTAAAAATCAAAATCATTTTTGTAAGTTGTGTAGCTTCATATAAAGCAAGAGCATGAAGTCTCCTCGCGAATGTTACTACAAGTGACTACACAGCCTGACCCTTACTTATAATCCCCTGTAAATTCACCCAAAAAGTCACGAACTACATAATATTAGTTCTTACAGGCTGACATATTTCCCTGATCTTTCATGAGCCACATGGGGAAACAGTTTTCGCCTGATCTGAATGAAGAAGAAAAACAGTGATCCTAATCAACCGTTTACCCTTAGTGACTTCCCTAAACAAATCTGGGAAAGAGCTTAAAGGCTTGGGAATATCCTCGACCCTGCTTGATGCACTGTAATAACCCTACCTAATTATACTGATATAAAAACTAATTGGAAAGATAGCAAATGTCAGGGTAAGATGCAAATTGTAGGGTGTTAATTGCTGAACAGGTGCTGGAATAGAATTAAATGAGCATCTTGATTAGGAGAGTGGAAAACACAAATGTGGACCCCGAAATCAAGTTGGCCACGTGAATTATTTAGCAGCCTCCTTGTACCAGCAAAAGGTCATGTTGATGTAACCTCTGCTTTGTGATGGGTGGGCTGACAAAACAATAGTGAACTCCAGGAGAAAACACGGCTTAGGAGGGACATGAGACCATCCAATATGCAAAATTTTCAATGGGATAAGGGAGGAGCATTTTTGGGGGGGGGAGTTGGAAGTGGATAACACACTAGGAGAAAGTTTTCTGTACAGATCACTGGGGTCACACATAACCACTACTTCTGAAGCTACAGGAGTCCCTGATTGCAGAGGCCATACAAGGAAACCACCTGTCTTCTGAGCTTGTAGGCACAGAAACAAGGTTACTGCCACACAGAGCAAATATTTTGGGATGTGAGTGTTGGTCCAAGCAAAAAAAATGGATTAAAAGCCAGTTTTTGTATTTGTACGGAACTTAAGAGGATTTCCAAGGACAGCCAGAAATTCTTCAGTCACACTACTACAGTAGTAAATTATTATTCACACAAGCCATCAGAAAGCCATCTCACGTTACAGTTGCCACTGAATGACCAGTAAATAGATCAGGATCAAATAACATCAAGTAGAACCAGCAGCCTAGAAATAAGAGACTCTCTTCCTTAGCAGTTATTATCTGGGTCATGGAAGTAGAATAATTCTCCTGAAGGGTTTCATGCAGCCTCAGTTAGCCCTGATTTTTAATCTGAGACCATCTCTTCTGGTGAAAAAAATTGGTGTTTTGCAAGAGCATGATGGGGGTAGAGCAACAGACATGGATGTGCTGCTAACACACTGCAGTCAGAAAGGAACATTTCACACAGATCTTTGGGAGTAAGGGGAGAAGCACACTTAAGAGTGAAAACTTAGATTTATGACACTAAGACCTGAAGTTTCCTTCGTACCTTGGGGATATGGTACACCATAGGTGACAGGAGAATAGAGTGGCTATTGCCTTGCAATGCTCAGTCTCCTGGGATAAAGACACCAATTCATTATCTGCACACCATCCTTCTTGGGGCCTCCACTGCTAGAGGAGGTAGCTGCCAATCATGTTCCACTCTGCAGACTTATATTTAGTGCTTGCAGTGTGGGCTAGAAGCAGCTGCAGGGAGAAACGGGCTCAGTTAATTTTTCAAGTTCAGATCTGTGTCTTAGAGGAGAAGGGCTGCAACTCAAATCAAGTTGTCTCTCCAATTACTTTGGCTTTAACGTTGCTATTCAGGGCCACTACAGACAGGGAGGATGTACCTGAAATGCTGTATCTGGGCAGGGGAGAGGAAACGAGGATGACTCAGAGATTCGTGTAGGGTTAAGCTGAGCAAAGTCTCAGTGATCTGTTAAAATCCTGTAGGTATTTATTGTACATGGGTATGGTCACAGCTGTGCTGCAGGCTATTTCATACAGCTGTAGACAAGCAGGATGTGAACAACTATCTGTACTGCTCTTTGGCAATGCCAACACTGTCCCAAAACAGCTCATGAAACAGCATATAGATATCTTACATATAGAAAAAGCAACATCCATGAAAGAGAGAGAATTACTGATTTTTTATTTGTTTTAGTTTTTATTATATTTTATTATTTGAAACAGATTAAAGTTTGCAGGAAGAGAACATTTCATTCACACAAGCAGCTCACAGTAATGTTAATGGGAAGTCTTTCACGTGCCAAAGATCTGAAGTACAGGAACACACTAACCTCACAAAAGCTCATTCAGAAGCTAGAAAAATGCCAGAATTAAGGTTAAACTAACTTCCATTTCTATCTTTTTGACATATACAGTACAGTCTTTAATTTTAATTCCTCCCCGATGTGTGAGCATGTACCTTGTCCCCAACCCCTTTTTTACCTGCTCCTTCTAGCTCTTTCTTGACTCTTCTTCAGCCTCTGAGCCCAACCTGTTATCAGGTCCTAATCTGCCAGTCAAGACTCCTAGTCCAGAACAGAACTCCTCAACAAATTGTAAAGCCCAATTCTCTTGCACAGAAGTACCATTTCCTCACATTGTAAAGCAGCTATCAAGACAATGCTCCCAAAACCATGCACAATATATATATCCACAAGTGTCGCAGGCAAGCCTTAAGTGATACCAAGTATTAACTGCATGACAATTTACATTAGCCAAGGAATCAGAACCCGTGCTGCTCTAAAATCAGCTTTGATCTGTGCAAACAGAAAGCACTTATATGTTGTGGCTCTTCTCTTGCTAAAGCAGTGCTCTCAAGTGAAGCAAAATAACCATCCAATGTGTGAGTGCAGAAAGAGACAGAAATTCACAGATCTTCATATATAACGAAGATAAATTCTGCCTGCAAAAACCCCCCTGAAACTACAGCAGAAAATTAGGAGTTATACAGCCACATTACCCATCAGAGAAATGGTTAAGGTCACTGCTTTTGAAGGGCAACTTTATTTTAGGCAAGTTATCAGGCTTGCAAGTTACCATCCTGCTTGCAGCCTTCAGCTAAATAGAGAGAAAAAAAGCCTGACAGTGATATTTTTTGAAGGCACCAAAGAAAAGCTAGAAAATGAGAGAACCAGATGTCTGTGTAGGAATGCTGGGAAATGCTTGAGATAAAGGGGAAGGGAAAAAAAAAAAACACCAAATCTTTAACCAAAACGTCCCAGAGGATTTTTTTGTTTAGAGGTTCTATGTCAACAAGTGACACTGACACAACACCGTCTACTTTTTCTCCCCTCTTTAGCAGAGGAATTTTGACTGACCAGATAAATCATTCAACATCAAGTAGAATGATTTATATGCTGGCTTGGATTCAAACTTACAGGTCATCATCATTATTCTTCAAGGTACTGAGAACCCATGTTCCTAATGAGAGATTCGGGAAAACATCACTATTGAAGCATTCACTCGTACTCCAAATTAGTATCTAGCACAATCTGGTTTGAAAAGCNTTGCTATTCAGGGCCACTACAGACAGGGAGGATGTACCTGAAATGCTGTATCTGGGCAGGGGAGAGGAAACGAGGATGACTCAGAGATTCGTGTAGGGTTAAGCTGAGCAAAGTCTCAGTGATCTGTTAAAATCCTGTAGGTATTTATTGTACATGGGTATGGTCACAGCTGTGCTGCAGGCTATTTCATACAGCTGTAGACAAGCAGGATGTGAACAACTATCTGTACTGCTCTTTGGCAATGCCAACACTGTCCCAAAACAGCTCATGAAACAGCATATAGATATCTTACATATAGAAAAAGCAACATCCATGAAAGAGAGAGAATTACTGATTTTTTATTTGTTTTAGTTTTTATTATATTTTATTATTTGAAACAGATTAAAGTTTGCAGGAAGAGAACATTTCATTCACACATGCAACTCACAGTAATGTTAATGGGAAGTCTTTCACGTGCCAAAGATCTGAAGTACAGGAACACACTAACCTCACAAAAGCTCATTCAGAAGCTAGAAAAATGCCAGAATTAAGGTTAAACTAACTTCCATTTCTATCTTTTTGACATATACAGTACAGTCTTTAATTTTAATTCCTCCCCGATGTGTGAGCATGTACCTTGTCCCCAACCCCTTTTTTACCTGCTCCTTCTAGCTCTTTCTTGACTCTTCCTCAGCCTCTGAGCCCAACCTGTTATCAGGTCCTAATCTGCCAGTCAAGACTCCTAGTCCAGAACAGAACTCCTCAACAAATTGTAAAGCCCAATTCTCTTGCACAGAAGTACCATTTCCTCACATTGTAAAGCAGCTATCAAGACAATGCTCCCAAAACCATGCACAATATATATATCCACAAGTGTCGCAGGCAAGCCTTAAGTGATACCAAGTATTAACTGCATGACAATTTACATTAGCCAAGGAATCAGAACCCGTGCTGCTCTAAAATCAGCTTTGATCTGTGCAAACAGAAAGCACTTATATGTTGTGGCTCTTCTCTTGCTAAAGCAGTGCTCTCAAGTGAAGCAAAATAACCATCCAATGTGTGAGTGCAGAAAGAGACAGAAATTCACAGATCTTCATATATAACAAAGATAAATTCTGCCTGCAAAAACCCCCCTGAAACTACAGCAGAAAATTAGGAGTTATACAGCCACATTACCCATCAGAGAAATGGTTAAGGTCACTGCTTTTGAAGGGCAACTTTATTTTAGGCAAGTTATCAGGCTTGTAAGTTACCATCCTGCTTGCAGCCTTCAGCTAAATAGAGAGAAAAAAAGCCTGACAGTGATATTTTTTGAAGGCACCAAAGAAAAGCTAGAAAATGAGAGAACCAGATGTCTGTGTAGGAATGCTGGGAAATGCTTGAGATAAAGGGGAAGGGAAAAAAAAAAAACACCAAATCTTTAACCAAAACGTCCCAGAGGATTTTTTTGTTTAGAGGTTCTATGTCAACAAGTGACACTGACACAACACCGTCTACTTTTTCTCCCCTCTTTAGCAGAGGAATTTTGACTGACCAGATAAATCATTCAACATCAAGTAGAATGATTTATATGCTGGCTTGGATTCAAACTTACAGGTCATCATCATTATTCTTCAAGGTACTGAGAACCCATGTTCCTAATGAGAGATTCGGGAAAACATCACTATTGAAGCATTCACTCGTACTCCAAATTAGTATCTAGCACAATCTGGTTTGAAAAGCCAGAGAAGGGTCATTTAAAGCTGTCCAGGATAAAAGTTTCAGATGCATAAAAAGCATGTATCAAGGAGGCAGATCCCTTCAGCTTCACCAGTCACTCCAAACAGCACTTTTTGGTTTAGATTGATGTGAACACGAGAATCCTGGAAGTTTCACCTTTTGAAATAGGAAATGTGAAGAGCTGCAGTTCCTACCAGAAAGTTTTCAGACAAACCAGAAGCCCATATGGAACTCTTAGCAGGTTCATTTTTGTTTTCAAGACTTGGTTTCAACGAAATATTTATGTACATGCTTCTTGATGTTGATGCTAAATAATAGCAAGTGCTAATTGCTTTGCTGAATCGGGACCCATTTGCTGAAATAGCTTTTTATCAATGTTGCATAAGAAAACCTAACCACATCTCTTCAAAAATAATTAAATCCAATTTGTATTGGCATCAACACTCTCAGCTTCAAGTCTAATTTCTTTATGCCATCAGCTAATTTCATCTGTTCACTGTGTACTGGCTTTCAACTGCTTTAAACGCCTCGGTAATTACCCTCCCTATGCCACCTCTTTTCAAACACTCAATGATCTTCCTCTAAGGTTTGGCATTTTGAAAAAGAACATGTGTGTGTGTATATCTGGCTAATGCAAACGTACCTTATGCAGTTGTGCTTTTGCAACACAGCTCTTGGGTAGAGCCATAAGAGCAAGGCAATTATTTCTTCCCTTTCTGATAGAAGCCTCTTGCACAGAGCTGCAAAGATCAAGACAAGGACCCAGCGGGAAAATGCAAGTAGTGGAAAACTTTTCCCCTGAAGCAAAGGAACAGACCTTACTAGAGCAAGTGAACACCTACAATAATCAAGCTAAAAAACCAGCTTGGTGGTGCAGTCAGCAGCAACAATGGAAAGCATAAGAAATGTGCAGAACTGATGGCACATCCTGTGGAGAAGGTTGACTCTTTCTTTGAGGGAAGCACCGGGAATACAAGGGAAAGACTCAAAGGAGCAACTTCCTGTCAGGCTACAGAGCCTGAATCCTGAAAGCACTTCTGGTAATTGACAATATCATTAGACTTTGCTTGGGATTCACATTTCCAATGAGAGTAGTTCCTTTTTTTTTTTTTTCTTTGAAGAGATGAAAAAAAAAAAAAAATCCACGGAGCAGAATTTTCTGCCTTCGTGCCAAAAACTGAGCAGAGGGAAATGGGCTCCACATCCTACAGGCTGCTGAGCTCCAGTCACTTCACTCACTAATCGCCCCAGGCCATGTGGGTATGAAGTTATGATGCTTTGAGCTGGAAAGTTCTATAAGTCAGACTCTTCTGGAGTTCTGCTTAATGACTGGTAAGACACTATATGCCCTACATAAAGCTCTATCCAAACTGCATTAATCTCCCTGAGAACAACTGCTCACGGACAGCACAACGACTCTCATATATAGTTGTAACAGAGCCTAAGCTGACAGGCACATTTGTTTTGCCACCAACATCATTAATCCTCCTCCCAGCTGCAGGCTACCCTAATTTTGGTACCATGGGTGCAGCATGACAGCGGAAGGACAATCTACACAAACTATTGCACTGCCACTTCCCATAGCCCAAAGAAAGCTTCCTGAAGGAACAAGTATGAGAAACTGGGTGTCTGTCATGTTGGTTTTACCCCACACCTCTCCTGGAACGTCCTATGGAATAGCAATTCCACTGCTGGGCGACATTGGGTTCAAAAACAGCACACTGGTTAAATGTGGGACAAAGCCTAGTTTTAGACACTCAAGAAATAAAAGTGCACGTGTACTTGGAGAATTATGATGTGGTTTTACACTCCTAATTCAGAATTAATAATATAGCTTGATCTTCAAAGAGCAAGAGCAGAGGCTGCAAAGAACTGGTGGGAAAACCATGAAGTTTTCATTCCCAAATTACAAGCCTCTTCTGGAAAAGCAGACTGGTTTTCAATCTTCATCTTTTGAAAATGGCTCACAGTTGAACCTCAAAAAATCTGGAGGAAAAACATTATTAGTCACTTTTGACTTTTTTCTGCTAAAACATATAAAACTGCCTTCAGAATACTTGAACAGAACCTTGCTCCTGATTCCACTGAAATTCAAGGAAACCTTCATGTGGATTTGCACAAGACAAATCCCCAAACCCGTAACACGCCATACAATTCAGAGCCCTGGTGGTTGCTCTCTGCTGAGGTAAATAAAAAAAAAACCCTTCATCATCTGATTTCATGGGAGAACTGGCAGCATCTGGTGAAATCAGCTTCCTACCATCTCTTGTCAGGTGTGACGACACTTGGGAGTCCATGAGAGGAGCAAATGATTAAAAGTCACCATAGAGAAATCAGTTACCATTTTATTTTCTTGAAATAGTCTTTGTAGGAAAGGTACAAATCCATGGAGGAAAGAGCAGCTCCTTTTGCCTAATGGCTTCGCAGTCAGAGAGACTCAAATTAGCTGACTGCTTAAAAACAACTCAGGAGCCACAGTAAAGGATAGAAAATTATTGCTTCCTGTCATGACCAAATATTAAACACAGCACACACCTAATGGCTCTATCACTCCCCAGGGAAGAAGCTTTATGAACAATAAAATCCCAGCAGACTTGCACTGTTTGGACTTAGAAGCATCATTATGGGTTCACTGATCCAATACAATTTACAAGCTCAATGGACTCCACTTGAAGGAAAAGCCACCAAACATGGAGGTATAAATGGAATGAATACCCATGGAGGAATAAGCATTCATTTGTGAAGGAAATTAATAGACAAGAGGAGATGGAGAGGGGGAAAAACAGAGATGGGTTGGATACCAGTGGGACATTAGAGATCCAAACCAGAGAGAAAGACATGGGTATTAAATACACTTGCAGAGAGGAAATGCTGTTCCAGGACGTGCTTACGTGATCCACACACAAGACTTGGATTCCACTCCTTGCTGTGTCACAAGCTCTCTCTCCTATCTTGGGTAAGTCTTGTAAGCTTTTAATACCTAAAATGATGAGCTCATCTGCAATCGACTTTGTGCAAGTTTCAGATACACAAGTTCTGAAGGGCTCTGAGTGACGTTCTGAGCAGAACAAGTTATTTCCCACTCTATCTGAAAGCACATTCATTGGGAGACCTTCAGATGTGAAGCACTCACTACCAAGAAGCTGAAACCCTGAGATGTTTACAGGGTAGAAAATATATGAGATCCTACCAGAAACAGATGGTTAAACACACACACACAAGGAAGGGATGGACACAAACAAAAAGTTCAAAAGGAAAGCAAGAGGCACTAACAACAACAACAAAAAAAGGTTAGGGTAGATGAAGTGACAAGTCCATAAAAACAGGTCTAGACAGAGACTGAGAACTGCAAAAGTGATAACGAATAGTATTTTAGGTTACAAATCCACAGAGGATGCTTTCAGTGGGCTGTAAATACCCTGAAATACTGGCATTTGGAATGATAAGTCCTGGCAGATTTAGTCAACTTCTTGAAAATGAGCCTGCATTTGCCTGAATTTTAAAGGTCCCATGTCACACCCTACTGCTGAACATGCCCAGAACTTATCCTCAGCTTCTATTCCCTGGGGTGCTTTAGTTCATGGGAAACTTCTATTCCATTCTCCTCTTCACGACTACCAAACCCTGTGATTCTAATGGTTCCTTACACTCATCTCTCATATGTCCATCTGAGACTCTTGTTATCAGCTGGCTATGCAGCCACTTAACGCCTCCCCCCTCACTGTTTATGAGAGCACAACACAAACTGGATCAAATTCTCCTTACTGCAGGGACAACAGTTTCCAAGGGGACTAGGATTTTTCCATACTATGTTTGAACTTTGCTCAAAACTTTGCACTGCTCAGCCAGGATTCAGCCACAACCACCCATGTTTTTTTCTCTCAGCTAAAGTACAACTAACCTAACAAGATGGGCAGTCACCCATGCTTGCTGTGAGAACTGCACTACAGCATCATGGAATCTTATCCCATTTATGCAGAATTGCTGAAATCCTTTGGGTCTTGTCTTCATTGGACTTATTTTCTTAAGGTTCTCAGGCAGCAGCAGCAATAGTCAGATTTTATTTCTTTAAAAGATATAATATGTCCTTGCTCAGACTTCACCAGGCTCCCTCCTTGCAGTTCTGAAACCTGAACACGTGCTAATGATTCCAGTTACAGACGTAGAGGAACTGAAGCAATCAATATTGGTTAACACTCCCACCCATTACATTTTTTTACCCTTCTCACATATCTAGAAGCCAAGCACTCCACTCAGAGGGCTCAGGCCAAAATGGCTGCACAGTCACACAAGGACAACACGTGGCTAGGAGCACACACGTACAAGAAACTAGTGGAAATGAGGTTCCAGTTCTGTTAGCTTCCCAATAAATCTGTGCTCGAAACCAGCAGTGATTTAAACTCATCTCATCTGTTCTCTTCCTTCACAAGCAGCAACACCTCTAGCCCAAGCAGCAGCAATTGTGAGTCTGGGAAGAGAGTAACTTCAAAAAACTCACTCCAAAACAATCTCTAACCTAATGGCAATAGTTTTCCACATCACTGTAATGCTTCCACATAGGAATTTTCAGCATCTGTATGCTTGTGTTATCAGTAAAAAGCTAGAAGAGCACACACGTGTACTGTTAAACAGACACTCACTGTTAAACAGATACTGTCTGAACAGGAAACAAACTGCAAGGAGCCTGCAAAGGAGAGAAAAGAGCAGAACCCTGGACTTCCACAGTTCAAACTAGTTTCCTAACCACAAGCCATTCCTCATTTTCCTAGCACACTCAAAGAGATCTTTAAGCTTCTTGTGACTCACCAGCTTGCTGGAAAAGCTGTTGTCTGTTGACATTAAAAAAAAAAAAGGAGAGATTAAGTGACACAAGCTAGTCTCCAGTTTACTCCGTTTACGAGCTTTAAGTGACTGTATGCATCAATGATTTCAAGACAATCTGGACAGCAAACTAGTGAAGAAATTTTCTTTTTGCCTAAAAGAGGGCAGTGGAAAAAAAAGAAACAAACAAATTAGGCACTACGAGAACCACTTGTCAAATGGCTGGGATAGTGCACTTTAAGTTACTGACTTCCCCACAAACATCCAGTCTACTAAAAAATTCATAAAGAGACAGATGGCACAACAGCAGCTCTTTGCAGGAGAGCAGGGTTTAGCAGTGAACAAAGGACTTTGACTCCCTAGGACAAGAGACCAGATCATTGTGGGGTTTGGAGCATGCAGGGAGCTGAGGGCTGCATCTATCCATGGCTCCTAATTTCACCCCGTAGCAGCAACAGATTTGAGATATTTATCCTACCTTGGCATGCTTACAATGAGTGTGGAAAACAGAGGAGAACAAGGTCAATCCAGCTCTGCCATGTAGGCAAAATTTGCCTTGTAGTAGAAACATCAAAAATAAAAACTCCTATTTAAAGATCTGAAACCACTTTCCATAGCCAGTTCATTGCTTACACTCCGTGTTAAGGGGGAAACTGAGGCATGGAGTTATGTGACTTGTTTAAAGTGAGGGCAGTTCAGTATCAGTGAGAAATTGTTCCAGGCCTCTCCATTCATGCTGTTCTGCCTCTAAGCATTAGGAAATATCCTTGTGTTGCCCAGTGGGTTTTGGGATCAGCCTGAAAGGGAGATGGAAGGGATAAAGCCCTTTTTAGATAGCTGAGATTAATAGGAAAGGAGGAAAAAAAAAAAAAGGGGGAAAAAAACAACCCCAAACCACCACGCAACATAGTCAGAAGTCTGCACTTCAGAATTATATATGGCCTTTTAGTTGTTTTTTAGAAAAGGGAGTTGGAGGAGGGGGTAACACAAGATGACATAAAGCCTGGTCCTATTAATGTAGACATCTCACAGAGAGCACTTTAACACACACTATAGGGGCATAGTCAGAATGTTTAAGCCTGGCAACAGCTGTCTTTCCTAAAGTGAGTTTTAGTGCTTGTGAAATGTGCCAGCCAGTCAGCCTGGGAGAGCTCAGTCCTCTGTTTATCTATACAGCAGGTAGGGTGTGAGTTATCAGCAGGGAAAGAAATCTCTATCCGTGCCGCTCCGTTTCTGCACTGAAGGGATGGACCCCTATGGCACAAGAATGTAATCCAGTCTCTTCAGCTTCTTTACAGAGATGCTAACAAGCGTGCCAGCTGTGTTCATGCTCTGAGCTTTTTCTTTAAAAATAATAATAAAAGCCTAAACGTTTTCTGCATGTGTCAGCTGACCAGGGTTTTAGTTCACCATCTACTGAAACCGCTGTGCCAAGTGCTCAGCTGGTGCAAAGTCAGTGGAGCTCTGCTGACCCAGCTGCAGACCTGGCCCCATGCCTCCACCCACTGGTTAGTGCATGTCTCGACCCAAGGCAATATTCCACACAACCCAGCAGCTCCTTCCAATCCCACCCATCACTACAGCCACTGCCACGCTAACAGTTGCAGTAAATAACTAACTAAATAAAAGGTGGTAGCACGTTAGATTCTTTAAAAGACAATTAGGGAGAGTTTAGGTTAACAGTAAGAGGAACCAAACACAGGATTTCAGATTCTTAAAGCATCTGAGCTAAACAACCTCACTCCATAAGCTCAAAGACAGCAGAGCAGTCAAGAGCCTCCGCAGAGTAAAACCATAAAGACAGCCAGCTACACACAGCACAGAGCTTATGCTCACATTTGCAGTGGTGTTCCAAGTCATTTCCCCTGTAGTCACAAAAAAAGTCTGTCCCATCCCAGTTGCATTGCATTGTTTAATTGAATTAAGATGTCTCATTTGAATTACAGAGAATTTTTGGTTTACTACTCGTCTCTTGTTTAGAAGAGGGAAAAGAAAGAAAGTAAATAAACTGTTCAAACAAAAAAGTCACCCAGCTTCCCCCAGCACTCTGGAGCCTTCAGTTAGATCACAGTTTCAGTAAACTAGGGAAAGCACACAAAACAAGTAATAAGCACACAAAACAGTTTAAATCTAAAAATATCAAAACACAAAGAATTAAAGAAAATAAAGCTTCCTCACTTGATGAATGGGGAATTTCTATCCTAAACTATACAACTCACTTGAAATGAGAGAGAAAATCTGCAATAAAATCAGGGATTACATTAATTTGCAGTATCCATGACATTAATCATAAGACCAAGGATATATATTTGCATAACTGGGGTGGGAAAGGTAGCAAACTAAGGGATTATTATACAGGCATGACAAAATACAGCTTTCATTTGGAAAGTACCATCTGTAAAAAGAACTAACTTCCACCCTTTGAACTGAAAGCCACTCCAACCTGTCCGTTTCACATCCCTGTTTATGCTTTCAGAGAAGGAAATGTTAGTACACAAAGTTCACACTGTTATTTTCCAGGAACTACAGAGAACATTAAGAGCCTGAATTTCAACCATGAGAAAAAGAAACAAAAACATTTCCATCTCTGAAGTCTCATAAACCTACCAATTCCACAGGTACTCGCTTGAGAAGCGAATCAAGAAGGAACAGAAATGAAGATCACTGGGAACCCACCATGGGAACACACTACAACCAGTTTAGCTCTGATGAGTTTTGATCTTATGCAGTGACCATGGCTTATGTTGTCTACTAAACTTGGAGTGTATATTTTGCAAATGCTTCTGGACTAAACGTGTCACAATCTCCTGCATATTTCAAGTGGTCTTTTCAGTCCTGTGCTCTAGAGGAGTTGTGTCTGTTTCTGCTTTTTGACACCTTCCACAGCAGCACTGCAGGATTTGAGCTGTATCACTGCTGTTAAAACACAGGCAGCATTTTTACCTGATTTATACCAGAATTCTGACTCAGAATATTGAAAGAACCTAAATACTCTGAAGTATCCTGCAAACATTTATTGGTGAGAGAAGGTACAGGGGAAAATATAGTGAAGAAGCTCCCCTGCATATAGAGAAGTGCTAGTTTCCAAGAGTGAATGGAAAAATATCTGCAAGGCCCTTAGGATCTAAATCTAGTCCCCAGAGCAAAGGTCACAGCAGAAATGTTTTATTCAGCATAAGAACTTTTGGAATTCATTCAAGGAGAAGAAAAAGCCCAACAACAACAACATGGCTGACATTTTTTTCCCACTGAACTATTTCGTCCTTAGAAATACAAGTTTCCATGATTTGGCAAACAATGGCTAAAAAATAATGGCAATGGATTCTGCCTTCCTACAGCAGTAAACAGCTACAGCAACACAACAGTGCAAACGTCAGTCTGTAAGTGTAAAAAGTAAGGAAGTGGTGCAAAGAACAATTAAAAGAGAAAACACTGCACTGCTGATGGAGGTAGGTTCACTTGCAGCAACTTGCACTATCCCTGAACTCAACTAAATTTGATGCATGTTCAGTCCAGTGCAATACTGGACCATCAAAGCATGGTTTAACCATGTAGATCCTTACACATATGGCTGGAATTACAATGCTGAGGGCACCTCCTGAGAGCCAGCCACAATTTTCTCACATACTCCTGCAGCAGAAACAATGTCTAAGCACAATGCCTATAGTTGTTGGCAGAGGAGCTACCAACAAAAGTTCTTAGTTTGAGGAAAGTTTGGACAGGTTAGGATTCCTTGGCCACACAGATGACTTGTTAGGGACACTTTATACAGAGCTGTTAACAAGAATAACGCTAATCGTTTTGCTTCCATTGCATTTTACATCAATAGATCTGTAATCTCCACAAAAAAAAACCAAAAAACAAAACAATCAGAATCTTCATTTTGGGTGAGAATAGACAACTTTCTCAAGATGACAAACTCAGTGGTAGGAACTACTCTCTTCATGGTCTTAACTCACAAGCTAATATTATACTGCCTTATGCCAGGCTGCTTCTCCAGCAGTAGGACAGGTTTCAGAAAATTCAGACTTCAGATTGGAAAGTTCTCCAATGTAGATTCATCTCAAACATCAACACAGCCAAAAATAAGCTACACATTTCATACAAAAGGTCAAGATGGAAAATCTAGGACTTCTGTGTCTAGTCAGGAAACTGCCCCCCACACCAACAGCCCAGTTCCCATTTCCAACTTTGGCCCCAACCACAAGTTAAGAAAAAAAACTTGGAAGACCATGGGGTAAAGGGAGAAAAACTCCATCACATCCAAGTCCCAAAATTATTATCACTCTCAATATCCAAACAAATTCACAAGAAATAATGCTTGTTAGAATGGAGTTAGAACATGCTAGACACAAACACTGAATCCACAATTAATCCACTTCAGCATCAACTCTCCACTGGCTCCTTCTACCAGCTGCTTCAGGGAAAAATCAACACTTTAAACAGTTACTATAAAATAATGTGGGCTGAAAAGGTTTCTTCCTGACTTCTCCTTATTTACTGTTTTCCTTCAGGAGATCTTGTTTGGGTACTTTTTGAAACAGTTCTATTCTTCTTTTCCCTTTTTGAATCTTGATGAAGACCACATTTCAAACAACACTTTGGAGTCAAAGAGTTAACCCAGGCTAGTTTTTTAAGCGTCTACAAATACTCACAGTTTTTAATGTTCCAGATCATGGTTTAACAAACTGCTGCTCTCTCCTGTTTATGTTATTTACCTAAAAAGTGGCCAGCAGAACGAGGACCTGGAACCAAGTAACATATCAAGCTGCTGTTCTACATAAAAATGCTCACTTTTAATCCGGTCTAATATGTTGCACTTCTGCCTTTACCCCTTCTTCACTCCCTGTATTTCTACAAAAATATTGTTCTTTCATTAAACAATATTCTGGAAGCTACCAGGTTGCTCAAAGCTTTCTCTGTTCTCAGAAACCCAGCTGGATCATAGCCTTAGTGAACAGGAAACATTCCAGATGCATACATGGAATATGTGGTCACAATGAAAATGATACATAGATAATATAATCTAAAAACAAAAACCCCCATCAACAACTCCATCAAGGTACACCCAGATGAAGTCGAGCTAAACCAACTGTTAAGGCTGCCATTCTTGTACAGAATCATAGAGCACACACATCTCTAAATGGCAGGCACTGACATACAACCATCACGAAAGACCTTCAGCTGCCACAAAGCACAAGTAACAATTTAGGGTTGCTTTTGTGTGAAAATGAGGATGCTTTTCCTACCTGTCAATGATCACAGGGTCTGATGGAGTCTCATTTCTGTTGCCACAACTTTTCTTCTCGCAGCACCGACTAGAGTGAAAAACAGAATTAAAGAATTACTGGCACAGGTGAGAGCAAAGCAACCAGCTACAAGTCTTTTCTTCTAGGCATATATTGAGCAAAATCTAAATAGGCCTTGCAGAACGGAGAAGAACTAAAGGAACTGGGTGCCCAGGTCCTGGTTGACTCCAGCTGAAGCTTGGCATTTGGTTCCTTGGAGTGTTTTTCTGAAGTTCCCAGCCAAAAATGAACAGGAATATGGTCACACTTTAGACTAAGGTGCTATTCACAAAGACTTAATAAATGGTTAACCGATGTCATAATGACATTACAGGCATGACTATCATGTGTTACATATGGTTAAAGGTCCATCAAAAGAAGCTGTTAGGACTGGCTATAAGTAACCTAATGATTTGTTATATTCTAGTAACTCATTTGTTGATTATTAATTGTCTGGTAATCCTCAACTTCCACATGCCCACCAAGCTTGAAAAATATAGTAGCTTCAGTGAAAAAAAATAAACAGAAATTGAACACACTTAAATCCTACTAAAGATCTGAAGAGATGATTTTCAGGTTGGCATTTTGTCTGTAAATCCCTTTGCAATTGTTTCAGTGATGATAAGCCCCGTAGATTAAGCATCTACGTATGAACATTTCACACTGAGTGGCCACCAGCATGACTGTATAGAAATGACAACTCTGATGAGCTCACCACAGAAAAGAAAGAGATTTCTGACTTGGTAAGAGAATGCAAGATAATGCTGTTGCCCTCAGGATCTGGCAGTAATGTACATCTCACATCTATGTTATGCCCATATCTATGCATGTGTGCATACACACAGATGCAAAGGCAACTGTGTATTTATGTTGTGTGTGTACACACATGGATGGATGTCAATGTATACACAGATACATCAGCAGATGGTACAGAAGAACACAGCCTACGCTCAGGAACTATTTGAAGTTCTTCCCTCACAGCAAATTAAACTTTCCTTAGGAATGAACAAGACCTATATATTTCCTTTTCCATTTTAAGAAGAATAATAAACAACAAACAAAACAACAACAAATATCAAGAGACAGGATGTTATTTCATTTCCACTGATGTACCCATTGACATGGCTGATGTTCCTTGTATATACAGCAGCTGGGTACCAAAAGTGTAACACGCTTTAACAAATGGTTCTTGCTCTCAAATTCTCAATTTTAAACATTTGTAGCAACACAGAAACCTGAAAGAAAGTTTAAGCTGTATTGATGCTCATATAGCTTGTTTCAACCAAGCCTAACATGAGAGGGGGACTATGGAGCCATCCACATCAGAAGACTATACAAGAAGTCTCAGATGCCCCAGAAGTCACCAGATCAGGTTCTGCCTTAAATTACACTAATGCCTTTCCAAATGATGTTTTTCACATTCTGCTGAGGTTGTTCTAATTTACACAAGTGGAATCAATGAATTGTTTACACTTCTGTACAGAGGTGTAATAGCTGCTGAATCCAGTTGTAAAATTCTTCATTCAGGCTGAATCCCACAGTTCTGCAACTGGAGAGTAATTTCAAGCAGAAGACTTGAAAATAAAACCAACCAACCAACAACCAAACCAAAGCACTTGAATTCACTGAAGGATATGAAAGAGTAGCGCTTTTTTTTTTTTCCTTTAAATGCCTAATATTCAATTATAAATATATAAAATAAAAAAGCATTTAGACAAAAAAAAACAACACCTTTCAGAAATTATAAGTTTCCAACGTGCCTTTTCTCCTTCAGTTACAGCATGTGCTAGGAACTTCCCATCTACAAGTCGTAAGTGCCCAGCAAGATGAGATACAACTAACAGATCTATTTGAATAGCAGCTCTAACTGTTTCAACGTTTCTACATTCCCTTTGCCTCCAACCTGCACTTATTCATCGATGCTACTCCTTTTAAAATAAAAGGATACACTAAATATTTAAAAATCCCTGGGGCAGACCCTCTAGCTGCTGTAAATTGTCATAGCTCCATCGACTTCAGTGAAGCTATGGTAATTCACACTAGCTAAGTAGATCCCACTCCCTCCTTCTGTCAACTTTAAGTGCATCTTTTATACATTTTACTGCCTAATGAGTGTGTATTAAAAAAAAAAGCATATTTTTCTAATAAAAGCCAAAGATGTGAGGTATTTTCTAAAGAAATAAAACCTAAATGTCAAAAAGCAGTAAACTCTCACTCAGGAAAATGTAAATTAGACATGTACTTTTAATGTCTAATATACCAAGGCACTGGAAATAACACTGGGAACAAATCTCTCGCTGCTTTACGTGTCACTACAATAAAACAACAAAAGGAACTCGATTTTTTAAGTGTTTCTGTTTTGGTTTTAACAGCTAGCTGAAACACGAGTCATTCCTTCTCTTTGCAACATTACTAAATGAGATATCCTTTAGTCATGTAACTTATGCAGATAGTCATTAAAAAAATATATATCAGATTGCACTACGCTAGAGAGACGTTCAAGTAAAACACAGCAGCAGCATCTCCACCACATCCCATCAGCTCATACCCTCTTCCCACAGAAGTTGCCATTTCTTGGCATAATGAAGGTTTTAAGAGTGAATTATGTGAGGCTGTAGTACAACATGGCTGGGTTCCGAAATAAGCACATCTTGCTTTATTTTAGTTTATTTAATATTAGAGTTAGGAACTTTACATCTGTAATGTTTTACATTTTTCCTTCTAAAACTGTGGCTTACAACTACAGCTGTCAAAAACAATCTTACAATTATCTACATCCTTACCACACTTGGGTAACAGAATTTTGCTGGAGAGTTTTTTTCTTGCCTTTGACTGTAACACTTTTTGAGCCCAAACACGTATGAGGATTTTCCATGCTTGGTTAAAACAGTCACTTCCAGTAAATGACTCCTTCACAGGTAAATCAGAGTGCTTTAAAGACTGAGGATGTTTCAGCCTAGCATTTTAACAAAAGTCCATCTCAAACCTTTACATCCCCATTTCCAAGTATTTCATCACAGTATCCAAGCAATGACACCTCCACTGGATTTCTTTTATGAGTGTTGTCTCTAACAGAATTGACTTGTAGAATTGACTTGTTCCAAATTAAGTCAAAAGCAAAAATCCCAAACTCTGGTGGTCCAGGAACAAGCCTACAATCATCTCTTTCAGTCAATTATTGACATGACTTAATCAATATTTACATTTCTGCTACAATGTTGTGCTAGGAATATACCTTTAGAGATAGATGCTCATCTGCTTTATAAAAACAATAAAGGCCTAAGACTTGTATTATGCTTTATTATAGTTTCTCCTCTAACTAGATCTACCTGGGAAAAATACTGATTTGTGATTCTGTGATTAACAGTCCTGAAAAAAAACCCCTCAAATCAAATACAGAAACCAAAAGGTACCACAGACAACACCAGCTCTACAAACTGAATACTCCAGAAGGCTGTCAAAGGCAAACTTGCATCTTTTCCCTCCTCACACTTGGCTAAAATGGTTTTAAAATTCAGCCCTCAACTTCCCTCCCCTCACTCCACCCCCCCAAAAAAAAAAATCTGTCTCTAATTTCAAACTCAAATAAGCTCACAGCATGGTGGCCTTTGTTTTGTTTTCTTCTCCCCAACTCCTCCCTGCAATTGCATAACAAAAGTGTCTAAATTCACACCATCTGGCCGATAAAGACACAGGCCCCAGTGGCCGCCTGGCCCAGCTGATTAGAGCTCCCGTCTAGTCTGAGCCTTGTGGCGAAAGTCACAGCTGTGGGGCTTGCTTGCACTCAATACAACTCTGTTATTAGCCAGCTGTAGGCCCTGAGACTACTTCTGTTCAAATTATAATACCTTTTAACCCTCTGAGCATTGAGGGCATAGGGGGGTTGCTGGCAGCAGCATAACAACTAGTTTCCTCTTGGGTCGATAATTGGAAGAAAAAGAAGAAAATAAAGAAGTTACTCCAGGAGAGGAGCCTGTTCACCTTGATTTGGAATTATTGAGGGGGAAAAGACTGTGTATTTACGAGAGCCTCACCTAACAGGAACAGTTCCCACTAGGCAGCAATAACCCAAATGAAAAAATTCAGATCTGCAAATAAATAAATAGAGCCTCTCAGTGAAAGCCCTAATTATTGAGAGAGTGGAGAGTTTAACTTTCAATTGCTATGACAGATTGCTGTAGCCATATCAATATTTAGACAACTTTCCTGCTAAGCACGCATCTGTCACTGTCGGAGCGGGAGATGCGGCGTTGCGGATGCTCTCGTCTCCACGCAGCCAGAATATCTGAGTGTGTGAGCACACGCAAAAAAAAATATGCCAAAACCAACCCAACAAAAAGCCTACCTTCAACTAGTGAGAAGTGGAAGAAGAGGAGCCAAAAGACAGGCAGGCCCTTCTTTTTAAAAACAGCAGGCATCAATTTGGACAGCAGAGTGGGTACAGTGCATTAAATTTTTATACGCTGTTACTAATGCAAACTAACTAGGGGCTTTAAAAATTGATGCTGCCACTTAAGCAGCACACAAAGAGGAAGATTTGATCATTATACTTAAAAGAAATAAAATAAAATGTCAAGTTTAACTAGAGTTGGATCCATTCCCTTGGCATTATTCAAAGGGATGTGTGTAATGCCTCTTCAGAACACGCAGCATCCTCTTCAGAGGGACTTTAGGAAAACACGACATTTAAAATCAAATGTCTTGATTAGGTTACAGAACGCTTTTAATTTTGTTCACTAATCTGTGTTTTACATGGAAAGGACATCCCCCAGTTGTAATTCTTCCTTGGCTAATCTATCAAGCAGGAGATTTCAGTACAATTGGAATAATGGCTTACATTTGTAGAACAGCACCTTAAATCAAGCACGGAATATGTTTATAGGCACCAGCGGAGGCAGGGATGTAAAAGCTGAACGGAGCATTTGATGCTATAAAGGTATGGAGAGTAAGCAGGGGAGAAAGCCAAACTGATTTAATTTTGAAGAAGTACATTTGGATGGGAAGGTACTGGTGTTTGCTGAAATATTTAACTTCTGAAACAGAGCTGCACGCTTCTCCAGCAAGCGACAAGGATGAAGGCTGCTGTTGTTTTGTCAGCACAAACCAGGACCTGACTGCACAGCAGTTTAAAGCTTTTTCTTCTCTAATATTCACCTAGTTATAGTGAAGACTCTCAATAATATGTTTACATAAACACACAAGTTGTAGATGTGCCAGAAAGTCACATGTATAGCCTGGATTTTTACTGCTACACCCACAGGTCCCCGTAAGGCCCACCGTACGCTTCTCTCATGCATGATGGATGCTATGGCTGTGCACACGCATGTGAACATCGGTCAAAAGTAATAATGCTCATTTTCTTAATGAAAGCAAAGTGCAACAGCTAAACACTAATCACTTACTTGATTCTTATTGTACTTCAAAAGTAATGGAATAACTGGCCTAATTGTTAAGTACTGAAGCTGAGGCTTTCCCTTGGCAGAAGTCTGTCCAGATAAGCTGCTCTTACTGCTGCATTAACTTAAAAGGCTACTTAAAAAAAATTCAAGTAGCAAATTGCAACATTAAAAGAAGCAACATTCAGTCCAACAAGCTTAACCACCTCCCACTACTACCATAAATCACAGACTGTGTTTAATAAAGGTCAAGATTGGTTTTGCTTTTCATTTTATGAAAGAACATTCCATGCACAATTTAACACATTTTAATATAAGAACATCGACTGTTTGCATTGTTAGATGTATTGAAAAAATTTAATTACACAAGAACAGGAGAAGTAATAAGTTACCATGGAAGCACAATGTACATACATACGGCACATGTAACTTCAGACTTACACAGATGTTATTAAAAACATCCTCAACTCATTTTACCCTCTAATTTATAACTTTACATGCTAAAAATAGTGTCTGTCTTAATTAAAAGGTGGAAATCCCCTAAATATTCCTTACACAGCATATAAACTATGGATTTGTGTTGAGAGGTTTCTTTGTTTAACCCCAGTCAAAAAAAGTAAAATTAAAAGATTCATAATAACGACAATAAGTATAATAATAATTTAAGACAATTAAACTATTCCACCAGAGAAAATTCTGTGAAGAATGTCTTTTAGTTTCCAGGTAAAAATCTGCAAGTTTAGCTGGTCATGCTCCAAAGATGAACAAGGTATTTTAAGAAATAAGTATATGAAAAGTCTTGATTTAAGCACCTTGTAGGAAGGCCTAGTTTAAACAAAAACAGCCCAGCTTGAGACGGTGGACCTGGACTTGCTAAAGCTCTTTCAGTAAAAGAAAAACAACATACACACACACCAAACACAACCACCAAAAAAAACCTCAAATACCTGTATTGAACCCAAACCAAATATTATCCACAAGTAAAAAAGAAAGTTCTCCTACACAGAGAATCTCTGTGACTCAACAACAAAACTAACAGAAAAATTCATACCCTTCCTACAATTTCATTGCAAAGGCTGTTGTGACATCTATGGAAACACACTTCAGTGATACACTGAGAATAGAGCCATCTTACCTGCACATGACTTCATGGGTAAGCAAAACTCTGCACATCTCAGGATTCTTGTTCTGTCCTTCGTAAGTTATGGGCTATAAAAAAAAAATAGGAGAAGAGGTAAGGCAAGAGCATCAGGGGGTTACTTATTTGCTGTAATGTTCAGGTCTGCCGTGAAGGCTTTTTTAGCATTGCTCACCATCACTTCCAAATAAACACCTTTACACAAACTCATATGGGCAGAGGAAGCAGCTTGTATATAAATACTGATAAAACAGGAGATATAAACCTACAATCCATAGAGGAGAAGAAAAAGATACTTAGGAGCATGACTTTTCAATTGCCTTCAAAAATATGGTCTGCAATACATGAACCAGAGATAAAAATAAATGAGAGAAGAATATGCTGGGCAATGTTCAAAAAAAAACCAAAAAGAAAAGAAAAGGAAATGACAGGACAGGATTGCACAACACATTTGCAATGCTCACCTGCTTAGTGACTGAATCAATGAGTCTAACATACAGATCCTGTTCAGTCCTGACACCTAGAGCGAGAGGGAAGAGTATTAAAGAATGCTGTTACATGCATCTTTCTCTAACCATCAGAACAAATCCATGTAATCTCATCCAGTGCCTTATTAAACACCATTTAGTTTTGTTTCCTCTACTATTTCCCAAGCCCATCCACAGCAGATAAACTTCGGAGCCCGTCTCTACACTGAAGGAGCATCGTGCAACGGCAAATTCAGTGTAGTTCAGAAGTCAGAGTGACAGCATCTACAAACCCTGCCTCGCTGTACAACTACAGAAGGTGACTGGAAAGGAGAAAACTCACCATTGCTATAAAGGAGCTGGAGTTTGTAATGTGTTCCATTGTTTGTCTTTTCATTGCCTTGCTCCTGAAAGAGAGAATTAAAAAAAAAAAAAAAATCCTTCCAGAACTTCCACTTGGCACATTTACAATGCAAAAGCTGATAATCGTGATGGAAGTGACAACAAAGTTCATTAAAATTCCGAGAGGTGAATCCACTGATTGGGATATATTAACCTTCCAAATGACCCAGGACAAACTACAAAATACTGCTGACATCTTTTCCTGCAGGAGTTCAAGAACTTCTTTCGCCCTCTTATTTGCTATTATGCTCTCAACTTTTTCAAGGCAATAGACTGAGATTGATTTGTACATTTCAAATGAGTTACTATAAAGCAGACTGACAGGAGGTTTTGGTTGTAATGTGTTCATTACTTTGTCAAAGTGTTATTTTGAGTCATTGATATTTAGTTGCTGAGGACTGTACTACAGGGATGTTTCTTGCATGGTTTTTTACTGTAACTTCCTAGAAGACAGTTCTTTACGAGCACTCTTAATGATTAAAAAAAACAACCTCTTGTCCATATCCATGAAAATAATGATAGAAACGAAGTGAAGTGGTCAACATATGGATCTAAAACCCAAATCCAAACGCTTTTCAAGTCCTGCCACCGATTTTGGAGTTTTAAGAAACAAATCTAATCAAGCTCAACAGACAATATGACACGTTACAGGTCAGATTCCACTTGTGTCAGAGCACTAATCAAACTTGGCAGATCTGGTGGGTGCCACAAAGGAAAGGAAGGAGACAAAAAAAAAATAGAAAGGTACAAGTGCCCCCCATTAAATTTTTTTTACTCTGTTTTCAGCGGGTGAGTGAAATTCCCACTGTATTCCCGCTAACAGCAGAGGCTTGCAGCAGCACACGGAGGGCAACCACTCTACCAAAGCACCTTGAACCCTCAACCAAGAGCTGGTTGTATTTTGTTAGAGACAACAGGTATTAGAGTTTAGCAACTTAACGGGGGAACAAGAAAAGAGCAACTTTGGAGAGCGAGAAGAAAGGTAACAAGCCTTACTTTATCATTTTCTACAAAGTCCACAAAAGCTGTCCTCTCTATTTCCACGGGCTGCCCCTGTCTGTCGTAGAGAGCCAGAACAAAGTGAAAGAAATTGGATTTCCTCAAGTTGGAGGGTGGCTGCTTTTCAAAGTGAGCTCTGGACAAAGCCACTCCGCTGTGGAGGAAACACACGGGATGGGGTGTGGGGGGAAGAGACAAAGACATTACCAGGTTGTGCAGCAGTAACGGCAAAACAACAACAGAAAAGGCAGAACACATCGAGAGGACAGACGGAAATCGTTCCCCCTTGTGCCAGTGCCACAGAAGGTTACGCGCAGTCACTTGTCACCGCAGACCCCCGCTTAGGCGTTCTCCCACTGCCTTGGGAACGCTCTGCGGCTCCGCGGCCACGGCCCAACAGCCCGGGGCAGGGGGGAGCAGCCCCGGCCGAATGCAGAACCGGGCTGGGGTAGGGGACAAGGGGCCATATCCAGGCTTGAAACTCATTGTAATGCGCCCCGTCGGCTTGGCCCCCGGACCTTTATAGGTACACGCTCTGCAGACAAGAATAATTCACAGCCCCTGAATATGAAGAGATCGGTTATTGCTAAAGGAATCTTTTACTCTCTCCTCTGCCTGTTTTCTTCTTGGTTGTCACACTCATTTCGAGAACGCAACACGCAGGTCGGGGAGTAGATGTAACATATGAGGGGAGAGTCTGGTAATGCTATCTGTACATCCCAGCAACGTTCCCTTTTCCTGCAGAAGACGACCTTAAAGCCTTTCCTGCAAGCGGACTGTCAACTCGAGGGCACCCACATTTTAGGCAAAACACAACTAGTTTCACGCGGAGCATCCACTTTCCTCAGCAGCGAAGTTTTGCACTGTAGTATTTAGTCACTGACCTGTTTGAACCGATGCCGGGGGTCTTCAGTTTCTGATTTAAATGGGAAGAATTTTGACTTAAGTTACTTAGTCCTTGTCCTAATCCTGTCCCTAACGGCAGAAAACTCGGTGTCGTTTCCCACATATTTCCCGGCTCGGAAAGATTCAAACACTTCTGTGTAACCGTAACATCCCTAATTGCAGCTGCATTTCTTAACTAAACTAGTTGTTGCTCCCTGTCTCTAATGCCAGTTTCTACCTACTGCAGAAAGAATAGGTGCACTTGAGCACCTCTATTTTAACGGACAGATTAAGCATATCTGTCAGACAAGTTAGAAGGCGGAACAGCTTCAGTTTGCAGTCCCCAAAATAGCTCCACTTCATTGGCAAAAGTATCTGACTCTTTCGGAGAACTACGGATGTTTCCCTGGGTTTTCCATTGCCAAATAGGTACAGTGTGAACTCACCACATCCGCCACAACTGCGCCTAGTTTGGGGCTTCCTCTCATTCAGCATGCAAGTTACTCGCATTTCTGCGTTTGTTATGGATCTCTGGAAAAAAAAAAATACCCTGGCGATGCCACCACCCAGCACAATGCGACTGCACCTCCAGCGCTCCCTCGAATTACAGGCTTCTTAGGAGCGGTTCCCTTTTACTTTCGCTTTCCCCAGGAATAAATCTCTTGCCCCCTCCACCGTATTTATTAAATCGTCTATCGACATTCATAAAACTCTGATAACTCCTCCCATAGCGCTTGGAAAAAGCTCGCTCGCGGCTCAGGTCGTGGGTGGGGGCATTGATGCACTATTTCTATAACGTCCCTGTGTTTCATTTGAAGTTCTGTCTGCCCTTCACCTTATCTCTATATTAAACACACAACTTCTGCAGCCTTCCCCTTTCCCGATCCTACTGCTGCTTCTTTTTTTTCTTTTTTAATTGTTAAAGTATCCAGACAGGGAATTATTTTTATTTTTAACCTAAAAAGGTTTTCATCGTCTCACCCCTAAGGGGAACAAATTGGAACAACGGTCCTGTGCCGACTTGACTGGGAAGAGAAAGTAAAAGGGGGGAGGGGGGAGACGGGACACGACTAACCCGCACGACCAGGTGGAGGGAAAAAAAAGGCAGCCAAGCCCCCCAGCTCAGTGTGGTTACGAGCATTTCAGGTCAGCAGAGCTCTCCCGCAGGTGCTAGCCGCAGGCAAGCGCGGGGCTGACGGCGGGGCTGGGCAGGACGGGACGCCGGTGGGCTCCCCACCATCCTTCTGCGAACTCCCTTCTTGCCTCAAAACGTGCTTTGCTCGCCGCTTGCCTGAGTCAGCCAGCAGCTGTGAATCCACGCGTTATGCCTACGGTAGCTACAGAGCCACTTGAATTAAAACAACATGGGCCGGGGAGGCTGGGGAAAAGGATCTACACTGAAGTTAGTTGTTAAGTTGGTCCACTCCTATTCCGCTGTCTGACCCAGGAAGAGGGAAGGGACAGGCTGTATCACTGGGTACAACTAGTCCAGCCCCACACACCCCTCACTTTAGCAGCAAAAGAAAGAATGATCCCATCTGTCTGTCATCTGATCCCCGCGCTGGATTTTAGGACTCTTGATGCTCTCCGGTCTTGGAGCACTTCTCCTCTAGCTCTAGCTGTACTACTTTGGATTTTAACTGACCAGAAGAGGGTCGTGAGGTGGACAGAAAAGGACAAAATAAATTTAATATCAATTGCAGACAACAGCAGGGACTAAAGAAAAAGCTTGCTTGAGGAAAAAATAAATCGAGGGGAAAGTGGGAGAGAAAGTCACAGTTACCTTTGTGCTGCTACGTTTGCATCCACAACCCCAACGTTTCTGACCCAGGACCTGACGGAATCCATTTCAGAACCTAGAGATTTATCTTTCAGAATTGGTCCTCTTCCTAAAGTATCTTGAATCCCAAACATTTAAAAAGTCTATTCCAACTAAACAACAGCTTCCTTTTGAGAGATAAGGGGGGGGGGGGGGGGGAAAAAAAGACAAAAAAAAAAGACGCAGCTTCGCAAATTGACACAAATCCCAGGAAAGTGGAGAAGTTCAGCTTTAAAACCAACTTCTTCTGCCTTGAAATTCTACGTGTTTTGAATGTCTTCAAACGAGGAGGTGGGAGGGGGGGAAAGAAAAGTTTTTCCTCTTGCAAAGTAAAAGTTATGCTGATTCAGTCTTGCCTGGTATCATCATCCTTCAAAACGCAGGAGAAGAAACTGCATCCAGAAACTGATCGCCGGTCACGAAGATCACCTGTTTCTCAGCAGACACAGAGGGAAGGNAGCGGGGAGGAAGAGGAGGAGGAGCCCGCTCCAAATAAGGCCTTAACATTTGCATAGCCTCCCGCGATTGGAGAGCCGCTGGCAGTCCTGCGGCCGCTCCGCGCTCTGCTCCGCGCTCTGCTCCGCGCAGCCACCGCGGGAGGGAGGGAGGGAGGGAGGGAGGGGGCTGCCCAGCCCGGCCCGGCCCGGCCCGGCCCGGCCGGCGGCTGCTGGCGGAGCGGGGACCAGCGCTCGCCCCGGCTCTGCGCTCTCCCGGCCCCGCCAGCCTCCACCCGGCCAGGACGACAGGGAAGTTTCATGCCACAGCCTGCTAGCCCCGTACCAAAGGGTCCTGCCAAAGAATGTTACACACTGAGCTATAACCTCTAAATCTGTTCCGTCCTGTAATAACGGAGCCATCGCACAGGTAGTTAGTTGGCTGGTTTGCTTCCAGGCGCGGTGTTTGAAAGTAAACCAAACAAACACAACAACAACAGGAAAACCCACCATGAAACTCCCCAAAGGGAACGAGCTGAGTGGCGGTGGCGATGCCTGCGGGGGCTTCGCGTGCAAGGACTGGCTGCAGGAGCAAGAGCGAGCGAGAGGGGCTGCAACGCACCGAGACGACCCTCAAGTTCTCACTGTACGGGAGCTGTCAGGTCTTGCCTTAAAACTTTTTATTACGTTCTCTGTAGGCAAAATTTCCCATTAAAGGTAATCTGAGCTCTCTCCAAACCCAGCCTGTTGTCAGCCAGGACTGTACCTGCATCCGTATTTTTTTTTTTTTTTAAAAACCTCTCTGCCTTGATGATATTTTCCTCTTGGCCCTTTTGTATTCTGATCTGTGTACGGATCTGCCTCTGAAATCTATGTAACACCAACGCGAAAACAGATTTCAAGACAATGAATGCAAATCTGTGCTCAGAGACCATCTGCCAGATGAGGGAATCAGATGTTCGGTAGTTAAAGGGACAGCACAAGGATTTCCTTGACTCATTATGTGCAGCTCCTCTCTTTAACCTGCCTTTTTTTTTTTTAAAGGATAGAACTATAATTTCCATTTCAGAATAAATCCTAATTCCTTCTTATCCACTTTCAGCTTCATTTCATAAAGCCTCCTTTCTATTAGATGCTAGACTGTTTTCATGGAGTTTCATAGAGTTCTCTCAAAAGCAGAGCAAATTAAAGTCTTCCCATAAAACTTTCATTAAAATGTATCCTTAATTCAGGCACGTTGAAGGGCAAAACCGACACTCCGAGTTATTCTGTCGACATGAGTAGCAGACATGGTATTGGATGAACTAATACATATCTCACAATGTTTGTTCAAGAAAATGTACCATGCTAACTCACCTCCCCAAATGGAGAAGTATGCAGGAAGGGATTTTACCAGGTTGGCAAAGGCGAGGCCAGCGTTATTTTAACACTAAAGAAAAGCAACAGCAGTTGGATGGCGTTACTAGAGCAGGGGCCAGCCTTCCAAGGTAGGATCTTAGAGATCATACCTTGCATCTCTGAGATGCAATTTGTCACTATAAAAAAAACCCAAGCAATCCAAGCAAACGGGGTAAGATATTCAAACAAACCAACAGGAGTGAGGAAACAACACACGGTGTAAGTGTAGAGGCGGTGGTAGTGTTGCAGATACAGTATATAACAGTAAGGCACATTGGGGGTTTTTGAGTTAGGGGCTTTTTTACCATTTTGTAATGGGTATGGGGACATTTCCTCGAATAAAAGCCCCTTCTTTGTACTAAGACCATTTTTTGGCGATGCCACTTCGACCGTTTCTGCCATTTGTTCTTAATCCTAAGGGCAAGGACGGAAGGAGAGGGGGCGGATATCCCACTCGATGTAACCTTGGCCGATGTGTTTGTTCCTAAGGAGAAAAATGTTCCCTAAGAACCGAAGGCCCTCGCTTCTCATGACAAAGCCGAGCCTGCCCCTGTAAGGCATTCAAGAGAGTCCAGCCGGATCCCAGATGCTTACTGAGGGCCGCTCCAGCAAGCCCCGCGCGTGGCCGGGCGCGCACGGCGGGACCGTGCCAGCTCCGGGAACAATGGGGGACTCGTGTGCCGCGGTCCCCGGGGAACTGCGCTTCTCGGCATTCGTGGCGGGTCAGAGGGCATCGGCGCAGGTCAGAGGAGATGCTCTCCCTTCGCCCCAAACAGCTGCCGCCAGAATTGTGCACTTCAGGGACAAATGAAAGCAGCCTTCTCCTCTTGCCCCGGCGGGGGCTGCTGCCCGTGGGGCACTTTTCCCCACGCCGCGCCCGCGGGCTACAGCTCTTCGAGCAGCACAAGCCCGTGCCTCGCCGTCTCATCGGCTCCTGCAAAAGGCAGCGCTTTCCAGGGCAGGATTTTCTCCCTACAACTAAGTTTCTCTCCTTTGCAGCCTATCTTAAAAGGACAGGAATTCTTAAACGCTTCCGAAATTATAAACTCGTGATCGAGATTCCCCATTTCCAGCGCTCGGTTTAAATACACTTTGGGGAAAGCCCGTCTCTCGGACTCTCTGATGTAAATTCATTGAGTAAAAGCAGCATTTAGACCAATGGAACCTCTCCTTAGTGTGGATTTGCAAGTTAGAGGTTTCTGCGGTTCGGCCAAGTGAGTCGGTTCCAGCGGTAGGTAAATGGTACCGTGTAACTCCGGGAGGGATGAGCGCCTGGCTTGGAAAGAAATCCCTCCAAAACCTGCCGAGGACACCTCGGTAAAGAGAAAAAAGCCTTCAGCAGCCTGCCTTCCATACCGTACTGGCACCCCGTTCTAAGTACAATTTAGAGACAGAAATAAAAGCACGCCAAGGGTCGGGGAAAAGTGCTTTCGGCACTGCTCTAGGCTCCGAGGAGTGAAAACGGCTCTGCATCAGGAGCGGTGAACAGTCGCGGGGCGGCTGCCGCGAACGAACGGAGCGCACCCGCGGAGCCCCCGCGGAGCCGCCCCGGGCCGGGGAAGGGTGTCGGGCTGTGCACCCCCTGCGCACCCCGGGCCAGCGGCCACGGGGCCGGAGGCTCTCGGTCGCCTCCGAGCCGCTCCGCACGCAGCCCCCGCAACTTCCCCGGGCGCTGCGATGCGCGGCTTTCCTCCTCGCGAATCGCTTCATGCCATTTGCTTCCTCGTACTAAGAGAGGGGGGGAAAAAAAGCAACCGGTTCGGTGAGCGCTGATCGTTTCCTTCTGGAGGAAGAGCTATTCCCCCCTCCTCAAGACTCGTTTCCACATGCCAGGGTCAGAATGACAGGTGAGGCAGTTTTGACATGGTAAAGCGAGATGCTCGCCTTTGGAAGTTTTTTAACGCCGTTTTTAGAAACCAGAGTTAACTTTCACGGCTCGACTCAGCAACTCACGTCAGAAAGAAACATATGAAGGTCATACTTAAAACCTTTAAAATCATAACCTTAAACTACTATTGTTTCCTCTCATGTTTAAGGAGCAAAACTCAATGAGAAAGTTAAACTACACCTAAAGACAGTACTTAGAAGGAATCATTTAATTCTTGTTTATTTGTGAGAATTCACTATGGTTCAGGTGTCTCAAGGGAACGAATGTTAGGTTAAAATTATCAGTGTCACGATAGAGAAGGGTAACTGATCTTTTTTCCCTTTGATCCAATAATCTCACTGGAAGGTTCATTTTTCCGGGGCACCTGTACCAGAAATATAAATATGCCCGTTCCAAACGTTCCTTTAAGCTGTTAACAGCTTCAAGTCTTAAGTCATTTCCAATGCAAGTGATTTGCGTTCAAGGACAAATCAATCACATTTTTGGCAATATAACGGGATTTGACAGAAACGATCCCGAAAATACTTTTCAAGAGCTTCACATAAACAAAATATTCACTTGCACGGGGATACCCTGCAACTGAAACGTGGCTGCAGGGATGAGGAACAGACCATGTCCTGGAGTCACATATGACAAGCGTGTGGAGAGTAGTCAGAGCACCTCGTACAGAACTGGATCACGAGTGTGCTCTGACTGATGCACGACTGGTCTTCATTTACAAGATCCTCGATTTAACTGAAGTAAGAATGTACAGAGCTTCGGGGCGGGGGGAAAGCTTCTTAAGGCGTTTTTAATATGAGAGATTTAAGGCAGTTCAGGTGCATGCAACTAAATCGTGAAAGCAAATGAAACTGTGAATGCAAAGTGCGAAACAGGGACTTCAGCACAGAAATGCAGCTGGTTATATTTATTACAAGCCCGATTTTATAGAATCAACATACAGATTACCTCAGAGAATTTTGCTGCTAGCAAAAGTTTAACCCTCCCCCCAAGTAAAAAAAAATAACTGATCCTCTCCACATACACTCCTTGCCGCTCCCACACCAGTAGAAAATAACCAGAAACATGGGTATATGTATATATATATATAGATCTAAAATCATGAGCTATACCTGGTCTCTCCCTTTTTCCCCTTGCATTACAAAGGCACTATTTACTGGAGGCAACTCTCCACTCATCAGTGCTTACAAATTGGGCAAGTTTCAGAGATTCTGCTGATCACGTTTAGAAGCAGTGAATAAAGCAATGCTTTCAAACTTACAAATGCATAAGCAAACATTTAATAACTTCTTTTCCACCTCATCTTTCCCAAAAGAGAAAATACTGTATCCATCAGATCCTCTTTTGAGTCTCTCATTCATTCCAATAAGTAGGTGCTTTTTTCACTAAAACAGAAAAAAAAACATCTGCTAGGGTTTAATATCCAACTCTTTTTTTTATTCAGATACTTTTACTGCCTTTGCCTAGCATGGGTTTTGGAACACGTTAGCAAATAACATTTTACCATTGGGAGTGTACGTTCCATTTTATTTTATAATGCAGATTTGAGAAGTCTTAGTGCTGAAGTTTGTTTTTCTAACCACACAGAGGTTTGAAGCAACAAGCACATTCAGGAAAAATACTTTAAGTGGGTGTATATTTGTGCTGGGATCCTCTGTCTCAATTTGCAGTTTATGGAAAGCAATCAAGGTCAGCTTTTCAATAAGCCTTTGTATATAAACTATCTAAAACGTTCACCAGGAAGAAGAGAAGTTTAAGTTATCATAGCTTTTCTAGTTCCAGGTACATACTTACGACTCAACTCCAGCTGTCAAACAGAATCTCCACAAGCAATTGGCTGAATGCAGACATATTGGAAAGCAGAATTAAATTCATTCATTAACATACGAATCAAATAAAAAAAGTGGTCCTCTGTATTACAAACATCCTTTTACTGGCATTTAACCTATATTAGTCACTTGAGTGGTCCTACAAGAATTACTTGACAATATACACATGTTTAACCTCGTGCTTAAACATCTGTACAGTGAGAGCCTAATTTTTATTTCTTGACTAAACTCAACGCAGCTCTGTCTTAAATAGGTGTCTGACTTTAATTACATGAATAGTCACATTGAAGCGATGCCACAGGGACACTTTGCCTGCTTAAAAGTCAGCAAACCTTAAGCAACTTGACAGATTAAATCTTGATTTTTTTGAAGTGTTTAAATTTAAGTATTAATCAATATCAATATTCATCAATACCTGTCAATTTCCTTAGCTCTTCTGTGTAGCGCAGCCTAACATTTACGCCTGGACACTCTCAAGTTCCTATCATACAAAACTACTTGGATGCAAACTAGTATTACAGCAGCAACATGCCAGTTGTGTTTCAATCCAAATGTGCCAATTTGACCTCTGGTTAATAAAGGGGAGGACACATCTCTAGTGTACACCTTCTTGCATTGTTTTGCTTGGCTGAGAGAGAACAGCCTCCAGCTACAGTCAACAACCTAGCAAAGCTTCACTTTCCAAAGCTCCATCATTTTCCAGGCACACATACATATGCACGCCTCCATACACATGCACCTTCTCAAAGAAATATTTGTTTTCAGGATGGAAAGTATATCAATACTCATCCTGACATAAGTAAGCCTGAGGTAGGTCTGCTTTCTGCTAACCTTCCACTGTTAGGAGAAATCCAGAACTTCATGGCTCACAAGAGAACCTTGGCTAGCATAGACTCAGAGAAGACTACAGAGGCAGGTTACTTCATGCTGCTCAAGGACACAGGTATGTTGCTGTTGCAGGCTACTTTTGACCTGGAGTTACATAAATTAGCACAAATCAATTCTGAAAGTGGCATTGGGCTCTGTGATTTAACAATAAAACCCAACTGTATCATGAGGGGCTCAAATTGCAGGCTGCTTCAAAGAAGAACTAGCTTTAACTATTCTGTATGATGAAGGATAATGTTGAACCTCCCTTATCAGGTTCTGATTCCCTGACTGGAGTTTATTCGTACAACCACAGTACAAATGATTAGGATTAGGAAAATCTCTTGAGAATGGTCAATAACCAAAACATTTGCCTCCTGCAAAGTTTCCTGTGCCTTCTTTTAAAGTATCTGGTACTGGAAGCTGAGATAATACACAAGAAGCCTAATCTAAACTGACTACTCCCATGTTCTTTCCATAAGGCAAAAAAACCCAGAAGTAGTCAAAAGCTCAGTTTATTATAATTAGAGCTTTACAACTTGAGAGGGACAGTTCAGTTCTTCTCAAGTATATTAAATGACCTCAAGAAGGTTGGGTTAGTTGGTTTGGGTTTTCTTTGGTGGAACAGGACTACTGACACACCTAACTCCACAAAGCCAACTGGTCTTCTACCTCACCATGTGGCAATACAAAAGCTGCCAAATTACATGACCAGATTCTGATCCTGTAAACAACTGCATTTGTATTACAAGCAGTGAAGCTGAGTGTATGTAACAGCAACTGCTCTCAACAGATCTTTCCAAGGTTAGGGTCCAGATATTAGTAAAATTCTGAGCTTTGTTTTTGAGAGTTTGAGTCATGAGGCTCTAGTTTAATCTAAGCATTATCTTCTATTCAGAATGTTGTGCCTTCTGTGCTGCTCGATTATAACTTACCATTTGAACTGTTTCTTTCATCACTGATTTTAAGTATTCACAGGCAGGCTAAACATCAATGCTTTGGAATTCACACACATCTAAATGGTTCTGCTACTTAAAAGGATTTGATCAGCCTCATTGTATGGCATCACATTTCCGTCAGCAGTATGAGTTCAGTAGGGCAAAGGAACGGTTTTTACTAAACCTGATACTATGAAAATATTTCAAGATAAAGCATTGCTACTGGTTTAGGGTTTTTTTAACTGAAGTTGTACCATGTTTCTCCCCCCAGTCTAGCTGAGCTACTACAATAGAAAGATAAAGAATAAAATCCAGTTTGCTAACTCTGTGCCTCTGACAGACACAGAGTAAGTTTGTATATTAGTAGGATTTACAGTAAGTGTATATATAACAATCTTATATATGGATCCTCAAGCACATTTTCCATAACCAGACACTAGGAGCAGCAAAGTTTGAACCTGAGGATGGAGAAATAAATCCATAGGCATCTGGAGAAGATGATGAGCCCAAGACTGATTGGCAGTGTTATGCCCAGGCAAGGAGTTAAGTCTCTTCTAACAGCATTCAAGAAAAAAAACCCAAACACCATGAACATAAAGGCTGAAAAGCAGATGTCTTTCAACAAGCTTGAGGAGTCATATCAGTTTAAGATATCAAGCTAAAAGCATCATATGAGAATTAGCTGATACCTGATAAGTACAGAAGTCAAGTTAGAGTCACAGTGATGAAGAATTGCTAACACAACACAAAAAGGCACCGTTACCATGGCCAGTCAGAGCCACGCTATGCAATGCACAGATGTACCCAGTGTAAACTCCAGTACAAACCACAAGCTACTTTAATCATGGCAAGAGCTAAAGTAAACTCATTATATCATCCCAGATATGTGTCTTTACTTTGTTTCTCCTGTTGATGGAAGAATTGCTGCATTATCTGTGATTCATCAGAAAATGCCTCTATTCAGGATGGTCCTTTCATGACAGGCAGCACCAACTTCAGATTTCATTGTGTACCAGTTGACTAATACGGGGTGAGAGGTGAAGGGGAGTGGAAGGAAACCAGTCCCCCATGTGCATCCTTCCTTTTATCTACTTTCTAAAGTCAAAAAAATAAGCTTTTGCTGATTCTGAGTCCACAGGACATCAATGACAACAAAACAGATGAGCAAGTTCAGAGGGTTTAAAGAACACCACCCTGAGCAGACACAGCTTTGCAGTCCACATGCATTCTTTGGCTTTAGGGAAGGAAAACACCCTCTGTTGTTTTCAAGAGCATGTGTTCAGAGCATCTGAAGACTAGAATATGTTGAAGCATATGGCATATAATTTCCTTCCTTCCATTCATAGTCTGCAGCAAGAACAGTTCTAGTAAGAATAAGCTCTGGCTTTCACTTGAAACTATTTCCATAGCCATGTCCTTCCAGCAAGCCTATGTTGATGAAAGTGAGTATCAGAGTAGTAATAAGTTACCATTCCTATGGATAGGCCAAGCAATTTGCTTACAGCAAGTACTTGTCATACATCTTTAAGACTGTCCACCTGTTTACCACCTCTACTGACCTCATGTTGGAAATCCATATGACGGTGCTATCAACCAACTTTGTGCTTGTACATTGTCCTAGTAAAAAAGGTCCAATCCAGATGAGATAAAGCTCCTTCACTGCACTGCTCACAAACCATATATAAGAAATTAGGGGGAAAAAAAAAGAACAAAGCAGAAGCACAGGCAGAGAAGCCAGGAGAAGAAAATAAAAGCCTAACTCAGAGCACTGAAGACCATTCAGGGTAGCTATTAACTGAAGGACAGTCCCTGGCTTTCAAAGACTTGCTATCTACTTTCCCCCTTCACTAGAGACCCACATTTGGTCAAAGCATTCTCCAAGTATCCACAGGACAGAGGGAAGGTGAACATCAACCTACAGGAGGAACAGCATCCTCAAACAGAAGCCCCTGGTGTACACTCAGCCAAGCAAGTAGTAAGCACCTAATGCTCCACAGGTTTGTGCCCCAACACCTACAAGATTTGAGACCATCTTGAATCTCTGACATATGGTAATCTGGGTTGTCACTTAAGATAAAAATCTTAATGGCTTAATACTAGTTTTTGCCCTGAGCTGTGTGCACACACATCTAGAATTTGCTCTGCTGACCTTGACTGCACTGAGAATCTTGGGCAGGGGAGACTGGGTAACTAGAACACACACTTTATGGAAGGCCAAACTGCAAAGCAGCACAGCATGTACAACCTCCAGAGGGGAAAACCATTTTACAAGATGGTTTATGGCATCTTTCTTACCCTACATAGAATATGAATAATGTTAATGGTGACAGAGCCTACAGGCAATAAAAGGTCTTTGCAGGTATCAAACAGCTTCAAACTTTGCTTTGGCTCTCCGCCAGCTGCTCTAGTCAGCCAGCGTTTCCTACTTAAGGCTAGGACCAGTGTCCATGAAGTAATTACATGGCCTTACTGGTTTCCAGTAAGAAAACAGAGAGAAAATCTCTTGTATGTTGATTTTTGAAAGTCACATGAAAATGAGAAAGGAAGAAACTGGTGTTCCATGCATACCTGTCACTGTTTTAAATATACACTTCAACAAATAAGGAAATTCTTTTTATTCTCATATTCAGCTGCTGAGGCTCAAAACAAAAATGTAGTTTGGGAAGCCAGACATTGAAAAAAAACAACAAACCACTTCTACTTCTGTTATCATCCCTTGTTCAAACGACCTGTGAAAGCTCAAACCCAGAGTCCAGGGCTCCCCTGTGCTAAGCTGTTCATTGCAATTTGTAAGAGAGTTCCAAAGAGAACTTGAGCATGGAAAGAAATAAGACTCCAGATATATTAGGAAACAAGAACTTTTCTAGGCATTGTTAGCCTTGCATAGCATGCAGCTTAAGCAGATTTGGCCAAGTGGTAAGGACTTAAATTTCAAAGCAAAACCCCCCGCATTCCACTGTTTCCACAGCTATTCAACTTAATCAGGCAGGGTAATCAGCACACCCCACCACCTAGGCAAAGTATTTTGTATAAATATGTATGCAAACTAAAATCATCTTAATAAACACTTCTCATTTTACATTTCCAAACCAGAAAAGCAAGAACCCCATTTTCTTCAGCAATAACTCCAGTTTGGAAGATGGCTTTTTGAAGAACCATCCCAGTTCATTTCATCATGTTTTCCCTTGAGTTTTTATTGCTTGTTTTTTTCCCTCGGGTTTTGTTGACCACTGTGAGCTAGTTTCCATAAAAGCACAATTCAACAATAGTCAAATGGGTTGTTTCTTCACTATTCATACAAAGCTGACAAACCTCATGTCAATGAAAACTCAAGTATAATATAAACTTATCCAACACTCTCTCAAGTTTTTCTTCCATTAGGTTAGCAGGCATGCTGAATGTCAAAAAGCATCAAGAAGTTCTACCAAGCAGGTTGGTTGATGTGATTTTCTTTGTTTCTTTTCCCCTTTTTGATATAAGCACCAAGGCAAGTTTCTCAGCACTTGCCTTAAGTAAATGCTGTTGTATCATCCCTGTTCAGTAAGGGGGAAGTGGAGGCACATGGAAGTCAAAGTTGCAGCAGGTTAGCTGCAGAGATGGGATTAGATCTGAGGAGCTCCTGGATTCTGGGACTACATTAACCATGAATACGTGAAAATATTTCCTCAAGGCTCAATTATTGGCACATTTGCCACATACCCTACAAAATAACAACATTGAAGATATAAGCCATCAACAGCCAAGACACAAATATCTGTTTTAAGGAACATGCTGTGGGGCTGGGAACAAGACAACCTTTGCCTTTTCACCAAGCATTCATGAAACGTGCCAAGCACATACACTTGTATTTACAGTGTTATCTAAAACCATGAATCACTGCACTTCCACACTCTAACATACATACAGCATGCATGAACTTCTATAGCCTGTATAAAATGAGATGCATTTAGCTTGCCACTAGAGATAAAACTTCAGATACTGATAAAATTACAACAATTGGAAAGTTTCCACTTGCACACTAGTTGTAAAAGGGAGGATGTACTTCATAAGTCTCAATCAGTAACTGAACTGCTGTTTTACACCTGGCTTTATTATTTTCTAAGATAGGAAATAAATATTTGATCATCTGACACGTTTTAACACCTGCACTGATTTCCTGTTTCTTAGCTACATTTGTTGTTCTTAAGTACAACAGAAAGCAAATCAGGGAAGTGGATGAGCTGTGTAAGTTTTGTCGTCAGTTTTAGCACCAGCAAAGCTGCACTTGGGACATCTAATCACTGACTTCACAACACACACCAGCCTTAAACTTTGTTACAGTACAATCCCCAATACATAAGACCAAATTCCTCTTCTGTTTGGGTCATAAGGTCCAGAAAAAAAAAGTTAATGTATCCAAGAGTTCAGAATCTGTGTGCAAGTCAAGAAATACGGATTAGAGGAAATAGAGGCATCCACCTGCAGGTTAAATATGCCAAATCTTAAAAGAATTGAGTAATTCTATGATTTAATCCATATAACAGTTTAAAGCTCTTCAAAACACAGCAGATGAATTGTGACCTGCATTTCCACCTTCCTACAAAGCTCATCTTCCGATCAAGAGAATTCCTAAGAAAGGGAAAAGATTATCAATCTTGTTTTAAACCTTCCAAAGTCCAAAGAGTTTGGCAGACAATTTTCTCCTCAGAAAGATGATCTAGAGGGAAGGGCATGTACAGGGAGGAGGAGAGTTGAACTAAGCCCACACCACTGTCAGGGCTAAAGGTGACCATAAACAGGCTGATAACGCGGCTCTGACAGCACTGGAGAATGGCCATTAAAGAGACCATGAAAAGATCTTGGAAAAGGAAGACCAATGAAGGAACAGAAGCTGCCAGCAGTATAACTGAACTGATGACCTAAATTGATCCCACTAGTAGCACTTTCAACAAGCTGTGAGAAAGCATGGGGAGCATGGCAGCTGTCAGCATGTCCACAGAGGCAGGAGATCCCAGCTCTACAGCAGAAGCCTTGACACTTCGGATAGAATGACAAAAAGTACTGGTCAATGACACAAAACTGAGAGGAGAGACTCATATATCAAAAGATTCTGCTATCATTCACCAAGACCTGGACAGGCTTGAGAGTTGGGCAGAGAGGAACCTCCTGAGATTCACCAAGGGCAAGTGCAGAGTCCTGCAGCTGGATAGGAATAACCCCCTCAGCAGTAGAGGCTGGGAGTGATCTGCTCCAAGAGAGGGACCTGAGCATTCTAGCAGCAAATAAACACAAACAGCAATGTGCCACTTAACTCATTTGTATGAGGTTATTAACAACATTTAAATAAAGATGTTTTAGTGCTGTACCTCTTAATTTTGCAAATATTACAGGAGTACTTTTAAATACTCAAGAAGAGACAAGGTGCTAGTGAGTTAAGCATTATATGGACATGAGGCTACATAGTAAATAAGGTAAGGACAGAAAGTGGAATGGCATATTCCCAACTTACATACCAGAAACAGAGGTACATGAAATTTAAGACACAACCTGAAACCAAATAGGAAGCCTCAATCCTCCTTTCCCAATTCCCAGAGCTGTTTTCTGGAGCACAAGTGCATTCATTTCTTTCATAGGACAGGTAAACTTTATTCAAATTGCTTTAATAACTAGTGTCAGAGGAAGCAGGAGAAGAAAAGTGTCTCAAAAGAGAAAATAAAGCCCCCTCCACCAAGAAGTGTATTTTACACTCTTGCGTATTAATGCAATAGACGAAAATACAAAACGTGATGTTCTTTCCCAAAATGAAGTCAGCACAAGAGACAAACCTGCAGCTCAAACGAAAAGAACAGTAATTTAAAACGTGTTGCACATCCCGTTTACCTGGGCAATGCCACCACCTCGTGGCCTGTGCAGTCACATCACCACTAACATCTATAGTAAACAAACCCTAACGCTGTCTTGCTGCTCTCTCGAAAGAGAACTCGTGAACAACCTTCACAGCTTAACACATCAATGGAATTTAATGATCTACAATTATTTAGCCGTTTCTATTACAAATTTAATACCCGTTCTCAATCCAGACGAGGCTCCACTTGCTGATTGAACACAGCATCTCCTACTCATGGAACCCTGAAAAAAGACCTTCCTTGTGACAGGCAGAAGAAAAAAGTTACCATCTTTGGCCAGATGCCTATTTAATACAAAATTCTGTTCTATTTTAAGTAGAAAAAGCATATCTGGGACTGCCATAGAGAAATACTTTGGGTACCTGCTACTGATATAAGCAAGACATCCAGTATGACGTTAACTTAGGGGACTTTTCCAAGATACAGGCGCACATGAGCATTTACAGCAACCCTTCCTGCAGTGGCCAGCACAGAACTGGTTCAGGGTAACATCAGAGTCAAGAATGCACCTCCCAAGAAATGAACATTAACAGCCTGCAGTACCCTCCTCAGAGGCAGAATTACCTCCTCCATTTGGACAACTCCCTGATGGAACTCACACCACCTTGCTGGTGTTATACTTGTTTTAGCAGTTAATTTTGCAGTTCCACTACTCAGCTTAACTTATACTTGCCAAACAGTCACAGACCTTAGAGTTTTACATCATGGTCTAATTCATTTCAAAAGTATCAAAAGCTACCATCTTTCCTCCTCTTTTTCATTGCTGTTTCTTTCAGGTCTATATGAAGCAGCTTCAGAACTCTGCTAGTGAAATAACAGATACCACACTCTATGGGGGAAGGAGGACTGGAATGTTTTATTACAGAATCAGCCACTACACAAGAACTGTTCTCATTTTCTACAAAGCAGATCAAGATAAACCAGGATTTCTGGACTGAAAACATCTGCTTTGGGAGTGATTAAGAACAGTTACAGAGTCATTCCTGTCCCTCTTCTCACTCAGATAAGCTCTAGGGTCCAATTTCTATAGGCAATTGAACACCCCATTCCCTTGAGCTCATTGGGTTTCCCATAAAATCTGTAGCCCAAATCTCACTACATTCACACAATATATTTACATCTCAATCCAAATTACAAACACCACAGCCTCTTTACAGCATTCATAGCACTTAACACAATAGGATCCTCATAACCAACACATAAAAATACATTAAAACCCCCACATTTATGAGGAAAAAAAAAAAATGAACCTTCTAGTGCAGGGTGTTCATTTCGTTTACAAACATCATAAATTCCTGACAAAACAAGTAGTAGGAAGGAACTGTTTTACTCAATGCAACACAGATCATGCTATGTCTGACTTTTTTCCCTAGATGTTTAATTTTTCAGGAATATGCAGATCACCACCAAAAAAAAAAAAAAAAAAAAAGGATAAAGAGATACTGCTACCAAAAAAGCAACAAAAAACGAAGGACAGCCTCCAGCACTGTCTTTCCCAAACCATGGCCAAACCCACCACCATTGCAGCAGGAAAAAGCTGCAAACCAGCAACGTGTAACACCAACCAGAGAAAAAGCCCACCTGAAACAACACAAAAGATGAATCCCATCCCACCACCCCACCCTAGCAAGCTGAAACATCTCCTACCTGTAAATTATCCTCACTTGAATCAGAGAATCACCTTGCTTTGGGGTTGGTTTTGAAGAGAGAGAAAAAACAGCCCAGTTAACGAGGTCGTTTTTACCTCACGAGCCAGAAGCTGCCCCACTCAGTTCCAGACGGTCCCAGAGCCCCTCACGCCTCCCCTCAGCAATTAACAGCTCCGTAGAGGCACCTGAAGTCACTCACACCTGAGGGAACTTTTCTCCCCCTCATATTTAAAGCTACCTTTTACCTCCTCCCTCCACAGCACAAACAAACTTGAATATCTTGCTCACTCTCCCCCCCCCCCCTCCAAAATTCTCTGGTCCAAGGCCATATGCAAAGCTGGGAAGGGAAGGGAAAGGGGGTCTGTGCTTTCATCTGAGAGAAAAATACCCTTGCAGGGATAGGCTTGCCTTAAACCTCCAAGGCTGGTTTCCTCCGTAGAGAACGGCATGTTTGCAGCACCTTGTCTGGTATATTTGAAGTCCCAGGGTGGGAAATAGGCAGCAATGCCAAAACCTGCTTTTTGACTGTAAAGTCTGTGGTGATGGCCTCAGCACGTCACCCTCATTGCTCCTCCAACCTGGCCTCTGCCCACACTGAGTAGGAAACAGAAAATGGTGCCAAGGCACAGGATGAGGCCCCCTCACAGTCTGCAGAACCATGGGAACTGCCCCACCATTTACACACAGGATCCTTCAATGCTGGGGTGGGAAGGGCCCTGCAGAGCTGCTTCAGCCCCTGCTCAAGCAGGTTTCCCTCACTCAGGAGGCACAGGAACGTGTCCAGGGGGGGTTGGGAACCTCCCAAGAAGGAGCCTCCACACCCTCCCTGGGCAACCTGGGCCAGGGCTCCCTCACCTCAGCACCAAAAGATTTTCTCCTCCTGTGCCAGGGCCACTGTCTCTCTGCCAATTTATGTTCATCACCCCTTGTCCTGGAACTGGGCAAAGCAAATATATTCTATATATAAGGCAAGTATAGCCTTCTTTCTTCAAACTGAAGAAAGAATTTATCCTGACAGCTTCCTGAGCTGTGTCAGGAAAGATGAGGGCTGCAAGTGCTGCCCAGCTCTTTCTGATGCTTTTACAGAACTTTGCATAATGAGGCAGTGATACTCTTGCATCAAGGCACCTCAAGAAACCACTGTCAAGGAAAAATATTGGTTTAAGGACCCATTTCCAGAAACAATTTCAATTTCAAAACTGATTTATTTGGAAGGAAGAGAATTTGAGCCACTTCATGTCTACATCAACAAAGATCCACTAAAAAAAAAAAAAAAAGTACGCAGTTTTATCAACAGATCAGAGGGGGACGTTCAAATCCTGTTTGCACAGCTGCAGATGTATTAGCCAGATTGCAAAGGTCAGCTCTGCGAAGCTTTCCATAGGTGGCAGCATTACTGCAGAGTTTCAGTGAGAAACACAGATGAGCTCTATGGTTGTTCCAGCACCGATAGAAACCTCTCTAAGGGCAAAAACCTAGGAAGTAATTACTTTTTCTACAGTGCTGTCACCCAGCACGGGCAGCCATACAAACCTAGAGGATGAAGTTTTAAAACAATCCAGTAGAAAGGGTGTAATTCCATCCAAACAAGGCTTAACAGTGAACTGGATATGTATGTTCCTGATTCATAGCTTTTATTAGGCCTGTTACTGCCAAGAAAGCCAGCCTTTCATTTCAGAGATTAAGAGTTATTATGAGAGTGAAAGGGCATCTTTTTGTCATGTCATCTTTGGGGTGTCTCTGCCTTTGAAATAATAGCCATATTAAATGAAAATGGCTCATAGGTTGTAAAGAATTTGGTCATTCTCACATCCCTTCATTATGTGCCTGTGTTATATCCTATGGGCTGTTTAACAATCGATGTAATCTCTGTGAGGTATTAGCAACCACCACCAAATTAGGGTTTATGTAAAGTACTGGCTTAACCACAATCCGAAGATCCTTCTTTATATCCATAGTGCACGTAACAACAGAACAAGCTTCCTCAGGTTGCACTGCTAGCACATCCCACACCAAGCTTTAAGGAGAAAGATGGTATCTTCTCTGTTGCATGGGAGTCAGTCACTTACAGATGCTGGCGGAAAGAAGAGATCAAAGAGCACGGTGGTTGTTCTTACCAATATGTTTCACATGTAAATAACCCTTGCCTGAACTGAAAAGATTGACCAACAGTACACCAAGCCTCTCCAAATACTGGTTCAACAGCCAGCAGGTATCCATAGAGTGTAGGGGTTTAGGTTTGACTTCTGAGATGCCCTTTTTGGGGTGTCATTTCCCAGAAAAAGATATCCAGGGCTCCCTCTTAAGCATTTTTGATGCCCCTGTAAATAATGTAGGACAGGTAAGGGTGGTGAAGAAGAGAAGTAGGGTTTCATTTCCATCATCACCCTTCAGCTTCTTTAAAGACAAACTATCAGCAGATACATTTCACTGCATATCTACCACAGAATATTAGAAGTTATCATTTTAATAGGTCAGGAGATCTCTTGGGACAATGAAAGAGCAAAGTAATGTGTCTTTCCTGAGCTGAAAACGTGACATAGCACAGTTATATAAATCATTTCCCACCCAAAAATGAAGAGGTAGGAACAGAGCAGCAGTGATGCATGAATCCAGCTCTGATTTAGCAGTTGAAGCAGCAATTTTATGGAAGACTTCTGTAAAGACAGGGGGAAAACAAAATGCTTTTTCTGCTCTTCAGCTTACTTTTTTTTTCCCAGTCAATTTCCTTTCACATTGTGTATGTTAACACTGAAACCTACCTGAAATAAGAACTTCTGAACTCAGTCTTTTCACAGGAGTGGAGGAGAATCCTTGGAAGGTACAAACCTCACTGCAATCAAGACCACTATTTGCACTATTTTAAGCCAGCTAAAATACTCATGTGGAGTTTCAGCATTGCAAGCAGTGCTTAAAGTCCATAATCTAGGCTTTACATTGCTCTGAATTTTATCATCCCTGCACAGTTTCAGTAGGAAGCATTAAACAGGAGTTATCTATGTTTCAAAAACCAAGTAGGAGCTTTGGCAATGCATACTCTCTTCTTCAAAAACCTTGCAAATATGTGGCCTTTTCAGGTGAGTAGGTGGAGAGGTTCTGGGGTTACAGAGCTCACTCAGAAAACAGCTTGACAACACCAAGTTCTGACCCCTACAAGCCTAAGGCTGTCTTTATTGTGTTACCTGTATAGCTGTTCTCACTTGGTATCAAACTTAATCTCACCTTCATCAAACGTCTTTGCTTCTTGGCATGGAATGTTTTTCTTTCACCACTAATTAAGTGAGGAAAATCTCTAATACCAATGCAATTAAGACATCACAAAACACACTTGGAGCTGGTAAAATTTTGTTTTCAATGGGAGACTGGAATTAGTTGTACTGACACTCACTCACCTTTGGTGCTGTGGCTGACTACAGATGGAGAGGACAACTAAGGGGGTTACCCCTCCAACAGAGGCACATTTGCAACTTCTAACTGCAAACAAAGCCAATGTCCCCCTGCAACCCACACAGCAGTAGCAGGAAACTCTACAAGCTGATTTTCTTCAGCTGCCCAGGCCTCTACTTAATTGGCTTCATCTGTGAATGTGAGTCAGACTCGTGCTTACCCTTTCACATCTTGTTTTTAGGATACTGGTAAAAATGTCCCAGTGGAAGCTGCCTATTACCTCACTGCTGCTGTTTCACATCCGCATCATTTGGTTATGCTTTTGCTTCCCTCTCCTGGCTGATTTCATCCTAAGAAAGCTAAGGAGAAAATGGCAAAGTATAAATGAATACTTTTAGAGGCTGAAGAGAAGATTTTCCCTGTTCTACAACCCATGTTGCCTCATAAGTTGACAACTCAGATTTAGAACAAGTATTATCCAGAATGTGTGAACTCCCATCCCAAACCTTGCCACCCCGATTATAGCTAACACTCTGTCCACACACCAAATGGTAACCTTAGGTCCATCGAGGACAAATACTTCGAGTTGCTCTGAAGAACTTCGAAGTGTTCCTGGATGACAGCGATAACTGAAATGACACATACCTTTGTGAACATCTAATTGGGAGAGACTTGACCATGCCTGTATAGGATTTATTTTGGAGGATGAGGGGGACACACAAAACAAATTCCAAGGGGCAAGAGTGGGAGGTTTTCCTCTTCAGTTTTCATTGGAAGCATTTTGTTGTCAAGTCCTTACCTCTATAAAAATTAGCACCAGTCAACACAAAATGTAACTTCAACTGGACACTTCACATCAATTCTCATTTTGTCAATTAATACTTTCTGGGTTTACTCTACAGTTCTGGAAGTCAGTTAGAACTTCTCTAGGCTTCCATCATGTTCCATAGCATTTCAGCACAAAGCCCACGTTCCCACTAAATTAAGGGGACATTTGCATTTTTCCTGCAGATGTTCCTAAATATTGTAAAAGTTCTGATTATTCCATTTGTTTGAATTTCCACAGAACTACAGGATGGTAAAGGTTGGAAGGGACATTTAGAGATCATCTAGTCCTACCCCTTAGTTTTCATGCCACTCCAACATCATCCTTCCAGCCAAGCCCTTCTCCCTACTCTCCTCTCCACTTCAGTTATTCCACTGAATAACTTCAGTTATTCCTCTTTTAAAAACTGTCCTGAAACAAATTGCCATTCCTACTTCAGGATGTTGTCCCAGGTTTTTTTCCCCCCCAAACACTCTCCACAAAGCATGGGAATCTTCTACCATGACCCATTAATACTACAAAGTGCAGCTAGTATGTGTCACATTGATTAGATCAGTGCTGTGTGAGGTGAGCAAAATTCAGGGAATGATGATGAATTGATGATGAGAAAAATTACTTGGGGGCTCGTGGCGTGTTTTTATCTACTCCACACACTGAAGTTAACTATTTCATTAAACAATGCAAAATGTGGTAAGGATCACGTCATGTAGTCTTCCTCTTCTTTCCCTCCCCTCCTCCATGCATCCACTCAAGCTTTATCTCCACAACAAAACAGAAGCCTCTCTTTGTTACAGCTGCAACACTGGCGTCATTGACTGAAGTGCTCGTGTGTCCAAAAATAACTGAGCAAGTGTCCATTCTGTCTGGGGCCATCCAGCATCGTGTCCTCGTGCTTGGCACAGCCCTCGAAATTCTACACCTTCTCAGATGGGAGTGAAAAAAGACCAAGATCCTGACTCCTTGTATACATTTAAAGGGACAATCACTTTGTTTCCCTCCACGTAGCAAGTATTTCTAAAGAGCTTTTGATACCTGCACATCTCAGCAATGTTTGTTCAGAGTTATAAAAGGAAGGAAGAAATTAGATTATTTGCTTAGCTCATGAAACAAATGGGAAACAGAACAGAGAACAAAAGCCAGATCCATTAAGTTCCTGTCAAGGATTCTAATTAAGAACTTACCTTCCATGTCTATAAAGAAAAAGTACAGGACTGAGCCCTTCATCTGTTGTGCAACCTTTCTTCACTAAACAGGTTTCAAAATCTACCGCAGAAATGGCTGCATTTCAGTACCACATGAAGCACATCTTACAACTCATGCCACTTGTAAAGCAAAAAAAAAGGCAGTTTCAGCTTAAAAAGCCTTATATAATCATTGGGACTGTAGCTGACTAGGAAGTAAAGCTCGATTCCAAGAGCAGTTAACTGTCTTGAACTTCATATTCAACCCTGGAATGATTTTTCACATGATAGTGTACGTGGAAACATTTTCCTGGTTTACTTTGTTTTGCTGATGCATATCAAAACAAAATGAGGAACAAACCAATCTTTACCAGCGCATGTAGCTGTAACCTCTTTAGGAGTCCTAGACACTAGGAAAGCAAAGGTTCAGTTGTTCATTACAGCTGTTAACAGAAGCCCTGAGCAGGTTGGAATGTTCCTCATGGACATCTTGGTTTGAGTTGTCTCGTGGCCAAAACCATCTATCTAAAATGGAGGGAGAAATGTCATTCTGGTTCATGCAGAAGTATCTGTGTCAGGTTGGGCCTGGTGGATGCTGGTTTTAATCCCTTGTCTATTGCTTCTCCAGCCTCCCCCTCAAGGCAAACATTACACCAGTTCAACAGAGGAATTTGATGATGTATCCAGAATTAACGCGTTTCAGAATTCACTTGTGGCAACAAGGCTTTCCTGATAAAACACCCATCACAGTTACACATAAAAAGCAAGGGACTTATTCCAAAGGAGTCCTGTTTGCTTTAGACAGCTCTGCATGACATAATCCATGCTGCACAGGTGACAAACACAACACTGAAATCAGTGGCTTCCCACAATTTGGAAGGAGCAGCCAGGCTCTGTGGCACTGCAGATTTGGCAACATGGGATGAAACTAGTGCTGCTTGCAACAGTTCTGCTGATGCTGGCACTACATAGAGAAACCAGAAGAAACAGCAAGAAGAGGAGGAATCTATTTCAAGCTGCTGCAGAAAACACTGCTGCAAATTAACACTGCAGCTTCATTCTCTGTGGTGGCTGTTCTGGTTTCTTGTGGCAGATCCCAAGTCCAGTTGTCTCATACTCATTGTCCTCAAAGGACAATAGAGACATAGTGCTCTAAGCAAACAATTGCCTCCTTGTGCAATGTTCCATTTAACAGGAGGAGCAGAACACTGAGTAAAAACATGGCCAAAAGATGAGGAATCAGTAAAATGAAAGTCAATACATAGATAACTGAAAAAAGAAAATGGTCTTTTTAAGCAAGATGACATAGAGACAAGGGTGCAAAGGGAAGAGAAAGGACATACACAGTGTGTGATCTTTTCTTGTCCCTTCCATGAATCACCAAAGCAATCTGTGTACTGACAGACAGATTTTCAAGTGCTCCAAACCTGCACCTGAAGTCATATTAAAGAACTTCACTAAACACAGCACCTTGCAGCTCAACTGACCTCAGCCTGAAATCCTGGCTATTAACCCACCCAGAACAGCTGCAAACTCCATCTTCTCTTGCTCTGTAGGGGAGACACCACATGGGAAACTCAAAAGACACGACTTTCTAGCTCCATGGCTAACCTACCAAATAATCCTCACTGAGCTGTGAGTGGGTTTGTGCTTCAAATATCATCTTGGAGTGCAGGTAGCCATGACCAAGAGAGCGGCAGTCATCCTCCCACTTTGAGGGGTACCTGCACCAGGCTAATCAGAATGATGACTGCAGCAGAGCAGATAAGGTCATATGCACGGTGGCTGCAAAACCTGCAGATTGCAGGTGTGTCTGTGCTCGGGTCAGTAGGTGAGCAGTAGGGTTCTGAGCCTCTTGGTTGTTTTCTCCAAAACAGAGTGAGTTTTTCATATGTACTTCTAAGTAAAGTCATGGTTAATGTGTTAAAGTAACCTGGTATGCTAGAGGGTAAGGGATGACAGCTGTTTGCAATGATCTGATGTGTAGAGGGTCCAGGTAAAACAAAGCTTTGATTGTGATTCTGTTACATTATATTTCCCTAAAGCTTTGCTGTTAGGTAATAACAGACAGAGATGATTCTGAGTCTTATGTTTTATTCTTACGCTGTACAGACAGGAAAGTTTTTTTTTTTCCCAGCTTTGAAATGCACTCTCTTGGCACAGTGAAAAGTTAGGGCCTTTAAAAACCCTTCTGTCTTTGTTTGGCAAAGTACAGAGAAAGCAAGAAAGAGCCTGAGCCTTTGCTGATGATGGCCAGCACAAATTTAATTAGGGCACTGGTTTACAGTGTAACAGACCATGTTCAAGGCCTTAGAATCAAACAGAACAACAGCTTAAATTGAGTTTCTTGTGGGAGACACCGGGGCGGGGGCGGGGGGAATCAAGTTTAAACATTGAATCTTGCTGGTTTATCTCAGATAATTTCACAGAGATTGTTGTCCTTTAAATAAGATGCGAAAATTAGCTTTGTCTGCAGGTATGGTACAACAAAACTGTCATCACTGTGCTTCAGTAAACTCCTTGCTGTGTTCACAATATTGATAAGAAGTGCTCAAACATATCTCTGAGAAGCCAAAAACAGTTTTGGTGAGATCTGAGTGTTCCATTTGAAGCATTGCAGGCTGAAGCTCCCCAAACTTTCATACTTTGCCTGTGACTGATTTATTGTGCCTCTACCCTTCCTTCTTGTGTGCCCACATAACTACAGAGCTGTTGTGTGAACCAGAGCACTGAACTCTATTACTGTCAGGAGCACTGATGCAATCACAGCCTCACTTCTGCTGAGTCTGGACTGCCCAGGACTGAGCCTAAGAAACAGAGCTTTGTTTCTGTAGGGTCTGTGTCTGCTCCCTTTGGCACAGAAGCCAGTACCTTGCATAGCTTGGTTTAGAGACACGGTCATAAAGGCTTGCAATGTTTAGCATCAAGATAGTTATCCTGGCAGTTTTGTGGGAAGTCAGATACGGAGGGAACCCCCTGCAGTTGCTCAGTGAATTGATGTTCTTGGTAATTTCCTGCCTGCTATTGGAAACACCACTGATAAGCCTGTTGATTTCACAGAGCCCCTGCAGAGTGCAGGGAACTTCTAGTTTGTAGGAAATAGTTCTAGTTGCTGTTGAAAAGGTGAAGTTTCTCTCCAGTCAGAAAACTTTATTCTTTCGGGATAGAAGGTCATTCTTTGGCACTGACTATTTATTATTTATTCTTTCGTGGCTCAGATTTGCCTGGAGGACAGTTCTGTGTTTTCAGAGTATCTCTCTGTTGCCTTCTACTTTCTTATAACTTTCTGCAACTGTGGTAAAACACAGAATGTGACCAGCTGACTTATTTTAACCTTGTGGCTCGCTGCCTCAGGGCTATTCAGCCTTGGATTCAGTGTCACCAACAGAAGGAAAGTAGAAGAGGCTCTACACAGCAAAAGCAGAAACAAGCAGCTTTATGAGCAGGGGAACTTGGAAGGTCTGGTGTCCAAGGCACATGTGGCTCATAGTTGGATTCTTCCCTGCCTAATAAGATGCAAACTTTGAGTAAGGCATTTCCCACAGGTGAAACATTTTAGCACCCCTCTTCCAGGGTGGATTCTGTAGAGTTTGGTGAGGCACTGTGCAGCCTCTGTCAGAGCAGGAACAATTCAAGCTCGGTCACATTCTCTTGAAGGTGTAAGCAGTGGAATAGCCTTTATTACAAAATCCAACTGGAATTGGTCATGGAGTCAAGAGCTGCTATGGGGAAGTGAACAGACACAGAGCATGCATATGTAAGCTTCATTTTGGTTTAAGCAATGGGGATGGGAGAAGATTACTTTTTACTTCAGTTATCATAAAGGGAAAACAATGAAACTACAGAAACATGGCTTTTTACCTAGTGGTCTGGCTTAATGCTTGGAATAATACTTCCAGCTCCATGCAAGCTCTCAGTCTTCTGTTAAGCAAAGTAAAAGGAGTCAGCCTGAACCACTTTTTAATAATTAAACCTCACACTAGTGGCTCAGATGAACTCATTTCTCTTTGCATGCAACACTCTAGGCAGATGTTATGTGACTATTGCAGCTCAGTGCAGTGCCTTGTTAGATATCAAGTGGATCTCATGTCCTTGTGTGACCGTGCTCTACATTCCACACACTTCACACAGATGGCTCTTTTCAAAGCTACTTAGGTGTCATTCAGATGTATCTGTCCCTGTTTACTGTGCTTCACGTTGTTACATAAATGTCATGCAAGTCTAAGAACCTCTGTAGTTCTCCCTTGAGGTAAATATTACTACTTACACATGTATATGCACTTATAAATCCTGACCAAAACTTTCCTCTTCATACCTCAGCAAAACATCCTACTCACTTGTCAACACCTGACTTGAAAGTTATTGGCAGGGTCTGTACCTAAAGTCTGACCTAAATGTCACTAAAACTAATGAAGACCTATGCTGACTTCTGTGGGAGTGAGCAAAAGGCACAATATAGGTTAGTGATAACATTTCTAGTTCTGAAATGAACTTTATTGCATGTTCCCATTTAAATGTTTACTGCAGCAGTGATCACAGCAAGGAAATTTCAGGTTACTGTGCCCAATCTTTGCTTGTGGCAGAGAAGGCACCAGCTCCTCCTTCCAAGGAGTGTGAAACTAATGTTTGATGACAGGATGATGAGGTGAGAACCTAATTATAGATCTTTAGATTCTCCAAGTGAGATCTCTTTCAAACTACAAAGCTTTTGAGAGCAAGGATTAAATGGGGTTTTTAATACAAGTGTTACAAATAAGAAAACTGAGGAAGTTCTCCGAACATCAGCAACAGTCCTGAGTAGTTTTGACAACTCAAAATGCTTGCAGCTAAGTGAAAAGCCAACAAAGTTTGGGAAGTAACGGACGACTGTTTAATGAACTTTCCTTCTCAAACGACTTGATGGAAGAACACTGTATCTCAGTTCTAGGAAGGTTTCCATGGAGTCCTCTGGAGCAGAATGAATTGTGTGTGCTCAGTAACTCTGAAACTCTACCTGTAAGAACTAGTTATAGAAAAACTGAGAAAGCTGAGGTGAAGGCAATCTTTTGGGGAGTCTGGACTTCAGCCTTTCTATGCTGCTGTTAGACCCATGCTGCTGTGAGACCTCCCTGATTTAAGGAGGATAAGATTGTAAGCCTGATGCATCACTTACTTGGTCATTTACATCCATACAGAGAATGTGCACTAAAAAAAAAGAGAAGAGTCTCTCTGCTCTGACTCCATGCAGGGCTCTCATGCCTCCAGCCTCTCTGCTGTTTCAATATTCCCAGCTCAGCAGCATCATCTGCTCGTTCCAGGACTCTTCACGTCAGACACAGCTGAACTGCTTGGCAGACAGCTGCATCTGGGACGTGGGGTGTCAGGGCACAAGAAACTGCCACAATGCTCAACAACCAGAGTGTGTGGGCCTGACACACAGCAGAGTCCTCCTAAGGAACACCTTCTCCCTTCTCACATTATCTTTACTCACAGGTGTTCTCCCTGCAACCCAAGGGGGGAAAAAGGTCAGAAATCTGTTTCCAACAGGGCTAAAAGCAGCCATAGGCTGTGCTGAGGACAGCAGAGCAGACTGCCTGACCACAGATCACACCAGGCAATGGCCATTGGGTGTGAGGCTATGTTTCCTTATATCCCGGGTAAAGCATCTGCTTTGCATTGTTACGAGCAAGAAAAACAAAGCCCATACATGCACAGTGGGGACTTGAGCTCCCAAAGATCTCTGGTTTTCAGAGCAGGGTAAGGAAATAGCTTCAGACAAGTAGCCAAGTTGATTTCAAGCCTGTATGCCGTGAGCTGTTTTTAAAGCATCTTATAAATGTTTTAACTGAAAGGTTGCTCCTATGAGCTAGTTAAGTGCTACCATCTCCAGTTTATTTCCAATTTAAAACATAGGAACAAAAAGCATTTGCTCAAGGTCTCCAAGGGAATCAACAACACAGCAAGGATTAGAACTAAGGATTTCCTGTCCGATCTGCAAACCACACCTCTCTCCTGTTTACAATGTTAACTTATTCCCTAGCAGAAAAGCCATGTGAATGGAACAATTCATTCTGCTATTTCAGCCTCCCTTCCTTCCCTCCTCAGTTCATTCCTGGCATTACCTTCAGATCCTTACAAACCTGTTACCAGAAGAACTGTGTGACAAAGCAAAGCGAGCAAGGAATGTTTCTGAACACTCTCAGCTGGAAATACTTCCAGAATGTTTGCTAAATTAAAGGCAGTTTGAAGCACTTAAAATTACCCCAGAAATACTGTGCTCTTGTTAACAAAAAAAACCGAAACCAACAGGTAAATGAACTCATACATCAAGGAGTATGTTAATGAATGGCTAAAGCCAGCCATGCTAGTTGCCTGCACACATCTTTTTTTGCACACTACTATAATGTTGCTACTAATATTTCCACTCAGAGGATGGCTTAAGAGTCAAGAGAGTTTTGAAAGGGTAACATTTTCCTCTGGAATCAAAAGCTAAAGAAATCCTTGAAACATATCAGCTGGATTTCTTTTGTCTTTCTACAATTGCAGGGCTTAGGACACGAGTCTGTTCACATCCTTTGAGTGCCATGAGGAGTTAGCTACACCGTGCTGATTGAACATGCAAGACTTGACTGGAGCCTGGGATCAAGAGCTTGAGTTCAAAGACTACAGGGGCATTTCATTCCAAACTCTATATTTAATCATCACTTCCTATAATCCAAAGTTTTTAAGAAACCTTTCTCCTGGCAAAGTCAGATCATTGATGTGATAAGTTCATACACCCTGCTAGCACCACCCAGAGCTTGCAACTAACTTCTTACTGCAAAATGCTGCTAAAATGACAGGCTTCTTCAAAGTACAAAAACATGATTCCAAGAAGCTGATCACGCTCATTTTAGGTCAGTTGCCTTTTTATGTGTGTTTTAGTAACAATGACTTTGGTGATACATACAAGATAACTACAGGGCTTCAGCTGACTTATATTTACATGTCCCTTTTGAAATAAACCTGCACAAGTGTAATTCCTCCAGCTCATAGTGAAGGATAATGGCTTGTTAATTAGTGCATAAAAGTACTTTGCCTTAGTAAGAGTCTAAAACAGGAGATGCTAAACCTGACTATGAAGAATAGCAGGGAAATCCTCCAGACCACAGTGTTTTAACACATTTGCTTTGAACTTTCTGCTTTTGTTAAGCAAAATGGGTTTTAAATATCTCTGAGGCTTCTCTTTCACTTATTTAGATTGCCTGAGTAGGTGTATTAACAAGGAAAAGCGACCAGTTCTGTTCCCTCAACAGCACTGCAACCCTTCTCCCAAAAGAACCGTTTCTGTCCATAGCCCTTCAGAGTTTGGGAGGCTTTAAAAAAAAAAAAACAAACCTCACCAACAAAACAACCAACCCCAAACAAAAACCATTCAAGGCACTTTGCAGTCAGTGCTGGATCTCAGCTCCTCCCCTTCCTGCAATGTGCTTCATAAAGGTGGTGAGGAAGAAGGCTCTTCTTACTTGGGTGTTTCTCTGTGCTTGTTAGAGATGCAGCATGTTATCAGTTAAGTCTCTGCGTGAGAGGGTGGGTCTTTCCCCCTGGATATCTTTGGGTTAAAATTCTTGGTATTGCTGTAAAGTTCCTTTCCTTGATCTCAATGTATTTCAAGAGATTGAAGAATGCTACTTATCCCCTTTCTAAAGACTAAGAGGAGGAGGAACTCAATACTTCATAAAATATTCTGAGTATGGGTTTATTGCATCTTGATTTTTGTCCCTGGTACAAAGAACCTGCATTTTCAAGCCACAGAATGTGGCTTCCCTGTATAATGGTGAAAAGTGGGGCTGGAAAGGACTGAAGCATCTCTTACCCTTAGGCAGGGAGCAGCTCTACTTAGACTATTCCCAGGAGGTAGTTATCTATTCTATTCTTAAAAGTGCCTAGTAGTGGATGTGCTGTAGATATTCTTTGCAATGTAGTTCAGTGTTTAATGGTTCTTGTTAGAATAAAACCCCTTTCTGAGTGCCTTGCCTTGTGCTTAGTTTAAGGTGACTGTTCTCATCTTGTTGTGGGGTTTGTTTACTTTTTCCCTACTGTTCTTAGGTTTCAGAGTTCCATGTACAAATTATCCTGAGGTGGAAGACTCCAAGTGCCAGGTTATCCTGAACTATGTGCTCTGTTAATTGTAGCTGCTGAGTTACAGGAAGGGCTAAATGTGGGTCTTGTGAATCTCCTGTCTTCTCCTATGGCTGCAAGTTTAGTTTCTATAGGATGATGAGCTTCTCATAACAGTTCTCTTATTTCTTTAGGTGGACTCACCCTCTCATAGAAGCAGTTCCTATTTGTACAAATGTAGCAAGACACTGAAAAATATTAAGAACATAATGTCTCTGTGTATCCCAAGTTATTCCTCTTAATTTTTAATCACAAACTACTGGGATGCCTCCTACTCTCCCAAACAAGTCCTCCTGGTTGAAATACACTTCTTTTCCTCCCTCCAAACAGGTGCTTCCTGTCTACCTCTAAGATCTCTTTTTCTTCTCCAGAAGCCTTGTTTTTTCCCTGTATCCTTCCATGTGTTTTGGCAGGAGTTTGCTTTAGCAAGTGCAAAAATCCACGTGCATAATCCTGTACAAATTGTGCTTAAATAATCCACTGTGCTAATGTCTTGCAAATTGTGGCTTCAGTAATTGCAATCCAGACCTGCTGTAAACAAATAACTTTGGAGCTGGTTTTTAAACCTGTTTTGCAAACTATTAGTTTAATGGACATATGAAATTCTAATTAGCTTTTCTCTTTGCTTGCACCAGGATAAAGTTAATAAAAGCCTCAGTAAGTTCTGAAAGAAAATGCTGATGTTTCTCCTTGTAGTAGCAGAGCTGCCATCCCCTGAACCTCACACTTTGGAGGTGACACAAGCTGCTTGTCCGTTCCATTGCATAGGTTTAATCAGTGATGAGTAGTTTGGGGCAGTTGGTTCCAGACCCATTAGTAGTTACATTGTTTTGTCTGGGAAATGGCTCTCTAAAAGAATTACTGACAGTTGCAAAGTGAGCTGTGAGTGGTGTACAATCCTTTTCTGCTTTATATCATTGATAATACTTAAACTGCCCAGTGACTGATCAAGGAAGGATGGTATTTTTTGCTGCTTCTTTTAAAATCCCCAACACTACAGACACCCAGAGCTGCTGGAAACTTTCATTTCAGTTTTTCCCTTGCCAAAATTGATGACTTTGGAACTGGTCTAGTGAAGTAGGATAAAAATATAAATGTCTTTGTGATGCTTAGGTTGAGGATAGTGAAGCTTTTAGATGCAAATCTCTGGCTAGTGCCAGTTAGGGCTTTGCAGGTGGGATGTGGATAAAATGAGCTTTGGCCAAGTGAAGCCTGACTGTCAGAAAAAGTGAAGGAAAGCTCTGTATGCCCACAGCAGACTCCTTGGCATGGCAGTTGGCACACTGCAAAGAGAATTAAAGGCCTATTTGCTGGTGCTGATGTCATGAGAAGTGTTTAGGTGTGTTGGGACTTGCACCACACGCCGTTTACCCTGAGGGTTTGCCCGAAACTGGTTGCAGAGTCAAGGTCTGCCTGACCTTTTGTTAAGCATGACCTTCCATGTGGCAGCATTAAGATGTGACTCGGCACAGTTCTGATAATGGTTTTTAATTAAGTGGCAACATATGTAAAGACAATTGTATGAACTGAAGAATGGGGAAACACGAGATGAACATTAGGAAATATTTTCTAGGAGAAAGTCTGTGAAATGCTCTCCCAAAAAGCACTGGATATCTCTTGCTGAGACACTTCAAGGGAAACAGAATGAAGCAGACAGAGGAGAAGGCTGTTGGGAATTCCATGGCCTGATAATAACCTGTGTGACCTCAGATGCCTCAGTTATTACTAAATTCCAGTGATATTTTTGGTGATAATGACTCCTTTTACTTCTAAACCGAATTGTTGCAATTCATTACAGTCTTGTCTAATGAGTCAATTTACTGGGAAACTAAAGCAGATAAAAATGGAGTTGCTGATTGAGTTGTTCTTTCAGACTTTTGTTGTTTGGTCAGGGGTCTGACATTAATGCCTATATATTAATTGGTTGCCAACAACATTCTACATTTTGACTTTAAACTAGTTTTAACTTCTATGGCTCCTAACTGATGCTGCTGTGAAGTGACCACTCTTCTATGTAGTTCACTGGCCTTTACCAAGTACAATGAGAAATGCTTTTCTGTGGATCCTGTATGGCCCTCTCATTTCCTGGAGATGTTCTTTAAACTGAGCTGAAAGGGGGTTGTCTGTAGAGCAGGAATTAGTAATTAAAGCATGACCAGAATAGATGAATGCCCATTAAAGCTTGGTGCTGCTGGTGGTTGTGTATAAATTGGACATAATACAGTTACTATCCCTCCAGAGCACCTAAACGTGTGCTTAAGCTCTGGTGAAATCCAAGGGCCACATGGATGTGCTTATGAAGTTGGAATCAGAGGTGTGGAACGTGCTCTTGCTAATTTGCACTAACCATTCATACTAGTGTGAATGCTTGTGTTGTCTGAATTAACAAGCAAGTGAACATCCCAGCAAAGCCCGCCGTTCCCACGACGTCCTTACTAATTACTCTGGCTGGGATTTAATGTTAATTATTTATGGTACTTCATTGTGTTCTGGAGCTCAGTTCGTTCAAAACAAAAACCTGGAATGTTAGATTTATGAACTGTCCTTCTGGCACTATGATATTAAATCTTTTCTAAGAGGGATTCTTGTTTAATTATAAAGTAAAGCTTCATTAATTTATGTTACAGAGCTAATTGCAGGCCTTTTTGCTCTTTTTTTTTCTATCAACAGCAGTCCTTGAAACAATGCTCATGCTACCATGGGGGCCACGTCCTGCAGTAATTACACAGACAGCAACAGATGAGTTGGACTTTATCTGCAGGACAACTCTATTTAGGGTTGAAAAGGATGTTTTTAAGGAATCCTGAAAGAAGAGTAATGGCAGCTTTCATTCTGAGCTTGGTATCGACTAAACACGGCCACAAAGCTGTAGAACTGAATGACTTTGTCCTCGAGCACTAGGACTTACAGATCTGGGTGTTAAGAGACAGGCATCAGTGGACCAAGAAGAGCTGGTCTTGGTGGTGAATGTTTTCAAACTTGCAGTGTGTTTGTTTCCAGGTGTTTGGAGTCCTCTCAAAACGGAGTAAGCAAAATACCCGGCTGCAGATATCCCCAGGCTTCGGTGAGTTGCAGCACTTCAGAATGCCCTGTACATGTTGAGGGAATCTTTTCAGACATCGTTGTTTCCAAGGCTGGTTTTATGTGCATGTGCCATCTTTCTCAGGGATAGCGAGATAGGTCTGTGTTTGTCTCAAGTAGCCTATCATCTGGGCCAGTGGTGGATTTCTGGTGTTCAGTCTCACAGCGCTGGGAGTCTGAGTGTATGACGTGACTTATGGTTCCAAGGCCCATTGGTGAGTCTGTGGCATTGCTGGGTTTGCAGGGTGAGCTCATGAATCTCACAAGCCAAATGTGGATTGGCAAGCTCTGCCCAGCATGAGAAGATGGAAAACGTTTGCACTGACACCTGTGAAGGGAGAGTGATGACTTTCACAAGATCTTCACTAGATTGTGCTGAATCAATTACCCAAGTCCTGTATGTTAACTACAGCTGGGACTTTAACTAGGACCCAGTGAGCTGAAAAGGAGCCTCCATCCTTTCTGAGCCAGCAGGAGCTGTGCCAGGCTGGGCTCGGCTGGAAGCCTTTCTTTGTAGATCTTGCTGGCTGTCAGCATGAAAGGTGGACGGAGGCTAAAAATGGTTCGGGGCACGGCTGTACGCAGGGAATAGCCATGAGAGTGGCTGAGACGCGCAACGAGCGCGCAGACGTTACGGGGAGCATCCCGGAGGGTGGGAAGCCGTGCATCGAGCCGGGCTCCGTGGCTTCAGCCAGGCGCTGCCGCGTGAGGAAATGGCAGCAGACGGCAGGGAGGGGAGGGGAGGATGGAGACAGCGAGGAGGGGGGAGATGGAAGCGAGTTTGAAACCGGGGTGAGCCTGCCCAGCCACCCAGGCGGGGAGAGAGAAGCCACGGAGGCTTCGGTGGAGGCTTCCCCTGAAGCGCCCAGACTCGGGCAACACCCGGGAGCCTCCTCAGACCCGGCCAAAGGGGGGCGCCGAGGGACCCGCCGCGCGGCTCCGCCCCCGC
>WBNH01006643.1:11530-216405 GCA_013401255.1 Urocolius indicus | reverse complement strand
CTTGGCACTTGGCTTTGTTGAACCTTATGCAATTGGTCTCAGCCTATCAATCCAGCCTGTCCAAGTCCCTCTGAAATGCCTTCCTGTCCTCAAGCAGGTCAAATAGTTACTGGAAAACCCTCCCATTCCAGTTTTTTTTTTTAATCTGTTTGCATAGCACTGCTCATTTTAATACCAACCCTGCAACAAAATCTGCAAATTTCAAAAATATTTCTTGCCACACTCATTTTTTTAATCAACTCCATCCAATGTAAGTAGGACTCTGTGAAGATCATGTCAGTCTAATAGAAACATTTATGAGAACTAGTGATCACAAAATGATAATTTAAGGTGGGTTTCATTTCAATTTTACTAAATCTTACTGTCGACAAAGATACACAACTGAGCTTACTTCACATTTCTTGGTTCCAGACACCTTTACCAAAAGTATGAAATCTATTCCTTCTGCTTTCCCTGCCAAAAAAAAAAAAAAAAAAAAGCATATTTCAAATATTTCTTAATTAAAACAGTGTCTTTTACATTCTCAGTTAAATCAAAACTGTCAAAATGTGTTTCCTTTATTTGGATTACAAAATTCAGTTCATAAACAAAAAAACATAGATAATATTTGTAATACTTTGTAATAATCAGTGCAAGCTTAATAGTGAAGCCACTGAAGGGTCTCTGTTATACCAGAAGTTGAGATGATGGACTTGGACATGATTTCATTAGAAATCTTCACCCAGCTTCAGTAGAAGTAGAGAACTGCAACTTTCTTACATCCGTCTAGAGCATGCATAGTCCAGAAAGCAGATGACAGAGGCCCCAAACAGAAAGTCAATGCCTTCAGCTGCCCCTGATTGACTTCTGCTAGTGTATATGGTACATGCAACTGAAAGCCTAGATAAACTGTCACCCTGACAGGGATGGATAGTTTCTGAGTCTTGAACATGTATGTGTCCAGCACCAATTCCTTGTCTTCAGGTACAGCAGGACACTTGATGCTATCATGGAGATCTCATCTTCGAAGCATCTCTTGAACTTTCCTAATCCAGTACTAAAATGGTGGAGACAACTGGAAAAGCACCCTGCAATTAGGCAATTCTGTCTAAATGAGAACATAGCTCAGGATGTCCTGTAGGACCTCACACAGCTCAGACTCTGCTGCTTGGCAGGAAGTCCCTGGACACCACTTTACAAGGATGAATAGGCTATTTCTCTCAGTGTCTGTAAGAAACTTTTCTCTGGCAGAATTTGCTAAGCACTCTAAATTATGTCTGTAATACCAAACTAAAATGGCATAGGAGGCAATTCTGACCCTAAGGTTAAGGATGAAGTTCACACTGCTTTAGATTAGTCTCTTGCTGATCAGTCCTGCAGAGAACCAGCTGGAGCCATCTGAGACAGAGATAGGGAGTAAACTGAATAAATGTAGATAATCAAGGTTCACTTCTGTAATTTCTTCTCAAGCACTCTTTTTTTTTTTTTTTTTTAATTAGACTCACCTCCAAAAGTTGTTCTTGTGTCTTTATCAAGCAAACATGGACACAGGACAAACCTCTTACCCAAATTAATTTCTGCCAAGTTGTATCCTACTCATTTAATTAGAACAAGGACACCAGAACTACATGTGTTTTTTAATATGTAGGACTATGTTCAGAAGTGTTTTGAGACACTGTGGTGCTTTTAGCCCTGGCTGGGTGCCAGGTGCCCACTAAGTCATTCTATCATTCCACCCCTAAACTGAACAGGGGAGAGAGAAATATAACAAGAGGTTCATGTCTCGAGATAAGGACATGGAGATCACTCAGCAATTACTGGCACAGGCAAAACAAACTCAGCTTGGGGAGAAAAAAGTTTGATTTATTAATGAACAATAGAAACAGAGCAGGGAAATGAGAAATGAAACTGAATTTTAAAACACCTCCCCACACCCCTTCCTCTTCCCAGAACTTTCCTTCCTTCCCCCCAGTGGCGCAGGGAATGAGGGTTGCAGTCAGTTCACCACAGATGGACTTTGCTGCTGCTTCTTTTCAGAGGGAGGCCTCCTCACACTTCCCACTGCTACACTGTGGGGTCTCTCCGACAGGAGACAGTCCCTCATGAACTTCTCCAGCATGGGTCCTTTCCATGGGCTACAGTTCCTCATGAACTGCTCCAGCATGGGGCCTCCCATGGCAGCTCTTCACACTCTGCCCCAACATGGGTCACAACCTTCCTTCAGGGACCGACTGCTCCTGCCTGAGTCCCTCACAGGATCACAAGTCCTGACAGAAAACCTGCTCTGACATAGGCTCCTCTCTCCTCATGGACTCCCAAGTCCCAGTCTCGCTTCCAGGGCTTAAGCACCTCCTCCCCTTCCTTTTCCGCTGACCTTGATGTCTGTGGAGATGTTTTCACATTCTCACTCCCTGTTGCTGCTGCAGTTTAGCAACTGCCCAGCAACTTCTTCCCCTTCTCAAACACATTATTCACAAAGGCATTACCTCAATCACTAATTGACCAGGCCTTGATCAGCTGTGGGTCCATCGTAGAATTGACTGGCAATAGCCCTGTCAGCTATAGGAGAAACTTCTAGCAGCTAAAGAGACAAACAAAGGTGTAAAGAAGCCACTCCTGTAGCCCCCCGGCTACCAAAATCTGACCCAGGCAAAACCACTGCAGGCATGCACAAGACCAAGCTAGATCTCAAGTGTGAGATGAGCAGAAACTGCCTCCGTGCAGGCCCTGTGGTTGTCATGGTATGTAATAGGTGCAGAGACATCCAGACTTGTCAATGCTTCAGCAACTCTACAGATGTCCACCAGAACAAAAATTACACAATACTGGATTTAAGCAGTGGAAGGAAAGACCTAAATTTTAGATTTGAGCATGTGTCCCCTCTATGAATCTGTCCCTATGCTTTCACATTGCAAGTACTGTAACCTTCCTGCTCTGCCTAATAAGATCCCTAATTATATTAAAGTCTATCATCACTTATTCATGAAAGCATGTCTTTAGCATATCGAAAGTGACTGATTCCAAAGGTTAGAGTTACAATGACAGAGAGGAATGTGTGTGTTTTCACAGAAGCACTCTTTAAATGAGTTTTCTTTTTTAACTTTTTTTCAATGAGCAAGGTCAGTTCTATTGGCTTTGTTCAGCTAGAACTCCTTAGCACTAGAAAATTAGCTTGTGTAATCTATATACTTTGCCACCTGATCTCCAACCTGAGTATGCTACCTAACTCCAGTGACTTTCTTTAATGAGGTGGAAACGTATATAACAGTTTTAAATATGCAGGCTAACATTTTCCTCCATCTATAATTATGCAAATCATTATATAGTTGTCTCTGCATGACAGAAGTAATAACGTCTTATAGAGACCCTGTTAAAACTCACTGAAATCATCTACACAGATGGATATGATTTTATAGAAAATATGACACAGACACATTAATTAGTTACAAACCACCAGTACCATCTCCTAACAAGCTATGTGACACAGGCTAAGGCGTGCACTGTATAATGATATAATGTTGGTTTGTTTGCAGCAGATAACTGAAACATTCTCAAACAGCTAGTAAGATCAAATGTAACACAGAAAGTCACAAGCTGTTATTGTTTTCCAAGATGTAGGAGAAGTATGTATATTTCACGTACACTCTTGATTTTAAGACAAGCAGTACCTTATACATCCTTTACCATTTTCTGGTGTGCTTCCTTTCGTCACCATTTTTCCCCACTTCCTTTCCTTCATCAGCAGTATCCAAGCTTATCAATTCGTTTTCATTCTGCATCCATATATAACTCTTCAACTGACAATTATATATCCAGGATTTAGGCACAGTCTTCTATTTGGGTACTATGTACAGCTGGAGCTACTTATGCTTTAGGTGACATTCATTACCAGATGATGCATTTTTGGTACCTCTGTTTCTACTTGCATGTTTTGAGGATTCTTTAACATAGGCAAGAAGCACCCCAAGCTCACACACACATAGTATATTCATTTAAAAAAAGTTATAACTCTGTCATGTAAAAATCAACTTCATTTTAATTTAATGGCCACATTTTATCATAGAATCACTGTCATTAAAAAAAGGCACTCAGAAGTTCATTTGTCACATGAGCCTCATTTAGAGCTCACAAGAGGTGTGAGCTGGTACCTCACACCTCTCTAACTCATGCCTGGGACAGTTCACAGTCCTTTACATGTTTTAGAAAAGTCCTAAAGCAAAGTCCCTTGATGTCAATGTGAAGGAAGAAGAGACCTTGCAATAGCTTCTTCCTGGCAATGGAAGAGACAGCAACTTGCAAGGAGCAGAAACTCTCACTGAAGGCAGAAAAATGAGCCACAGGAGAACCTGCTCCTTTTTACCATAACCTCAATATTTCCCACTTTACCCTTTTTGGACTTGTTGGTCACCTTTTCCCATTAGGGGAGAGTACACTTACAAGGGTTTCTGTAAAAAGAAAGCATGGCCTATGGTTTGGACCTTCCTGTGGCTCCATGTCCTATCTGTGCGATCTTTCACCTCAGGAGGCCATAAAATGGATACGCAGTTTCTTCTTCATTAGGGCCTTTAATATATTTCTATTACTGGAAGATAAGTTTCACAGATACTCTCACTCTACCCCTTGGCTTCTTTACTTGCCATTAAGTTGCACAAACTCTGGTCATTACCATACAACCCTACACACTTTAGAGACTTGCTTATTCCCTTTCTTTCCCAGTTCAGGTTAATTTTTCCACACATACCTCCCAGACTAGTGAATTCTAAGGTCACTTAATTTCACAGCTACTTCCAAAATAATCACAGAATCTTAAGGGTTGGAAGGGACCTGTCATGGTTTAGCAAGGAGTTGCTTTTGTTTAGTAACAGGGGGAGCGGGTTGCAGTGAAGACCCGGTAAAAGTTTTTTAGACTCTCCCCCGACTCCTGGGTTCAGACCCACCCCCCAGCCCGGCTGGGCCAATCTGGCGCCTCTGCGATCACTATTTAGGGACGGGAATTTGAGGTGCCAGGCAGGAGGTGTAAGAGTGGTACAAGATGGAGGCGACCATGCGGACCCCACAGTCGGAGAAGGAGGAAGGATGGAGCATCAGACCAGAGACCCCTCTGCAAGCCGTGGTGAGAGTGCAGCCGGTACCCCTGCAACCTATGGATCAGCAGCAGCAACTTCATGTGAGTGTGCCCGGACGGGCCAGAGACTGTGTGGGAGAGGCGGTCATGGCACAGGACATGCTGGAGAGCCTGTGCACCGCAGAGCAGCCCCACACGAGAGGCAGAGAGGAGCAGCAACTTTTGGGACAAATGAGCATCGGTGCAGCCCGTGCAGGGCTTTGGGACAAATGTGCGTCGGTGCAGCCCGTGCAGGGCTGCCATGTGTGTGTGGTACCTCACGGACTTGCAAGGAGGACTGGTGCGGAACCCACTTGCCCTGAGGTGAGACAAACGGCAGAAGCCACCAGGAACGGACTGACTGAAACCCCCACTCCCTGCCCCCCTGGGCCGTTCAGGGGGGACGGAGGTATAAAACACCGGGATCAGGGCTCTGAGCCCGGGAAGAGGAGAGGGGTGGGGAGCAGGTGGTCTTAAAGGGCTGGTCGGACTCTTCATCTCTGTACCATTCTGTGTTGTTTTGTTTTGGTTCTGGTTTTTGGGGTTTTATGTTTTAGTTGGTATTAAATTGTTTTCTGTTTTCTTCCCCAAGCCGAGTAGCCTGGTCTGTTTTGTCCTGCACCTTAAGCGGCAATTAAGCTCTCCCTGCCCTTTAGCAATCCTTAAGTCTTCGGTACTTGAGGCTAATCGTGGTCTTTTGTTCCCTGATGGGCCGAAACCACGACAGGACCTCAAAAGATCATCTAGTCCACCTCCCTCTGCCATAGGAGAACCACCTAAAGTAGAGCTATTTAAATGACTATGACATGCCTATCCATGTAACAAACGTTCATACAAGCACAAATACATATCAAGCATGTAAATACCCTCAAAATGCCTGTAAATAGTTTCTACATTGGCTAAATTTTACCTGAACAGTTTTCAAAGTTATTCAGCAAGCTTCAGGCTATGAGGAAATCTGCAGACTTGAAAGGAGAGACACGTTTGTTGTACACACACCAATTCAATGGAAAACATGAGCAGAGGCTAGAGGTAGGACATCAGTGTTTGGGTAAAGGCCGTTTCTGAGGATGAGAGACAAGGAATCTCTGGAAGAGGAGAAAATCAGCACAGCAGATGCTTGTATGGCTCTCCATACCACTTAACACTGTGATTTTCAATGGATGAGAGCCTTGAACCTTAATCTCCTTCTTCTCTAAATTAAACTGACAACTGACAAGTTTCTTTAGTCTACTAAAAAAAAGCTAATCATTTTTTACAATTTTTAGGAGCACTTGCCCTGGGGAAATAAGAAGGAGAAATGCATATGTCAAGTATCTATAGATTTTTTTTTTAAAGTTTGTATATCTATCTCCAAATTACCCAATAGCCTCAGTGTCCAGTCACACAGCTGGTATGCAAAATACACACACATAAAAACTAGTGTGGAAAGAAAAGAAAGTTCAGTTTGGTTTTTAAGGTACAAAAATTCACGGGACAGGAAAATCACATCTCACAAAGATGTATTAAAGCTGCCCTTTGTGGAGTAAAGAAAAATCCCAGAGGTCAAGTAGAAGAGGATATGCTTCCAGCTTCAAGAAAAAAAAAAAACCACAAACTTAATGGAGATCTATTGGAGGACACCGCAGTCTGCTTCAGAGAGACAAAGGCTATAAAGAAAGAGCAGTCTTTATAATGAGAAACCTCTGTTCACTCTCCAAGTGTCAGGGACTTTGCCATTGATGTGCCATTCCTCTTCTCCTCCTCATTCAGACTGGCTCCATTATGCTGCTGTTCACAGCTTTAATAGCTATCTGCTTTGGACATCATTAGAAGTGCTATGGCTTGAGGCAGTAATAAGTCTCTGATCTGTTTATTAATGACAGAAATCCATAAACAAGTAATTTCCATTTGGAACCTCGCTGGGGCTTAAAAACACATCTGAAGACCATTTCTGCTTTACGTTTCTGACTGTGCCAAGTCCCATTGAGTCACAGGAAAATGTAACTTGCACATCAGTGGCTATTCAGTGGTTAATGGGTCCCCCACTGTTCATGAGAAGTCTGTCTATAAGTGCCCTCTTCGCTGTAAAACTTACATATCTCCAAAGCTACTGATGCAGTCAGCTGGAGTAACAGGCTACTGAAAAGTGATGGATTTAAAGGAAGAAATAGTGCGTAGTTTGCTAGAGGCAAGTTATTTTAATATAATGCAGCCATGGCAGTTCTCTACGTTTAATCATCAGGCTTCTGATTTGCTCCTCAGCACTTGAGTTTCACATGATGTAGGGATCTGGACAGATGTTATTTTACATTCCTTCTCCCAATTGTTGAGGGTACACACCAGATTCATTTTGGGAGCCATGTTTATAAGTTTGTCGGCTACTTTAAACAAAAACTTAAATAATTGCATGCATGAGAGAAGGGCCTCAAAGAGCAGCTGATACAGGTTTTCCAGGATATTTGATTGCTCTGGCATTTTCAGCATGGTTGATACACAGCAGTTGTACATATTCATCCTTGACAGTCCAATGTATCATTTTAATTCTTCTAAATATTTCTGTGATGCTTCTCAAATATAAGCATAGTTATCTAATTAACTGCTGCTATGAGCAAAAGGACACAAGAGTTTAGGTCTTCTGTTCTGGAGTTTCACAAGATTTATACTACTAATCATTGGACTTCATCAGAATCTGTTATGCCATATGAGAGTACCACAGCTTGCATGCCAGTGTACATCTGTGAATCTCTGGATGAAGGGCACATGTAGAGTCATGCAAAAGTTAAATTCTCCTACCTTTGGATGGCTAACCAGAAAGAAAAAGTGTGTTAAAATAACATTAAAAAATAATAATCTATGTAGCTTCCTCACTCTGCAACCGTTAGAATTAATTTCTGGTAAGAGATCACATGTCACTTTACTGCTTACTGTGTTGTTTCACCCCAGGCTGCAGCTAGACCAGCTGAATAGAGCAAGAATTCTAACCAACTTAGCCTAAAATGCTATAGTACTTCAAAGTCTCACATGAATACATCTTAAAACCCCTAATTCATGACTTCATGACTTTGAGGCAAGTCACTTCACAATCCGCTTGAGTCAGAACAGTGGTAGTCTGCTTCTCATCTGCAGAACCCTGGCATCCATAGGCTTGCTCACAGCAGAGGCAGATCATCCAGTATAACATGACCACTTATCTTCTTGATTAATCATGCTCCAAAACCATGACATTTCTTACTTCCTTTATGTTGATTCTATCAATTCTTTGAGATGTAGCACTTCTGCACAAGTCATGAAACTCTTTTTTTCTCAGCAAGCTCAGCCTTCAGACACCTGTATGCATTTCCTAGCTGTATCGGGTTTCAAGGGAGACAGTCTTTTCTTTCCATATCAATTCAAAACTCTCTTTAATCCCTTCTTACACTTTTCCTTAGAAGCATTATCACAAAATTTTTATTAATTCTTCCTCTCACCTCCCTCATAAAAAAAAAAAATTAACCAGATAATAGCTAATATCTTCCCTCTAGATCCAACACCAAAAGAGAAAAACAATGACCAAGAGGGCCTGCAAGTTAGAAAAGTGGGGTCCATATTGCCTATCCTTAGACTTCTGCAGTACAGGGATTCATATGAGCCACACTCTGGCCTTTCTTAGCAGACAATTACAAGAAAATTTTACTTAGAGACTAAACTCATTTGACTAATTTTTGCCATCAACTTTTTGTTTTGTATCTCTCTTCATTGTTTCTAAAAGCCACAGAGGCTGACCAGTAACAACATGTAAACTTTTAGGAGACTACAGTTGATCAGACAGAGAACGTCCAGGGTGAAATGTGGGGCTTGAAATGGAAGTAAGATCCTCAGAGCATAATGAATTCACTGGCAGAGAGACAGGCAAGAGTGGAGGGCTTGAACAAAGTGGATATATGGGCATGTTATTCTCAGCTGTGGAGTAGAGGACAGAAACAGCATGACTGGGAAAAATGAATGTGAGAGAAAGTAAACAAACTTAAATTTAAAGCTGGAAATCCACTTTTGTCCAGAAATTAAAAAAACTGGATTATATTCTTTCTCTGAGAAGAAGAAAAGAATCAAAATCAAAAAGTCAATACAAGAATATAATAGAATGCAACAAAATAAAATAAGAATATAATAGAAGAATTAATGAATTCTTGTGATTGTGAAGTCTGACTTGCAAATTACTCTTTTTAATTTTTGAAGTCGGTGATATTGACATCTCTAATAGCAAACTCTCATTCATTGTAAACAAAGCAATATATTATTGGCAATGGTTGAGAAATAGGAAGGAAAAATAAAAGTAAAGGAAGAAAAAAATTCACATGTTGAGAAGGAAGCTCTGCAAAACATTGTTTAGCTGTCACTTGAGCCCAGACTGTAAAATATCAACGAGAAAGGCCTGCTTATGGCCCTATGCATTCCATCATATAACAGAGAAAGCTGTCCTCATCTCAGCATGGGACTCAGCAAATTTGACACATGATCATGTAAGCTTTTAAGCTGATGTCTTCAGTTAGAGATCGGGCTAAATAGTCCCTTGCACTGGTGCCCTAAAAAAGTATACAGATTACCATTTCCAGTCAACACAGCCTTTTTTTTAGCACAATTCAAGCTTGTATAACTGGGGCTAAATCCATTAAATCTATTCTAAGGAACAGAATAAGGAGTCTGTAGACTGCAATTGTGAGGCTTACTGATTTGTCTCTCATCTCCTCTTGCTATTCTAAAACCTGACAACAAGGAAAATAATGTTTTTTCCATTCCGCGCTGCATTCTATCCTCTTAAAACTAAGGTGAATGACTACTCTGCTCTGCTCCTGCATGAGAATAATGGCAATTAAATCTGAATATCTAGTTACCATGTGAATGTAAATTTCGCATTAATACCCAGTAGAACAGCAGTCTCTAAAAAGCTTTCATACTGTGAACAAGAAATACACATTTAATTACCAGACCCTAAATAATCAAACACCATCAACCTTAATGTCAATAATTCCCTTTTAGGTATTACTTAATCTGATTCCTTTCCAGACAAATATGCCAACATAGAAGGCTTCCATTCATTTGTTGCTTCTGAAGGTTGAAAATCACACATGGGACTCACTTCATCTGACTTTGGTTGTCTTAAAATTAGGCATCTAGTCTCAAATAGCATCTTGGTTTCAGTTGGGAATAAAGCAACATGCAGCTGCTTATTCACTCCTCCAGTGGTGGGATGGGAAAAAGATAACAAAGGCCTCGTGGGTGGAGACAAGGACAGGGAGGGATTACTCACCAGTTTTGTCCCAGACAAAACAGACTCAGCTTGGGGAAGTGCAAAATTATTTTAATCTGCCACCAATTAAAAACAGAAACAAAATAGATCAGGATGACAAGAATGCTCTCAAATGGATCTTTAAAAACATCTTCCCACGTCCCCTCCCTTATTCATGGGCCCAGCTCTCCTGATTTCTCCACCTTCTCCCTTGCAGCAGTACAATGGGACAGGGAATGGGATTTTCAGTCAGTCCCTCACAGATGGTCTCTGCCACTCCTTCCTTCAAAGGTGAGGACTCCTCATATTCTTGCCCTGGTCCAAAGAAGGGTCCCTCCCAATGAGATACAGTCCTAATCAACTTGTTTTGTGTGAGTCCTTCCCAAGGGCTGCAGCTCCTCACAAACTCCACCAGCACAGGTCTCCTCTGCGGCAGAACTCCAGGCACATTCTGCTCCAACGCCACCTCCCAGAGTCACAGCTTCTCCGGGCACAGACACACCCTCTGCTGTGGGGTCCTCCACTAGCTGCTGACAGAACTCAGTTTCACCATCGTCTGCCTTGAGTTGCAGGGGTACAGCTGCTGTCTTACCACAGGATGCAGAGAGGTCTCTGCTCCAGTAAACCTCCTTCGCTTCTTCCTCACTGAGCTTGGGATCTGCATGGCAACTTCTCTCTCATTCCACTTCCTCTCCTTCCATCTCCTGCTGCTGCAGGTTTCCACTTCCTAAATAGTTAATGCAGAAGTATCTGATTGCCTTGGCCTTAGCCAGAAGTGAGTCTTAGTACTAAGGAAATTTCAAGCAACTTCTAGCAGGAGCCATCATTGCAGCCTCTCTCCCCTTATCAAAAATATATATATACAGATATATATACAGATAGCTGCCCAGGTTTCATCAGTCGAGGATTTGGAAGATTCATGTAATCCATCTTCAATATTTATGCACTGTTCTCCTGAAGAATGTCTACTCCCTCGAGAGGGAACATGAGTGTCTAGCTAAAATTAAGTTAATCATAAGGTTGCAAAGGTTGCTTGAGATTAACACCTCTATACTTAAGACAAGTTGCCCAATACCTGTCAAATTCAGCCTGGTAGTTTTCTCTGTTCACACTACACATACACAGAGATAGCTAGCCTGTTGGTTTGTTTGTAGACATCAAGATCTTGATTTATTTGCCTGAACAGAGGAACTGGTGTCATCTGAGATGCCTTAACATAGCCACAGCATCCAAATGGACTTGACAAGTATGACAAATGACTTGTAGGAGACTGTCTGTCATCAATACAGAAAGCTAGGTGACACAAAGGACATGCAGTAACATATTAAATGGCACTAGGCAATCACATTTCAGCAATTGAATTGATCATAAAGTTGGACTTCATTCAAGATCATCACACTTAAAGGTAGACACATAAATGTGAGAGGTGTCTAAGCTTTTGTCAGAGGCAATGGAAAACACTCATTATCCAGTGGAGCCTAGAAAACTGTCATCTCACCTGTGTATAAAAGGTGAAACACCTTCAAAAGGTTTTCATCCCTTTATGAAGTTACATTTACTATGAGGATGTTTGTTAGGGTGCCTCTGTTCATATAAAAATTTTCTCTCAGCTTTCGGAAAGCCTAAAATACTTTGGAGATCGAAAACCCTGCAGCTTGAATAGACAACAGCAATACGGCCGCAACAGTTACAGTGAGCAAAGCATGAAAAAGCAGGAAAAGGTGGTTTTTAAGTATTAATGTTTCAATTCAGTACAACCAGGACTGACTCTTACTTTAAAGACAGTGCAGTACAGCCTCATCAACCACAGGATGTTGAACTAGAGATGTCCTGAGGTCCCTCCCAAGCTCAATTGCTGTGTGATCCTATGCTTTCATGACTTTGTCAAGTTCTGAACTCTTGGCCTAAGACCAAATTCAATACTACATTTTGGAAAATCTTGTATCTTTGACATCTCTCCATTTTTGGTTTGATGTCTATCCGTGAAAAGAATGCTTTAAAACTCATCTACTTGTCAATAGAGGCATTAAGAATTACTAATCCTTCCAAAAGTCAAGCTATGTATGAAAGAGTTTTAAATATCCATGACCAACTGCATTCATGTTCGCTGTACTGCAGCTCAATATGTAACCAGTAGACTACCTCACCAAATGAATAATTGTGAGAGGTAATAGCACGTTTGAAGCTTCCACACACTTCCAAGAGAAAGTTATTTAGCACAGTTGTCACTGTAATTTTGAAGTATTAGGAAAAGTCATTGTTCAGTGGAGCTCAGACTATTGCCTTCACCTATGGAGAAAGATGGCCTGCTGCCAATTTCAGTCTGCTGCCTGTTGAATGATACAGAAAGACTGGTTGACTCACAATCTTTTTTTTTCTTCTTTTTTTACCTTGCCTTTTCTTCTTTATTTAGCTGAATGCTTTCTTTAGTTCTTCTTTTCATTTGAAAATAAAGATTAAAAAGGAAACTAACAAAGGTTCTCTACATGGCTAACTTTGTAAGAAAGCACTGGGACACATTTGTGGTTTGCTTTAAATAAATTCATATATTCTGACTGTGCTTTCAACTCAACTAGGCACAGATTAATGCTATTTTATTCATGCACTGTAGTGTCTCCATGGAATTCTGAAATGTTATTTAAATGTATATTGCTAAGTAGATGAGGTTTGTAAAGTTTTCAGCTAGAGCTGTGTAATACACATTAATTATACAATTACTGTCTTGGATCTGAATTTATATAGGCAATCAGTTTACTTCACTCTCTCAACACCATTATTGACCAGTAAACCACAGATATACATTACACATGCATGTAAAATATTATAGGTACATTAAAGGCAGAGCTTACATCATTTCCTATTCTGCTTGCCTACCACTTTCTCATATTAAAATATACTTCATTCAACTGGAAAAAAAATTTTAAAATTTCTCTACTGTCTTAGCAACAAATATTCCAGGAAATCTGACCCAAAAAAAACAGTATTTAGAGTAAAAATAGAGGAAAAGGAGGGGTTTTTGTAGTCTCGGGACAGACCTAGTCTTCTAACCAGAGTCACTAGGATGCTCTTTTCACTTTAGTTTGTATTCAAGACACAGAGATTTCTCTAGGTCACCTGCTCAAGCCATAACCCTTTAAATCTCAGAATAATAAAACTGCTTAGGTCGGAAGAGACCTTTAAGACCATCAAGACTAACTATTAACCCAGCACTACCGTGTCCACCACCAAACCATATCACTAATACACGTATCTAGCAATATTTGACATTTCTGAACCTGTTTGAGAAAACATCTGAAAGCTGAAAAACCAGGAAGAGGACAAGCCACAATGCAGAGAATTAACCATAGATAAAGGACATTTTGTTCTGTTTCAATCTGTTTTGTGTTGTAGGTGGTGAAGACACAGAAAACAAGTTTTTCAAGGCTCAACAAGCTTCTTTGCTTTATATTCCTTCCCACTGTGGTACTTTCTCCTTTTCAGAGAACTGTGCATATCAACAAGAACTAATAGAGTTCTGGAAAACCTGGTGTAGAAAAAGTGGGAGGATAATTAATTCAAAAGGGTGGAGAATGAGCACAGTGGTACTGGTAGAATAGCATTCCTGTGCAGACATGGCTACTGGGACTGAATTGCACATGATTAAAACATGATCTACGGATCAGTTGATTTAGGACTGAAGTCCTGGATGCTTTGGCATGCACAGAAACTCTGACAAGAGCCTGGATTCCAGGCTTGACATCAACTCAAGTGTTCCCAAAGGGCCAGGGTCAGAGAATCATAGACTATCTCACCTTGGAAGGAATCCACATGGATCATCAGGTTCAACTCCCTGCTCCTCATAGACTGTCTGAAACTAAATAATATGACTAAGAACATCATCTAGCTGCTCTTTGAACTCTGACAGAGTGAGTTACACGAGTCCTAGCTTTAAATTTTAACTGAGAAAAGGACCCTGAGGGTAGGGGTTGGAGCATCGGGGTATTGACTAAGCCTTTTTAAGGAATTTTTTAGAGTTCACCAAGAAGTTAAGATGCCAACACAGATGTAACCCTGAAAGAAGGGAAGGGAAACATAGAATAAGACAAGAAATATATATGTCACTAAAATTCATGTTTTAGCGGTTTTACTGTCACAAGAGTTGTCCTTATCTACTTTTAATTAAAAAAAAAAAAAAAAAAAAAAAAGAGAGAAGACATAAGGATATCTGGAAGCTAACAACTTCCAGTGTGAATGGAAGTGCTAGTGTAGTTTGCTTCACATTAGGATAACAATCCAGGCCTGAATACCTGAAAATCATGAAAAACAAAGAAATTTTCTGCTAGTGAAGATCTTTGCCTCCTATTCAACACGTGATAACGAGGCCCTTCCTCACAGAGCTATACTTCCTAAAACTAGATTACATATAAAATCCATTCCTCTCTCAGGTAAGGAAAACTTCAAAGCTTTTCAAGTGTCAGAATTAGCAAAGCTATTTGGTAGTGTTTCTCCTCCTAGGAGACTTTTCTTCTCAGCTGTTGCTTCAGCCTGGCAGCCCAGATGAAAGAACAGCCTAGGACAGAACAGATGAGGGACTCTGCAGGCAGGGGTAAAAAGATCATTTTCACACCATTCACAAGAATTGGATCCCTCTGCTGCATAGGGAGCTAAAATTAGCCTTCTCTACAGGTTTTCAACTTTTCAAGCATTTCTAACAGCTCACAGATTAGAATCATGCTTTACAGAGCTGCGAGAACCAGCCTTACTAAAATTGTACTTACATTACTAAAGAAAGAGACAGAAGGGTATTAGGATGCTATCTTTTCATCTGCTTTCCCCCCCACCCCCACTAGCACCTTGAAGAAGTTCTCTCACAGCAAGGTAAAGCTTTGATATGTCCCTCCCTCTCTGCTTCTCATTGTCCTGACTCACTGCCTTTCTCTGCAAGAGACATATCCAAAAAATCATGAAGATTTGTTGGAGCAAGCTGCAATCAAACAACCACATTTCAGGTCTTGGCAAAGATTAACTGAATGTCCCATTCAAAAAGACATTTGCTCCGTCTTAAAAGAGCTTTAATGAGAAGTTTTATTAATCAGCAGTTAATGAACATTATCATAAATATTTTTGATAAAATGGCATGCATGAAATTTCATCTGTTCTAGCAGCAGAAGCAAAATCAGATTAAAAACTTAATTAAAATATGAAGAAGAGGCTTGTCATGATCTTCAACACAGTAGAAGATTCCTTTTTGAAAATCAAGCTCCCTCTTGCTGTCACATTACACTATGTTGTTAATGAGCCCTTTCATTTCTCTGTGCATAGCAATATATTTAATTTTAGCTGCATATTTTAAATGATTGATGTTCCCCTAATTACATTTTATGATATATTGTGCCATGCCACCCCTAATGAGTAGCAAACATGGCATTACCTCACTAGTACTCAACCACAGAAATCAATAACTGACATTTATTCAATGAACTGCAAATTGTGATTCACTAGCTTCTCTTTGTGGTGAGTAAATTCAAACTGTAATTAATTTCCATGCATATCACAAATAATGAACGCGTGTATGAGCTGACTTTAAAAGTTATTTGCTCCTTCCCTGGTTAATTACAACACAGCAAAACCTCTCAAACCATCATTCAAAAGGCCAAGGTAGGGGATAAAAAAAAAGGACAAGGGTGCGGAAATTAGTGGCTTGGTAGATGTCTTACCTTTAAATGGGCAGAGCACAGTCATTCTCTATACTTTTGAAAATACTTCACAGTTGCTCCCCTCTTAGTGAATGCACAATCATGTCATACACAATCTTCCCTATGTATATTTACTTGTGCACATGAATAAGAAAGAAAGCTGATGAGGAGTTTCCTACCAAGAAACAAATACCCCAGTGTAAGAAATACATAAATGCCTTCCTCAAAACACAAACATTGTGAGGTATCATTCAGAACTTGTAACAAGAAAGCTGACTCACTGCTATTCATAAGTGATGGCTTTGCTTGTAAACAACATGAAAGTTGAAAAAAGATACTACTCATTGTCCCTTTCAAAGCTTCTTCCTGGGGCTTTAGTTGGCTCCTGATTTCTTTACCGACAACCAGAGAGCAGTACCAGGAGACTTCACAGCTAATGTGCTGTTGGCATAGCAGTGCAGGACCAGAGGTGTACAAATTGACCGAGTGTTAAAGCTGAAGGCTCTGAAATTGAGAGAAAAAGAACGTGGGTCACTTCAGGATCAGCACAGTCCTTTGCACTAAAGCAGTGCAGCCAGTGTTCACCACAGTGAACTAAAAATATGTGGGACTGATCTCAAGTATTGAGGCCAGCTAGTGCAAAACAACCTGCATCCACAATTCAGTTTAGGAGTTCAGCTCTCTTGCTTTCCAAGACAGGCTGATCACATGCAGTGTGCCTCTTGGAGAGAGGCCTGGCCAGTTAACCTGGCCTATGTTAATTCCCCAGCAGTATCCAGGAAATATGTGAGAGGCTGCTACCAAGTCTGGGCCAAAACTATACCAGTGACCACTCTGACAACACAGACGGTCAAATGCCAAGACCAGGAAAACATTCTGACACTACCTAATTCACCAGTAAAGACGTCTTCAGCATTCTCCCACAACTCAGCATAGATTTTAGCTTTTTTCCCCAAACAGATCTCTTTCAGCTTGAAAGCATCCAAAACCTCCAAGGTCAGCTTTCTGCAGCATGTATTATTCTCTGTTACATCCTTAGCAGGGTTCTGTGTTCATGCCAGATTTACTGAGACAATTAATAGAGTGAAAATGTACAACAGAATGGGCTACATTAAAATACATACATTTAGGTGTAAACTGCAGCCTCATTTTAGTCTTCAAGAGTTACTGCCAGTGCTGTTATCCTAGTATCCTAAAAGATGATACCTAATAGGAACTTATTTGACCAATTCTAACATCTTATTCACATATAAGCTCTAGGTGCTTAGTGAAGGAGTGCTCCTAAAGCACATGTCTAAGTTCCCCACATAGTCAACAGGGACCAGCAGATACCTTTGAAAGCCTCCAGAGAGCCTTTCTGTCAGCAGTGTCCAAAATAAAGCAAACAAGATATTTCCCTAAGTCTCTAAAGGACAACTGCCTCCTTCCACAAGGCAAAGAACTTAGGACACCTGATTTCTGAGGCAGTCCAACTGTATGTGGAGATTCAATATCTCAGGCAGATTCCATACTGCCCAAAAGAGATTTTGAATTTGCACATGTACTGGTTGTCAAACTTCACTCTTCAACACCTAGTTCTGTGTAAGGCAAGTGTAAGGACAATAAAATTTGACTCAGAGTTCCTTCTAAACACAAAAAAGAATTTTTGCAAGTTATATTTTAATGCTCCCTTGCAAAATGCAATAAGAATATTGATTTATTTTCCAATTAAACAAACCTAATTTATATAATGAGTTGACTATTGCCCAGACTTACATCAGGTTCAATGATTTAAAGCAGACTTCAGCCTCAGGCCGATATCTGCCAATAAACCGACATCTTCTGTCTCAGACCATACCATGCAGAGTTACAATTCCCTCCAAAAAAGATACTCTTGTATTCACTTAGCATATTTTGTGAGGAAAGGAATCAAAAAGAAGACAGGTGAAGAAATCAAATTAATGGTGAAGTAGAGTTATCCTCATTATTTTAAACTCATCGATTTGAGTTTCTTTTCAATATTGTCTCCACTTTTAACTTCTTTTACTAAGTGTCTTACAGATAAGGATGCCTCAAGGTTGGTTCTCGAAGAACTGCCAGAATCCAACTCTAGATATGAGAAATGGTAGAAGAGCAATCATCTTAGACACGTTTCCAGACTATCGTTGGATTTTCCACCAACATTTAAGGTAGATGAACAAAAGAACAAAACTACCAAACCCAAACTTGTATCCCTGATTTCTTTTAGAGAAAGATTCTCTTTGATATCAGATTTGACAGACTAACTAAGCCACAGTAAAACCTCTTCCTGGCCTTCTAAAACCTGATAGATCTGTGATAGAAGAAAAATACAAATATGTCTTTCTAAACATCCTTCAGCTTCTATAAAACATAATACTAATGTGGAGGTATGAAGTTAATTTAACCTACCCTGAACAAATGGAGGTCTATATCAACCTCGAATGGTTAATCCACAAACAAACTTGTTAATGAGACTGCTATTATGCTGAGGTTAATGAGCTCTTGAGCATCTGGTGAAGGCACAGACACTTAGCAATTAGTGTCTTTTATTCAAACCAGCTGACAGTCTAGGCAGCAGTTGATTCCCTGCTTTGATTATGTTGTTGCCATAGTACCTAGCATGCCAACTCTCAGCCTGCATACACTAGTTTATGTTGGTTAAGAATGGATTCTTTCACCTTTATGCAGACACCAGTAATATTGGCTTTATGGAGTAGGTTTGAATCACAAAGTCTTCCTGTCTTTATGGCTTAAATGCATGGTCAACAAATCTCAGAAATGATCTCTTCCTCAAGAGAGATCAGTTCAATTCAGTTCAATCAAGGTCAAACAGGGTAGCTTGCATATTAGTACAACAGACAGTAGACAACTATTTTCACTTCCCTCATAATCATACTAAAATATACGAAGACATGCATACTAGAGCAGTATTTTTTCCCAGCATTCATTGCTCATAGGATATGTTGGCTCCTAGAATATAAAGTACATCTGGGAAATGCAGGATTTTAAATTACCATTGTGCAGGTGGAGGAAGCTGTACCTGAAAACAATTCATTTGTAAGGAAAAAGTTGGGGAAGAAGAGAAAAGTAAAGAAATACTGTTATTCCTCTTTAATGGATAAAGAAAATGAGGTGCTGAAAGAGGTAACCACAGCATCCATTTTCAGCTACTTTAGCATCTAACTTGCATGTTCTAAATTGCCCCCTGGAGGATCCTCCTTTTTGTCATTGGCTGTACAAAAAAATTGCAAGCCTTGCTTATTACCTTTGGTCTCTAAATTGTAGCTAAAATAAATCACCTCAGCAGCCTAGAGTAAATGTTATATGTATGCTTCAAACAAGCCAAGGGTTCTGTTCCACAGTGACAGCTGCTTCCCTCGGGATGACTCTAGTGGCTCTTAATCCTAGTTATTCCTCCCACTCTTCTCTCAACATGTGAATGTCTCAGCTGGGACATCTCAACGGTAAATGAGGCAGCAATTGAACTGTCATACTTCAAAGGCTTGTTCAGGTAAACTGGCTTCCCTTAGTAAGCTAGGCTGACACACCTGTAACAATCAAATCTTGTTTAATATTGATATTGTGGTGGAAGACATCTCAACCAAGCAACATTACTCTTACTCTGGTCTCCGTTGTACCATACAGGTTGCTAATACTCACATAATTTATTAAAAAGAGTTCCCATATACGCACTTGGAAAAAGACTGAAAACCCTAAAAAAAAGTTAGTTCAGTTAGCCACAATCCAATTTTCCCAGTGTAAGTTCTTTTAGTGGTGGACATGGAGCAAACTTCTGCCTCTAGGCTGAGATTCAAGTATGTATGTTTTTTTTCCCCTGAGACTTTAAATCACCTTGATGTTTGTTTGTGAAAGTTTTGGTTAGGAGCTGAATCTCAGGATTTCTGAAACTCTATATCCCTCTACTAAGCTCACCTGAAGTTAAGAGATGGCATTTAACTCCATGGCTTTAATTCAAGAATCATCTCAATTTTTAAAAAAGCGCAAATATAAAGTGCCCATTTTAAGTAAGAATACATAATGTAACTAAAAGCTAAAAAAGAATATAATTTATAAGAATATGCAGCCAAAATGTAGCTGCCTTCTGAAGTGCTTTAAGCTATTCAAGTAGTGCATAAAAAGCAACCTAAGTCATCCACTGAAATAACTTACTGGTCACGGATCATTGATCATTTATATTATACTTTGGGTATTTTTCTCTCTTTTTTGGTGTTGTGAAGTGCTTGAATAATGTCTTTCTGCTGTGAAAAGCAATTCCTTATAAAATGATCCAGGAAACTACCAGAAGAAAATGTGCATTTTCAAATGGAAACCTTTGCTCTATTCCTTCTTTATTTAGCTTCACTGTTGAAATCCTCAAGCATTTCCTCGAATTGAGTTCATCTAGGTCAGTTGGCCTAGTAACAGCAGTTTGTTGACAAGTACTCAATTTTAATCAACCTTCTTTAACTAAAATCTCTATTAAACAACTCTGATTTTTTTCTTTTTCTTGGAAATTGAGTTAACCTTATCTGAAATGACCATGAACAGGTGCAAAAACCGGCCTTCAGCATTTTCTGAGAGCAAACATTTTGAGGTAGGAGTGATGTTATATGGTATAGAATATACTTTGAAGATTCCTTTTGGGGAGTTCAAGTCATCTATCCTGGCTGTGTCCGCTCACTTCTTGCTTACCACCATTTCAACTGCTTCAGGGATGGAGAAATTAAAAAAAAAAAACAGAAAAAAATAAAGCTTTGAGGCTGCTCAGTAATAGACAAAACATTTCTGCATTATCAACATGGTTCATCCACAAATCCAAAATACAGCACCATAAGGGCTGTTGTGAAAAAAATTAACCCCATCCCAGCCAAATCTCGTACAATCAATACAATACTAACAAGTCTTATACTTATCTATACAGAGAGACATGTATATAAACATGTCTGTGTACCATAGTTTCCTAAATAACCTTTTTTACTCATTCCTTCAGCACAACTCTTTTTATTACTTTCTTAAAGTTCTAGTGCAGGAGTCTTTACTCATACAGTAGCACAGAACTCACCTGGCCATGTGGGTATAAAAGTCTACCTGCACTATTTCAGATGCACATCTGAGGCCAATTTGATGCCAATTGGATTTTGAAGAAAAAAAAAATGTATGTAGATAGGCCATTTGTTATATCAGACAGTAAGTACTTCAGGACACGTTTGACTGAAGACGTATACTTAGATCTTATTATTTACTTATGTAATCTCTTAAATATAAAGACATGGCTTGGGTTCATTCACTTTTTAATTCCTAGAAGCACTAGTTACATGCTTTGACATGCTTTTCACTTAGATTCATTGACAAAATACTGAAGATGATTTTTTAAAGATTATTTGTCTAGATAATGAGTGGTTTTGCCATAATTTAAAGTAATGCTTGATCTTGTTGGGAGTTTATTTACACATCTCAATTGGCAACACTTTCTCATAAACACAGCCAAAAGTACCCAGTACATTTTTATGACACTCTGTGATATCTTTTCACTAGTCTTTCAGAATGATGTTCCTATTTCAGAAGCACTTAGGGGTAAAGTGTTTTGTGAAGGGTGATTTAACCCTCTGTGCTGTCTTGACAGGCCAGTTGCTGGGTTAGTCTGCCCATCATTTAGAAATCTCTTAGATACACTCTGCAGTCTTTCAAGTTTAGGAATATTGACTTGAAAATAACAATCTTTCAGCTTTGTCTGCCAAGGATGAAAATTAGACTTTGCACACTGATGTATGTGCTGATAAATTGATATTGTATATTATGTGATTGAGTAATCATTTCCATAATGCAAGGAAAGTGTTGTTCTTGTTTTCATCTGCTGAGCATAAAAACTGTGATAGATCTCTGCATACTTGTATATCACTCCTCTGCAGAAGATACAGTACCTGGAAAGGAAGCAATAGTTTGAAGTCTTTCAATTTAATATGGGGTATTTCTCTAGAGTTAAAAAATTTGATACATTTTGCTAAATTATACATGATATAGTCTCATAGAAATTGATGATTTTTAGCAACCTTATGCTTGGATCAATGACATCACATTTACAATAGGAATCTTAAGTATTCTTACTCTACCAAAAAAAAAGAGCAATTTATTATATTTACAAATAAGTATATAGAAATTTCATTGTGCTGCTTTTGCAGGAGATAAGATGTATATTGAAACTGAGCTAGGAACCTGGAAGTCCTACAAGTACTGTATGAAATGAGTTGTAGTAAACATATATCTATGTCATATACGTGATCCAACACTCAGCAATCCAGTTCTTCATATATCTTATTATAGTACAGTGCACACATGTATGACATGCAGTTTGCAATACACATGAGCAGATATAGACCAAACATTTCAGGAGTATCTGACGATTTTAATGTCTGCATTTTAGTCTAAAAAAGAGGAGATTGAGGGGAGTCATATTAATATTTACAAATATCTAAATGGTGGGTGACAGGAGGTTGTGGCATCCTTTTTTTCTATTGTATCTAGCAACAGGGTAAGGGATAATGGGATGAAGCCGGAACACAAAATGTTCCATTTAAACATAAGAAAAAACTATTTCACCATGTGGGTGAGGGAGCCCTGGCACAGGCTGCCCAGGGAGGGCTGTAGATTCTCCTTCCTTGGAGGTCTTCAAGACCCACCTGAATGTGTTGCTATACGGACTGATCTAGATTGACCTAGTCCTACAGAGGGGTTGGACTAGATGATCTCTAAAGGTCCCTTCCAACCCCTACCATTCTGTGATTCTGTAATTTTCTGCTGCTCAGCTTCAACAAAACCTAACAAAGCAATGGTCAACACTTGTTCGCGCTCAAATCTCTCTCCAGCATGCCAAGTTAAGCATCCAAAATCAAAGCACTCAGAAGACAGTCTCTTTGGGGTTTGACAGTCTTTGACATGGCACTAAGCTTCCTCCATGATTTCATCATATCTGTGTAACATCACTGAGATGTTTCACTGATGAGTCAGGAACACTGGTGACTAGGAGGTCAGACTCTACTTTTCAATCTATTTGTGCCTTTCTTCACCCAGGGGCTTTGGAAAGGAGGATGAGGTTTGTTTCAGTTTGTTGCCTACATTTATGTCTTGCTCTCCAAAACTGAGATGTTAAGGTTTATACTTTCCAACCTGGTTTCTCACCATCTCTGAAGGTGGTTTCCTCAGTCTTTCTCCACTGATGACAGAATGACTATCATTAAAATGTTCACTGTCCTTCACACTCAATTGATTTGGAGTTGAATAGGTGCTAAAACCAAAAGGAAACCATTAAAGCCTTCTTTTGCAGGCATCACAAGAATATGAAGTACAGTATTTCCAACCATCAGTTTGGAGAAATAGACATATTACCTTAAATTGGAAGCAGCTAAAAGACGAAAAGAAGCAAGAACTTGACTTTGCTAGATAGGAAAAATATCCTTTGATTATCCTTCTACATAGATTTAACTATCAACAAGGCACAAAAAAAAAAAAAAAAATGACGAGTTCCAGATTATTTAAAAAAAAAAAAAGAAGCTGAAGTGCAAGAACGAAAGAAAAGTTCAATAGTAAACATAAATACAGCACAAAAATCTGAACAATACTTCACTGCAGTATAACCTGCATATTTACAGGATGAACAATTCTGGTTTTCTCAGTTTACAGGCAGAGCAGCTGAAGCACAAAGGAATTGGTCATTTAGGAATTTGATAGCCCCGCCATTGGGGTCCTTCTCAGAGTTGGAAGAGTCCAGGTCATGCAGGAGGGAGCTGGGCAGAGTATCCTGTCGTGGTTTCTGCCCATCAGGGAACAAAAGACCACGATTAGCCTCAAGTACCGAAGACTTAAGGATTGCCAAAGGGCAGGGAGAGCTTAATTGCCGCTTAAGGTGCAGGACAAAACAGACCAGGCTACTCGGCTTGGGGAAGAAAACAGAAAATAATTTAATACCAACTAAAACACAAAACCCCAAAAACCAGAACCAAAACAAAACAACACAGAATGGTACAGAGATGAAGAGTCCGACCAGCCCTTTAAGACCACCTGCTCCCCACCCCTCTCCTCTTCCCGGGCTCAGAGCCCTGATCCCGGTGTTTTATACCTCCGTCCCCCCTGAACGGCCCAGGGGGGCAGGGAGTGGGGGTTTCAGTCAGTCCGTTCCTGGTGGCTTCTGCCGTTTGTCTCACCTCAGGGCAAGTGGGTTCCGCACCAGTCCTCCTTGCAAGTCCGTGAGGTACCACACACACATGGCAGCCCTGCACGGGCTGCACCGACGCACATTTGTCCCAAAGCCCTGCACGGGCTGTACCGATGCTCATTTGTCCCAAAAGTTGCTGCTCCTCTCTGCCTCTCGTGTGGGGCTGCTCTGCGGTGCACAGGCTCTCCAGCATGTCCTGTGCCATGACCGCCTCCCCCACACAGTCTCTGGCCCGTCCGGGCACACTCACATGAAGTTGCTGCTGCTGATCCATAGGTTGCAGGGGTACCGGCTGCACTCTCACCACGGCTTGCAGAGGGGTCTCTGGTCTGATGCTCCATCCTTCCTCCTTCTCCGACTGTGGGGTCCGCATGGTCGCCTCCATCTTGTACCACTCTTACACCTCCTGCCTGGCACCTCAAATTCCCGTCCCTAAATAGTGATCGCAGAGGCGCCAGATTGGCCCAGCCAGGCCGGGGGTGGGTCTGAACCCAGGAGTCGGGGGAGAGTCTAAAAAAAAACTTTTACCGGGTCTTCACTGCAACTCGCTCCCCCTGTTACTAAACAAAAGCAACTCCTTGCTAAACCATGACAGTATCCTTAGGCAGATCCACTGTGACAGAGCTCCGGGTGACAGCAGGACTGTTGTCATTTGTGTCAAGGACAGGGATGAGTACGGTGTCTGTGCCACCATCCTTGGCCACCAGCTCCAGACTGCAGGAGGGCTGGTTTTGGCCATCCAGCTCCTGGTGCAACTTCTGGTGCAGCCCTGCACTTCCATGCTGGAGGGGCTGTTGGGGGCCACATGAGACAGCAATGGGACAGGGGAGAAACATGGCCTAGGGTCAGGCAGGCAGGAGCAGTGCCCTGTGAGTTGCCCTTAGCTACTCCTGTTATACCCAGGGCAGACTATGCTAACTGGGTATTTAAAGCAAAGAGGGCACACATGACCAGTCCTTCTCTTCCCTCTCAATTTGACTAAACAGTGAGAGTCTCTTGGGCAAATCTTGCAAGGTTAAAAGACACCAGTTAGTGACAATACTGTCAGCTAAGGCTACAGCTGAAAGAAATTTGTAGATATCAAGGAGTAGGGGTTAGAGTTATGAGGTCCTTTATTTAACCTGCTCTAAGCACATAATGTACTGTAGAGAATTTACTTAAAATCCCAGAAAAGGATAGGGGTGATTTTAAAAGCCAGCATGTGCCAGTGGCCTGTTTCTGAAGTCAACACCAAATTCACCCTGTTTAACCTTCTCTTTAGAAAACAGGAAAAACAAGGCCCATGCAAAAAGCATGAAAAATGTAGAGACAGTTTAGCCCACTCTGATTTCAGAGACAATTCTCTTGCTTATACTGAAATCCAAATGACAGATCACCAATGGAACAGAATAGATTGGTCATAGCTAGAAAGTGGCAGAAATGGAGTTTTATGAAGGGATGCCCGAAGAAGTGCAGCCCCTCTCTTCTGGCTGTTTCTGAGTCGGCCCGATTTTATGCACTAGTGCACTTACTGGGAGGCAGTTGCTCTGTTCCACTTGTCGATCTCTGGTCCTAGCAACAGTAGCAAAATTATCTTTCAACAAAGCCTTTTTATAGGAACCATGAATATTTCTTTATCCTATAAGCTCTATAGAGAAAATCTCCCATCTGTGAATTATTTGATTTTCCAATATGTCTTTTTCACTTGATAAAGGCAGAGGGTTCTTTAGCCCACCAGGGCTGACAACTACTGTAGCATTTCAAGATATGCTTTTGACAATGATGTTTTAGAAATTAGGGGCCAACAGTGCATGAATTATCTCTTGGTCTTACTTTTTCATAATCAAGCCTGAGGTAGCAATGCTTTCTGTGAGCTCTTCTGAGACTTTCTTTTCATCTCTCTAGGATCACACTTGCTCTGGGCATCATGCCCCTGCAAGCCAACTGCCACAGCTGCACAGTTATCCTGTTATTTTCCTGTGTGTGCTGTGGCCACTGACCATCTCTGAATAAAGCAGTGTGTGCTAATGAAGGACATTGGAAGTTTAAAGAGAAACATTTTCTGAGGCAATGCTGCACTCCTGAAGTGACAGGTGGTATAGAGCAGACACTGCAGGTACATCTCCTGTGGTATCAGGCATTGACCCGAGGTGGGTCTCACACCCTAGAGCTTGCCAAGCCTGCTTTAGTCTCTGAGGTAGATCTTCTTATCAGAGTCCTGTAGAAGACAGACCTGTTGCATCTCCACGTCGAGTGATCCGAGGAGCCCTCAGAACACACATTCCCAGGCTGTCACCCGGCTTATCACACGCACTCCTATGCAAAAGGACTCGCCCTCCCTTTTTTGAGGACGAACGGCTCCCGGAGGTGTCTAATTCCGCGCTTGAACTACAGAGGGAGCCCGGGGCTCTGCTTTGGAGGGAGAGAGGGGCTCGGCGCCGGTCCTGCCGCGGGCTAGCAACTCCGCGGCACCTCCCCGCAGCCACCCGCCGTCAAAAACACAGCCTAGGGGCCACCTAAGATTGCTTTGCTCTCTTCTCTGTGAAAACATAACGGGACGAGTCTCCCGCCAGAAGGAGGAGAGAGAGTCGTGAATATGCAGAGTTATATACCGCAGATTTAGTCGCCTCCTCGAGTCTTCTCCAGATCTCGTTCGATACGTTTCATATTCGCTAGCTCTAATCGTGAAACTGTCTTTAGCATGTTGTGCGAACAAATGAAAGCGCGGGGAGCGTGCTTCAGGCTCCTCGAACGTGCTGCAGGGAGCGGAGAGAAGGCTGGGTTTCATGGGAGCCTAAACTTCTGCAAGACCTTGAAAACTTCTGCTCTTTTACTCCTTTGTTTTCCCTATGAGGTAAACAACTTCTGTTTGATTTTATCCCCTCTGCAGATCCCTTGTAAAGTCTGAAAAGAATTTGCATTTCTCAACTGTCTGCACATTTTGCGGATTTTATGGCACTATGCTCTCATGTGCAATAGCTTCAAGGTTTAAACACCAGGAACTGAAACCATTGAGAGAGAAATGATAGATCTGAGAAATAAATCTGAAGGGTAGAGTTTGTGGGGGTTTGTCTTAATTTTATAATCATTCCTTGAAACAGAACCAGGGTTAAACCTAAACCAAAAGCATACAAATGAGGACCCTCTCAATGTCAATTATCTCGTATTCTTATTAAAATCTGCGGTATTACACTCTTTTGTGATTAGAACCAGAGGGTTCAGCTTGCTAAAAAGAAGAATATCAGTGAAAATACTAATCTCTTTAACAATGTGTATTCCAAGAAGATAATTCAGGTTCACACAGAGCTAAATATGCCATCTATTCAGTACCTTCATGGCAGGTTAAAATATAGCTGAGATTACTAATGCACAGCAGAGTAGGAACAAATCATCTTTATCAATTTGAAGCTATCTTTTCCTTAACCTGGTAGAAATTAAGAATCAGAATTAATTGATAACTGGACTAGATGCAGAAGATTATTTCCTGAATTACATCACCTTCATCTTATCTTGTAAGCCTTTTATTTACCCAAAGTGCCTTTTCAGACACATGCTAAACTGCCAGCTTTATAAGGCTGCAGAAGGACAATATTTGCTATTCTAATGATTTATAACCAAATACTTTACTTATTAGCAAAGGCTAATACTGGATCCATCAGTGTGGGCACAACTAAATTAGCCATTAACTTTCTGACACCTAGCGTAAAACAACCAGTTAGGTCTGGCCATCACAGTAATTGATTTAGGTTCTCCTTGTGGACGCCATGGGGATTATAAGGTGGGCTGAAACTACTCAGGTATCTCAGTTGACTAATCTGTATTAAATGCCTGTTATTTAGACTAGAAACGCTAAGGAAAATTAACTCCCCATCATGATACCAGAGCTGCAGCAGGAGCCAATTTCACACAGGTAAATATGTGTTTGTTCCTACTGGTTTCAGTGGCAGATGCCTCAAAGTCTAGGCCTAGGCAGCTCCTACCTAACACTTTTCATCTTTAGATCTTAAATGATTTTACAGTGGAAAGCAAGGATATTTCCCAAACTTATATATGGGAAAACTAAGAAACAGTGAGAAATCAAGTCTGTAAAATCCTGTGAAGAAGGAGGATCAACTTATTGCTCTCCTTCCAAAGACAACTACCAAAGAGCATCCAGGTCAACGCGTACAAGTTAGAGCATAAGAGATTCCAAAAAACATAAGGAAAAAGTTCTTCACTGTGAGGATGATGGAGCACTGGAACAGGCTGCCCAGGTGGGTTGTGGAGTCTCCTCTAAAGACAATAAAAACCCATCTGGACAAGTTCATGTGTGACCTACTCTAGGTGGCCCTGCTCTGGCAGGGGGGTTGGACTAGACGATCTTTCGAGGTCCCTTCCAACCCTTAGGATTCTGTGATTCTGTAACTGACATACAAGAGGGCCAAAGTAGACTGAGACCCTGCAAGGGAACACCCAAGACTGTTTCACAGAGAGAGGGAAGCTGGAAGTGGAGGATGACAGCAAGACAGGCAGGAGCAGCCTCCTCACTGACATCCAAAGAGTCCCTCCATACCCGAGCAGAACAGGTCTGGAGAAACAAGGGTCATTGAGAGCCCAGTGACTACCAGACAAGTTTGCAGTGGTGGTGCAAGCCAGGGCCAGAGAGAAAGTTCTGATGATGCACTGACAACTATTTCTTTGCACCTTACATAGATAAACTGAAGAAGCCCCTGTGACAAGGTAGTACAGATGCTGGAAGTGCAGCATGCTTAAAAATCTGGCAGACAAAATCCATGGAAGAAAAAGCCACCAAGAGCTATTAAACACAGTGCTTCCTTTTTCAGTGGAAAAGGTCCTGGCACTTGGACTGAGTGGAGCTTCAGTGAATTCATTCAGAAACACCAATTTAACATCTCTATCCCAATCTTAAGAGCTTCCCTAGGCTCTCACCAACACACTGCTGAACTGGTTCAATGAGGCAGGCAGAAATGTGACACAGTACAGGCAGGTCTGTGCCCTTGGTATGGCTTAGAGGTGGCTGTGAACATCTCTGCAGACGACTCGTGGTCCATTGTACTTGACTCCTTTGCTTGCCTTGAGGAGAGATGATTCAGAAATACCTATTCTGCCATTGGGCTTCAATTTTTGTGTTTGCAGCATTTCATTTATTCTACATCTTGGGGAGGGTGGTGATGGCAGGTGTTTAAGGATGTTCTGTGTGCCTAGGGTGATGGCAATTGCACAGCCAAACTTGAACGCTGCTATATCTACAGAAAGAAAGTGTATGTATCTCTCCTTTTCTACCTAAGTAAGCCAAGTCTTTTTATCATCACGTTCACAGAATATTAGCTGCCTATGAAAATTCATGTAAGTGAATCATTTTAACCTGTGTTTCTACATTTATTTTATCTATACTTTTGGAGGGTGGGTGTGCTCTTTTGCGCCTCTCCTTCCATTCATCAGTTACAACTACATCTGAGAGTCAAATGGAAGTCCCAAAATATAGTATTCTTACAATAAATAGGGACTGGAAGGCCAGTTTGAAAGCAAGGGAAAGGCTGAGGCATGGTCACATAGGTTACTACACACCAGAGAACCAACCTGGGAGAGAGTCATTATGAATAAGTCAGCTGCTGGATAAGCTTCAATTGGTGCACACGCCTTATCAGACTTCAGAGAATCAAACTTCACTAAACAAATCCTTAGAAAAAACAGGCTTCATTTGCTCTGCTGTTCATGAAGTTGCCTAAATTGTCCATCGGTCTTCAAAGCTGATAGACAACAATCAAAAGTTTGCCTCTGCAGCCTCCTAAGTAAAACTTTGATTGGTGTGATTAGCTTAACTTCACTGCCTGCAATGGAGTCATGATCTAGTCAGTTCATCTGTCAATACCCACTGAGTTCTGGTCCTAATATGCTGAGCAGTAAGAGAAAAGAGAGAAGGACCTCATCCTGCTTCCCTAGTGCCACTTGCTACACTGTTTCTGTGGTATCTCTGCATTCTTCTGGATTTGTGTCATCTAGCAAGTACAATCAGGTTGGGTATTTCCACAGCTTGGCTGATCAAAGGCAATTCTGTGTTTGTAAATAGAAAGACTATAGAGATTGTGAATGGATATTCTGATCCACTTTCCCCTCTGACTAATTTGAAAAAAAAAAGTCCAAGCTATGTTCATCAAAAGAGACATCATTAACAGAAATCTTAGCAATTTAAGTGTATTGTTTCTTTCTGAAATCAGAGGAAAAGCTGTTACAAGATACACAAAGTACTCTCATCTATTTTGCTGCCAAGGCAGGTTTATTTCTACCATGTATTTGCTAGTGCAGTGGTACTCAAATGACAGTGCTTGAAGCTGCTTCTGTCGCAACCATGAAGCATCAGTCGCTTGGAGAAGTGACACCTTCTGTTCCTTATAGCCCAGAACAAGGTTCTTCCAGGGTTCCCAGTGGCTATTTCAACCAAGTAAATTCAAAATAACAAGTATTTGTCTGCAACCCACACAGCTGCTTCTTGTCTTTTTTGTTGCTTTTTTTCTTTTTTGGTATAGCTCCAGCCAGGATCAAAACTGGGGATTAACGCATACTTTGCAGGACTAGGCTTCAGAAAGACCCCGAAAGATAACATCAAAGCATACTGGGGGCCACAAGGGGAAATGCAATGTTAATAAAATCCTTCACCTGGAAAGTGAGCAAATACAACTTGGAACAACAAACTACTTCAGTGCTATCCTAAAATTACTTTTGGATGTAGCAATGTCAGTATGAATTTTAAGAAGAATACCTGGAGGAGATGCATGGTTCATCAATGAATGCATTAAACTAGTCATGCTCATACTCATAGGAAACTAGTGTTTGTTGCCTGTGTGTCTTCAAATGCTTGCTGGTTTATTCAAAATGTTTGTGAGTCCTGAACTTCACATTATTCTTGTTTCTCATTATCAGTTAATTGCCATCATTAATCATTGTTTTCTTGATTAAAAAGTAACAGTCAGTTCAATACCATGTGATATGGATGACTAATCACAACTCAGGAGTAATAAAGAGTTGAAGTAAGTGTTCACAAAGAAGTTGTCATCTGTAATTTGTCCTCATAAAGTAGTTGGCAATACTTACGCGCAACGAATACTTCCATACAAATTAAGATGAGTTTGAAAATTGTTTATAAACAGGGAAAGGTAGTTGAATTCATCTTGTATTTCATTTGCAATAAATAATTTGGACAAATACAGTTATCAGAGAGGGAAGCAGAAGACCTTTATGTAAAGTGAGTATCTACAATGCAAATTAGTTGAGAATCACTTCTGCTATTTCTTTATGCTATCAAAATTTTAAAGTGCCAGGTGCCGATGTAATTTCCCTAGCAAGACTGTTCTGTAATCCTAATAGCATCCTCTCTTCAGAAAGTTTTGTCAGAAATTTTCCCATAGTTATTTTGTTGCTCTTTATACCACTCCATCCTTCTCTCATAGTCATAGGGTAGCAAATGGACTCCATCAGGCAGACCATCTTGCTCATTCCTTCAGCATATTTGGTTCCACCAGTATTAAATATGTTTTGAGTAGGTTTCAGTTATCTGTATTGAGTCATCATCCATAGCAGTCCAAGATACCTTAAGATAACAGATTCTCAGATGAGTATGGCAAATGAGACATAAAACCTGTGGAGAAGCCATTGTCTGTCAGAGAGGAGCTGGAGACCAAGCACAATACCTCAGCACTTCTCAAGTGGTACAGCACTCCTCAGAAACATCCTACAGCACGTCTGAGATTATCACTTGAAGATCCTGTGTGAGTCAGTGCCCAAATCAGGCAAATAGTGTCCCACCTTTCAGCTGTGTTTAACAAAATGTCTTCTTACATGGAAGGGTATGTTATCATTTAGGTACCTAGTTATTGATCTATCTTAATATATTGGTTTCTTTATTTTGACCATTTATTTTATTTATTTTATTTGGATTCTTCCACCAGCAGTTACCACATTTGTGGGGATTTTTACTTTTTGAGCACAGGTACATTTGCTTTGCTACATTTACCATTGCAAAAGTGAAAAAGTGATGAAACATCTTGCAATCTGGGCATTTAAATTAACATCCTGGTGCTGACCTCTTCTGCAGCATTCAAATTATTATCACCAACAACTTTATTTTAAAGTATGGTCTTTATAAGAGGAAAAGTATGTGAGTGTAGGCACAAGTGAGAGTATGGGAGCAAGTATGTGTAATTCATCTAGTTACAAATACCCTGTGCAAAGCTACCCCCAGCTCAGAGATTAGTAACACAATCCAAAGCGTAAATCAAGAGATACAAATAGACAGAAATCATCTTGTCCACTTTGAATAACTGCTATAGATGATCTTTTTGTTGGTCTACAAATTACTCAAGTTTCTCTAAGGGGATGAGATATAGCACCTTTTACTATGAGCTATTATTGTTGGGAGCTTGAAGGGATAGAGTAGTGTGCTTCTGTTTCAATTACTCAGGCTTCTTTACTGGATATGGATTGAACTGATTTTACCCTATAAGAACAAATACTGTTACTACATTTAATGATTAAAATCCTGCTTGTACTCAACCAAAATAGAAATCAGTAGTTTGGAAGAACAGGCTTCAAGCTAAACAAAATTGCTGTGGGAGACCAAAGAACTCAGGGAATTACCAATGGGCTTATTCAGGCTTTCACTCTCTTAATTGGATCTAGACCAGGTCCATGATAGTGACCTGAATTTGGAACCAAAACTATTTTGTCTGCTGTGCAGCCTTCAGTGACTAGTGGTCTCCACCCAACTGCTGGACAGATCTGTACCAGGATGGGCATGTCAGGGAATGACTCACCCAGCCATGTTAGCTAGCATAGTCTGAGCTGTGTCATATTTTGGAGATGCCTAGTTCTGTCCATTAAATAAAGTATCCAGATTTGAGAAGAGTACAGAAACTTTGCCAGAGCATGCAGGGGTGCAACCAGGAAGGCTGAAGCCCTTTTAGAATTAAACCTGGCCAGGAAAGTAAAGGAAAACAAGAAGGGTTTTTTCAGATGCATCAGCAGCAAAAGGAAGATGAGGGGGAATGTAGGCCCACTGCTGAACACAGAGGGTGCCCTGGTGACCGAGGATGCAGAGGAGGCTGAACTGCTGAATGCATTCTTTGCTTCAGTCTTTATAGTCCAGGCCAGCCCCTGGGGACCCAGTCCAGCAAGGATAGTAGGATGGCCTGGACAGCAGGGAACTTGCCCTTGGTGGATGAGGAAGAGGTTAAAGACTTGTTGGGCAAGCTTAGTGCTCATAAGTCAATGAGACCTGATGGGATGCATCCAAGGGTACTGAGGGAGCTGGCTGATGTGGTTGCCAAGCTGCTCTCCATCATTTTTGAACATTTGTGGAGGACAGGAGAGGTGCCTGAGGACCATACCATTCTATGATTTTGTGATTATTACTCAGAATTTGAGTATTTATTTTTAGGTATCTGGAATTAGGAAAAGGCATAAAGCAGCTGGTTGATAATTTTTTTTTTTCATATGCTGAGGCCAAATATATTTTTCCTGAATTTCTAGAGATCAAAATTTTAAAACTTTTTTCGTTGTATGAAAAAAAAAAAACCCTCACAGAATCATAGAATTTTAGGGTTGGAACGGACCTTTAGAGATCATCTAGTCCAACCACCCTGCAGAAGCAGGTCAACCTAGATCAGGTTGCATAGGAACATGTCCAGGTGGGTCTTGAAGACCTCCAGAGAAGGTGACTCCACAGCCTCTCTGGGCAGCCTGTGCCAGGGCTCCCTCACCCTCACAGTAAAATAGCATTTTTCTTATATTTAAATTGAACTTTTTGTGCTCCAGCTTCATCGCTGTACGCATCTGTGTACAAACAAAACCCAGAAATACCAATATTCTCCTTGTCTCACCATGAACAATAAATTTGGATGCTAGTAGGATGCTAATAATGTCAGACATAGCCTTTGGTTTTCATTTTGCTTCTAGGCTACATTTCAAGAATCCAGTGATTCGGAGTGGAGATGAGGGCAGAACATGCTCCTTCGATATGAGAAACACATTTACAGCAGGAGGCAGGTTGGTCTATAATACTACGAATGTATTGCTTCTTTATTTGTTTTATCAGCTGATATGTCCTGTTTTCCTCCTTCAAGTCAATACAGACTCACAAGTCAGGAAGAGCCCTGCAGGACTATTTTATCCCAGGGGAACGCCAGGGTTTCATAACGCATCTCTTCAAGCTCCTTTTGATTATAATTGCTTTGGGATTTCATGAAAAACTTCAGCTCTTGTCTGTATTATTCATCATATGAAGTTTTACTAGAACTAACAAACTGGTTTGCTGTGAGGTTGGGTTTTTTTGGATTTGGGGTTTTTTTTAAACTATCAGTAATCAAGAGCTTTGCTTGAAAGCTTGCATCTCAGAAATACACACATTTCATACTGTGGTAAAGAGGTTTGCTGGGTAATCTGAGCTCTCAGGGTGAAAAGGGGTCAAATATCCATTGAATGATACTTAAGTGGGAAACATTTGGTCAATGGCTCATTTCCTCTCCCCAGCCAAAAAGCCTGCTACTTTTCCCTGCCAGATGGTGTGAGATTTATTTCTGAGCTTCTAGACAGAGATGAGGCATTTGAGTTGCTATGAAGCCACATTCCTTCTCCCAAGCTCTTCTAAACAAGAATTTCAGAAGTCTCTGTTGTAAATTTTGAACCAAAAATCTTTCAGAATTCAGTTTGCTCCATATTCACAGGACAGATTTTTAGTTGTCTTCCCAACCAGCTTAAAGGCACAAAACTAGAAGAAAACACATTGTACAATATAAGCAAGTGCACATGCACATACTCAAAACTCAGTAGCTGGATTGTGGGTAGATACTTACTTCTGATTGAAAAGGTCCAGCTATAGGCAGCATCCTATTCTAAATAAAAACAGCAAGACAATGCAGCTCTGCACAAACATGCCAAACTTTCCACAGGACTTCTGACAGCAGGCAGCCAATTACTTCGAAAAGAATGGGTTCTGTCTCATGACTGCAGCAACACAAATGCATCTCCCTTGATCCCAACATCAAGGTAGAGCTTTGCATTTCCAATATTTTAATTCAATACAAAGCAGTGTTTTCAATGTGGTGGGGTGTTTTTTTCATGGTGGTGGCAGCTTGTTGGGTTTTTTTTTTGCAATCAGGTATAACAGCGGCAGGGTTAAAAGAGGTATATAAATAATAGATGGCTTCTCTCACCTACAGAGGGAACTGCCAAATCTTGCCCTCCTTTTAATTTGGGAAGGGAATATCATTTACAAGATGACAGATTCTTTCACATCAAGTCAGAGAAGAAGGAAGCCTCCAGAAGAACAATGGCTGATGCCACAGCATGACTCTCTGACAGGCTTGAAAAGCGACTGTAAAGTTGCCAACACAACAAGCCTTTTATCTTTGACGATAGTATTCGAAGCTTCTGATTTTCATCCAAGGAATAGGAGGAGGTATGTGATGCTCTTCCACCACCTCTTTTCTTACTGTATTAATTACCATAATTTTTTAAAAAAATATATAAATATTCACTAAATAGACATCCCTTTCCTTCTGAAATTCCTATACATGAGTTACTGGAATGTCTTCACTACAGTGCTGAACCTGGCTTTATTCCCAACAAGAATACATAGCTCTTTTTTTTCATTCTTTGCATTCATGTTCATTTTCTGGGTAAATAGGTACCCTTATAGGCAATTAAATGTCTTTGGAAGGTTACTTACAGACCCATTCAATTACTGGAAAGGCATGCAGTGTTTACTAGTACAGCCAAGATCTTTCTGTGTAAGTGACAGTCACAGGGCTTTCCTGAACAGGCTAAAGCCTTCAGCACTCAAGGGTACACACTCAAGACCCATTTAAAACCTGTATTTCAGTGTTACAGTAACTGGAATATGGTTAATTAAAATTCTTCCCATCTTCCTGTGTAAGCAATGGGCCCATGTCGGAATACCACACTAGTGCACATTCAGTACAAGGATCAAGTCACATGCATCAGGTGCTTAGGCTCCCTTTGAGTAAAACAAGACATGATTTGGTTCCTACACTGCAGCCTGCTATGACAGACAAAGCCAAAGGGAAAGTTGCATTTGAAATATTGCCCCTTGCTTAGACCAAAGCAATTATCTCAGACACTGCTCTCAGCATACAATTCAGAGCTTGAAACTTGATCCTGACTGGAGCTTTTGGATTTCCCTAGAGGGGAAGGCCTCCGCAACAGCTCCATTTTGCACATCTCATCCAGGAAATGGTGAGGCTGAGTTCAGTGTCTTCCTCAGACTAATAGGATTTGAATTTATACCTCTCAAAAGTACTGCAGGGTACAGGAACTGCCATCTGTAGGTTCACCTGGGCAGAAAGATGCCTCCATATCTGTTCAGGCTGAATTTTTGTACAGTCAGACATGCACCCAAAGGAAGAGCAGCAAAAGAGACTGAGTCTGTACCTGGGAATAAGGACAACTGTATATCCAGCTGTGGTTACAGGAAAATGTGTGCACATCCTACCTTACATCAGCACTGGAGGAAAAAAAAAAAAGTCACTCAGAGAAAAGAAAGAAGCTTTTCCATCCCCTGTTGGGACACCTAATGTGTCAGATGGAAATATATTGTCTTACCTCTACTGACCCTGTAAATTGTTCACCCTGCTTTAAACAGGAAGGATGTAGAGTATCTTCTTAAAAGTGTATCTGGCTTATAGCAAGGATATCCTTCTCAACTGTACAAATCTCCCAATATGGACATTAATTTAAACCCTTGGTCCCCACTTCCTGACCAAATGCTCCACACCATATGTAGTGTACAACCAATCATTAACTCCACCAGTTCTTATGAGAGACAGCATACATGCTTTCATAATTGGCCTATGCCAAGACTCATAACTCTCAAAAATAGTGATTTAAACCGGTGTCCCACATTTCTGCCATATGGTTATCATCTTTCTAATCAAGCTGAAGGTACAGTCATAGAAATGCCTGTGCTTGCTTGCACAAGGAAGTCATGAGTCTATATGCCCATAGCTGGAGGGGAAACAAGTAGGAACAGACTGCCTCTCATGACACTCAGACTGGTTTAAATTACCTATAGCCCATCATTTGCCATAAACTAGCAATTATAATTGTTGGACCTCCATCATAAGAGGTATACACCAAGGGAGTTTGCTCCAAAATATCATTCTGGGACATAAGCAGGGATATTTGAATAAAGCCCATGCAATACAGCCCAAAGCTTAGAAGGGGTTTAGTCACTGTCCTTTATTTGAACTTCCGATATGATATTTTAAGTGTCTGGAGCTGTTGTCTTTAATTTGAATTCTCTGTGGAATGAAGAGAGTTAAATGGGATTATTGGCATACTTCAGACATAGCAGTATGCTGCACTAACCAGGCAAGAGAAAAATATGTGAAATATTCCTTTTCCAGCATTAAAAGTAATGGTTCCCAGGATTATCTGTGATTTCTTTTACAAGAACGTAAGAGCATCACTGAGATAGACCAAAGGCATGTTTAACCTAGTTCCTACTTTTGACAACAACCAATAGAAGAGGCTTTGAGGAAAATATTAGGAAAGAATGGAAAAGCACACCAATAGTGAACCTTTCCTGCTTCCCTTTGTCAGTAACTTAGGGTCTTCCTCAGCTACAGGTTATATCATTTCCTCTTGTTTAATAGACACACGCCTGTGTAAGCTGAAAGAGATGTTACCCCACAAATCTGCCTCCTCTCCCAGTCTGCCCGCTTCTAAATTTGTATTTAAGTCTGGTCTCTCCCCGTATCCTATAACAATGAGTTCCATAATTTAATTTTGTGAAATATCATTAAATACTGAAATATGTTTTTTTCACGGAGAACTTCACTGGGTGTTACCTTACTTAATTAATGTCTTTTCCCTTTTTCTACAATGTTTGTTTGGGTTTTTACTATAAAACAGGTGGGCCAGACTTTTGGCCACTGTTGATCACTGCTGTGAATATGTTTTACTTTTTTTTTGTCCAAGGGGTGATGATAAACATTATGCATGAGGAAGGAGAACAGTAAATGTTCTGTAATTCAATCTCACAATCAAGAGCTCTATCCATTAAGCTGAAAATTCAAGTTCTTCCCCTTGTCCTGTCACTAAATACAATAGAAAAATGTGATGCCTCAACCTCCTGACATCCACCATTTATATATTTCTAAATATTAATGAGATCCCCCCTCAGTGTCCTCTTCTCTAGACTAAACAGCCCCAATTCCTGCAGCCTTTCCTCATATGGAAGATTTTCCAGTCCCCTGATCATCTTGGTGGCCCTGCACTGGGCTCTCTCCAGAAGTTCGCTCCCTCTAGCTGAGGAGCCCAGAACCAGACATAGGACTCCAGATGAGGCCTCACCAGGGCAGAGCAGAGGAGGAGAAGAACCTCCCTTATGGGACAATATAGATGTGAGTTTCTAAAACAGAAGACTGAATCCAAGTTTAAAGATTCTGTGATTAGTGTTCCAACCTCAAGGTTATTTCTACCTATTTGAGCTCTTGTATGAAGCCCATCCCACCACCCAGGTGGCTCAGATCGTGCCTGCCATCAGACCAGACACAGGGATGCAACCTAATTTACAAATTCTAGATTGACTGAAGAAGGAGATGGCCACTCAGAGATTTTGCACATCTGCACAAGCACAAATTCAATTATTGAAGAAAACAGAGAAACTCACAGCTTCTCAGAGAGCTAAACAAACTCAGATGAAGAGATTGAGGGATAGCCACATCCCTCTGTAACAGTTCAAGGTTATAGACCAGGTGGCATATTTGGTGTTTAACTGCTATTTATTTCTCCTTCCTAGAAACTAGTCGATTTAAGGTTGTGCTTATTTAAAGAGAAGTGAGGTACACATACGTACTTAATTACTATGCACATAAACCTGTTGAATATACATTTTGCATGTGGTATATATATGTGTATGTGGTTTGTGTGCATATATACATTAATATATATGTGCATAAATATAATATACTTTCTCACTTGGGTATCTAAGGGAAGATTTTTCTGAAAGAAGATTATATGCCAAAATCCTATTTAGTTGCCTGTCTTGTTCCCTTCAACTTCTCCAAACACAAGGCTCAGCCAACAAATGTGCTCCAAAACCCTTTCATATTCCATTTACAGGACCTCCTGCCACATCTTGGCTGAAGTCATTATCTGCAACTTTTAATTGTTCATTTTGGTTTTTTTTTTCCCTACTTTTTCTTGAATTCATCTACAGTTATTTTAGTAAGCTACTATTATTATTCCTAATTTCTTATTCAGGCTGTTCTTCATGTCTTTTCCAGAACATTTGCATTTGTGGTTCTGATTTCCACCCAGCAGTAATGATTTGGGTATAAAAACTGAAAGGACAGTCAGAGACAGGAAAAAAGAAAACTGAGCAATGAGAGGAGATAATACACCATCTACTCTAGGTCTCTCATTCCACTTGTCTAATCTATGGACTTCATCTCTTTATGCCCTGGAGTCAGTGGAGAGCATTAAACTCCTTCCTGAAGGAATTCAGGACATTTACTCTTGGAAGTGCCTATCTCTCTGTTTTCCATATCTACAATACCTGCAGAGCTGTGCTACTTTGCCTAGACACCTACAACAGAATGTATAAAGCAGAGCTTGACATCTTTTAGCTGTCTTGATGACAGTAACTTTTATTCTGAACTGAAATTCCTAGACTGAAAACAGATTTAATTAAAACAGCGCAAGCTTGTGTGTAAACCAGCCCTTAGGCACCTTCACAGAGTCATATAAATTAGAGCCATACAAGACATGTTATGTTCCTGAATGCATCTGCCTGTCAGAGTGAGCCCACCCATGCAGGGTATCTTGTAGCATTTTATTCAGCCTAGTTTTAAAAGCCCGAATCATTCCGCTACTTATTCCATCTTGCACAATACACTCAGGGCAAATGCCCTAACGACTTATGGTCATTTAAAAACCCTACAACACTTTTTATGAGATTTGTTACCAGTAGTGTCCTGCTCAATTTATAGATGAGATGATTGCAACACTGTTGAAATTCTCTTTACAGTTTCTGCTAGGTGCAGTGCTTTTCTTTATTACAAGTGCTAAGATTTTATAACAACCTTTGAATTTAGTTGTGGTGGTTTATCACAGAAATCTAAATATATTGCATAGAGAAGTAGGTAGTGTCATTATTTTGTTAAGGAGTGGAGCACTGCTGCCATGACTGTGCTGAGCTAGAACTGAGTATCAAGTGAGCAGTATGGTTAGGCTTATATTTACTCTACTCGGACCCCAAGACCTGCCTAGATCAGGTTATAATGGACATTATGAAGCAACAGCCATGTTCCACTACTGCCATAGTAGCATATAGTCATAAATAAGCTTAACCATTCCCACAGGAGAACTAAAAACATGGAACAGACAGGAGAGGGTAGATGTGATGTTTCCTTTAAATTCTTCTTTTGGGAGAGCACGTCAGAGCTATCCTCCTCATCCCCAAAGAACCAGCATGGTCAGCTCTCCACCATCACAAGCCAAACAGCAGTTTGGCTCCCAGGAGATCTGCCAGGGGCTGGTGTCACCTCACAGGTGGATTTAGGTTCCTCTGCAGCTTCCTGACCTCCTTCACCTTTCATTGCTGTTTAAGCACAGACAGGAAAAAAACAAATCCTAAAACACAACAAGAAACCAAGCACGGTAGAAATGACATAAGATACCTCATTAGGTGCAAGTTCTATGGGATAGAAAGGATATCTGCACAGCAACTGCTCTAAGCTCATGCAACGGACACCATCAGTCTCCTGGATGGAATCCCACGTACTTCCCTACATCTCTTTTTCTGGCACAGAACCTAACCTTAAAGATTTTACTGGTGGATAGCTCTATACACAAACAGACTGGAAAAGACAAACTGGACCATGACACATTATTTATATCACAAAAGTGATACAAGGTTTAATTAATTTCCATTTGGAAAAGCAAATTTTGGAGAAGCAGAAGTGAAAAGAAGAAGCACTGTTACCTCTAGAAAAGAAAAGATTGCTCTGAAAAACCATGCATGTGAAAAGAGCTGTTTCCAGCAATCACATAGTGCCTCTGCCATTTATCCTCTTCTGTGTCTTCCTCTCTTTCAAGAGGCAGGTGCCCAAATAGATTTGCTCATGTATTCAGATTCCATCTTCTTTTCAAAACACTTATCACTGGGCACACAAGAAAAAAAAAAAAGAGGAAAGAAATCTCATGTAGGCTTCAACAAGGCACTCACAAAAAGGTTTTCTTTTATAGTCAGAGAGGGGACGCTGGAGGGGGTATTAAAACGAAAAAAAAAAAAAAAAAAAAAGGTAGGATGTACTTCACAGTAGGGATCCCAGCAAAAATGGAGGTGGAGAAGTCATAAAGGGAAGAAGGGTTGTCATTCTGGTGCATGCTACAACAGCAAACTCACACAGAGCCATTACCCTTGCAACGGCTCAGAGAGGAAATTATTTTTGCAAATAAGTCATAGCTCAGAAATTGTTTAAGACAGGGTGTAAGAATGCATATGTTAGCGTGTAGTCACTCCAGATTTTGCTTTATTTGCATTTTAGCATATTGTGACCTACATTAAATCGTTTCCATGCACTGACCGCAAAACAAGGGGGCTGAAGTGGCTGGCACAGCTCATTGTGCAGAACAGTTAGAGAGCAGTACAAAACACATGCCACAGCTTCACTGTCTGCCAGCAGCAGCACACACCTGCCAGAGTACAGACAACCCTGGGCAATATCAGCTGGATGCTACAGCACAGTAAGAGAAGTTAGAGCTCTGTCCTTGTGCCTGAAGTCCCCATCTCAGCTCATTGCTATCCTGAAGGTGATACTGAGCCTTGTGTTGCCATGTGGCATATCAGATGCTAGTGCCCTTCTTAAGTGTCTCTGCTGCTTCTGTTTCCCATGAGAGCTCACCAGTGAAGGTAAAATACCAGAGCAGACACGGGCCCTGCATATGGTGTAGGCACACATACACCGTGCTGCACATGAAGGAATAAACTGGTGCACCTAAGCTGCCTTCCACGGTCCCAGCTCAAAAAATGTCTGGGAAAGAAAGATTATTAGCTCCTTCAACAGAAAACTGAGAGTATGTAGCAGTAATTATAACATCCAGATGCTAGTCAACATGTTTTTTTACTCAGGAGGACAAAGACCTGGAATTGTAAATCTCAGTTTTACAGAAAAGAAACTGAGATCACTAAAGCTAATTGATTTTTCTGCACTGTAGCAGGGGTATACTAAAAAAGAAATATAGTCCTTATTACATTTTTTTATAATGGAAAGAAATAAAAAATAAGAGGATGTGGACATGAATACATACAGTATAAACTGTATATATATCTCACAGACATATACAAACAAATGAGCAGAAAATAAGCTTGTAAAAGAACAAATGACTGTGTAAATCTAGAAAATGCCGTGGCTAAAATTCTTCCTGTGACCTTCTAGCAGGTTTAGGATACAGGCTTCCAATGCAACAGAAAATGCTACATTTTTCTCAGATGTGAAAATGAGACTATAGCTAGTAACAACTATAGCTATAAATACCAGATATATGCAAGGGGGCAGAAGTGGTATTACATGAATAAGCTTAATAATAACTTCAGATGTTGCAAAATACTGACCTTGCAATCTTATTTTTCTTTAAATGTGTACGTGAAACATAAACAGGATCACTTTCTGTATTTACAGAAACGTACTTACCATTTTTCTAGGTTAAATATCCTTCAGGATAGACTAGAAATAAAAGGTCACTGGCAGCTATATGATATACAGAAAATTGCTAAGCTGTATTATTTATTGATGTATAGATCTAAAATCACCTATAATATGGTCTGTGGGAAAGTTTGGGTCACTTTCTTTATCCAAATGGTCCATCTGACATGCCCCTCATCATCCAGGGTCCCATGTGCTGAGGTACGCTCCGAGGGCTTGGATCAGATGGTATCAAGCCCTCATGCCCAGTTTGCTTCTGCAAGGTAAAAACAAACACCAACATGTCCATTTGGACTGAGATGTGGTGTTTTTATTTACCACATCGACTCCAGGCAGCCATTACAATTAACAACCTCATGAGGCTTATGCAGCGTTTGGCTTCCTCCTGCCTGTTTGCCTCTGAGCAAATGGAAGGGCATTTGGTGTGAGTGAAGCAGATGGGGAGCAGCTGGGAGAGGTGTCTGCATTGCCACCTTCACATGAAGGCTCAAAGCTCCCTTTTACCACCTCACCAACTCAGTTTACACAATGACACTGGACTAGATACAGGCACCTGTGCAGATATGACAGCCATAATTGGTTCTTCCCTGCAGTATCCAATCTCCCACACTACCATGCTCTGGACATTGTCTGCAATACCAGCCATTTGATTTTACTAATTCTACCCTCAAAAAGGATTAGTTCGAGATCGCTGTAATATGGGGTAACTCCCTCTCTTCTGCTGATGCTTTTTGTCAGCCATCATAGATAGGCAGCAGAGGTCTGGGATCAGCACAGTGTTGTCCTTAAGGGAAGTAAAGTGAAGAAGATATCAGTAAACCCTATACAATCAAAACCTCTGGGATACAGACTGCCCTTTTTCAAAGGTCCAGTCTTTCTGCTGCTCATTATTGTAATCAACCATTTTTCTTGTTCACCAAGGAGAGAATAAAGACTTTTAATTATCATCAAAGATGATTTAATTTCATGTTTAAGAAGGCATTGCACAGAGTTTGATGCATGGGCTGGTTGTGAAATTAAAGGTTTGTAACAGCTGATAAATTGAGGGTTTGTAACAGCTGAATAGACAACACTGTCACCAAAAGTTTAGGTACGTCTGACCTGGCCCCACTGAAAAGAGTGGCAATAAGCAATCTTTTTAGGACCTTTCCAGCAAAACTTGTCTATCATTTTAATATATTTCTATCCATCAGCTTTGGCAGTTTAGCTGATCCTAATGAATTTAGCATGAAGTTTCAATTTACACCACCCACCCCATGCTCCACAGTATGTTTGAGAATAGAATGCAATCCAATTCAATGTCACCACTAAAATAAAGCATCTAGCTCCTACGCAATGTCAATGTGAGGAGCAGAAATTCCTAGCAAATGTCTCCAAACCCTCAGGGGATGTCAGGAACAACAACAGTAGCCCTCTTTCCTTCCAAGCCCACATAAAACTCAGAGGCTATGGCTCTGCAGGAAAGGAAGATGGATAGATTAGTTTAACAAGGACAAGCAGACAGTAGAAGATAGCAAGTGGGGAACAAAATACACTTGCAGTAATGTAATTTGTGAAGTCTGTGCTGTCAGGAGCTTGAAGAAAACATATGGAGACAACTTCTCCAGAATGCTGTGAGAACTGGAGAGTTAATCAGAAGACTAGTTGCAGCTAGTCAGATAGTCACTGAACATTACATGCATGAGAGTTTGGAACAGCTGTTCTGATTACAAAATCCACTGCTAACTTTCACTAGATAGTTACAGTAGCATCCCAAATACCACATGGAACAAATCCAGCACAGCCAAACCAAAATATTTTGTCACATAAAAAGCACTCATCTCTCTCTTAAATTTCTTCACACAACTTGCCACTCCTTATGCTAGGAGGACACAGAAGCAACTGCAATCAACAGGCTATAAGCATGCTTGGTCTTGCTTGGCACAGCATACCTGAGGATGAACACCCTTGCTAGGATATTGATCTTGAACAGCAAATTGGAATATTTAAATATTTATGCAGACAGATACTTATTGGCTAAGGTGAGAAGAGCACAGGAGACTATATGCCTGCTGTCTCCAGTAGTGAGAGGAGAAGCTGGATAATCCTGCAACATGTCTTCAAGTTGTACAACAGGTTTAAAATTTAATAGCTGTGCTTCATTGGTTATATAAAGTACAAGAGTAAATAAACCAGAGCTTTTTTCCTTCTGTCTCAAGAGGCAAACTACTTCCCCACAACTGTCTTACAACTTCTTTGAAAATCCTATATTCCCTCCACCTTCTTACTCTCTCCTTCCACTGTGATTCCTCAGGAATGTCTCCCCATATTTCTTCAACAGTACCCCAAGTGTACTTATTTTTCAACATACACATAAAGACAAAGTGATATCCAGAAGTTGTGTCTCAATCTCTCTATCCTTTTTTACTCTAATGCAACCATTATTGCACTGACTCCTGTCTGTCCTTTAGCTCACTGTGGTGACAGCCTGATCTAGGTATTATTCCCAGGAAGATGAAAGGAGACAGAGAGGTTGGGAAATGGAGATATGAAAAAAATGGAGCACATGAAATACCTTCTCTTCAGGGGAAAAAAACAAAAAAAAAAAAATTATCCTTCCCTCCCCTGCAAAACCAGGCCTTAAAAGAGGCTGATATAGGGCAATCAAATTTAAGGATCTGGGCCCTAAAAGCAAACATCATGGAGAGCCTTAAAGTGATATCTGAAATTTCAGAACTTTTTACTAAGACAGTGAGTCCTTGAAGACTAAAAGAGTGAAGTTTCTGGGATAGTCAAGCAGAGCTGAGTTGGTAGCAGTAACCAGTTCCACCATAGGTTTCATCACTGCACATTAAGCCCATTACATTGAACCCAAGGTCAAGCCAGGAAGTCAAGTCAGTGAAGCAAGGTTAGGACCAGCAAATATAGAGACTACAGTTGAGCTAAGACAAGGATATAGTACAAGGACTGATCTTAAATCAAAGGATTACAGAATAATTCCTTTTGGGAGGGACGTCAGGAGGTTGTTAGTCCGACTTCCTGTACCAAGCAAGATGAGCTATGTTGACAGAGCAGGTTGCTTGAAAACTTCCAGGAATGGAAACTATATAATCCCACAGGAAACCTCTTTCACTGCTGGACTGTCTGTATGGGGAAAAAAAAAAATTCTCATCCAATCTAGTCTTGAACGCATCTTGTTTCACCATAAGCCTCATCATAAGCCTGTTGTCTCTCATCCTGCCTCCACACATCACTATGAAAAATCTGGCTCTGTCTTCTGAGTGCCTCTCAGATGCTGGAGGCTGCTGTGAGTTCCCCCCACATTCATCTCGTCTACAGGCTGAACAAGCCCTGCTTCCTCAGTCTCTCCTCACAGGACAAGTGCTTCAACACCTGACCATCGTGGTGGCCCTGCTGAACTCAATCCAGCGTGCCACCAACTTCCTTGTACTGTAGTCCCAAAACTGGTTGCTGTTTCTACATATGGTCTAATGAGTGCTGAATAGAGGGAGAGGGTCACTTGACTCACTTTATTGCCTGTACTTCTGGTCATACAGCCTAGGAGGCTTTTAGCCTTCTGTGTTGCAGGGTTGATGTGAAGCTTACTGTCTGTCAAGTCCTCCTTATGACAATCAAATGACAGGCAAAGAAGAAAAACAGGGGAAAAGTGTGACAGTAAAAGGAGAAAGCAGAGATGGGACAACAGCCTAGCCTAAGAGTAAAGAGGTCAAAAATAAAGAAGCAGAATGTGTGCTTGAAGAGACAGTCAGCCAGGACACATAGAAACCCACCCACCATGTCCAGGAGATTTTGTACCATAACTGATTGGCAGCATTACCTCAGTACCTATATGACTGTCACCATGGCTTAAAGACAGATGTGACTGCCAAGCAGAATTTCCTATTTTTTTGTGAAAATACCAATGACTTTCATTTGAAGATCACCATTTAAATATTGAAAAGAGTAGTGTAACAGTAAAATGTTTACAAACGTAAAACTAATGGTCTTGTATGCACGATTCGTAGACATTGACAGAACATTGCATCTTGAAGAGAAGGAGCAAATCCTCCACTGGTCTCTGGTCCATATAAGCCATTTTTATTTCATTGACTTTATAAATGTTTAAGCTTGGGTGAGCTCATCATTTGAGACTCCTTTTACAGTCTGTAGACAGAAATGAGCACATTCAGAGTGATTTATTAGAGCGGTCTTAAATACTGAATCTCCTCTGGAGACTTCAACTTCTATCTTCAAATTCAATGAAAGAAAGGTCATGCATCTAGCTCAGATTTAGTTGCCTGACTCGGGGCAGAAAGCAGTACTCATTTCTCCTGTAATTACACAGACCATTGGGGATCTCACTTGAATCTTGCTCAGAACAGCTGATCCTTGTGGGAACAAGATTTTCATTGCCTAGGAGTATAATAGGATCTAAATCCTCAAGTCTGCTTATTCTCATTGCCTTTGGTTGACAGACACTGCTTTAAAAGATTAAGTCTTAGAGATAGAGGGGAAACACTTGATGGTAGGTAGTGTTGTTCAGGGAGCACATTTAGAAAATTAACACCATCGATCTCACTATGGCAAAAAAAATATCTCTGGCTCTTCATAACATGTCACCAACCTGCATCAGTCAAAAATTGCATCCTGGGGTTGTAGACCATGAGGAAGACATAAGCATTGAAGTCAGTCTGGAGCTGCTCCAACAATATTTTCACTCATTTCTTTATTCTGTGTCAGAAGCACCAGAGCAGAGACTATATCATGCAAGAGCTCTAGGGAAACAAGTATACTGCCTGGTTTAGATTAACTTGCTTTAGCAGGGGATTGGACTAAATGATCTCTAGAGATCCTTTGCAACCCCTACCATTCTGTGATTCTGTTACCTTGGGAACAACAGAATTCCCAGGCTCTCTAGCCAGACAGTTACCACAGGTATCTCAACGTTTGAACTGGACTTCCTTTCTAGTCAATGAGGAGAAAGATATCTTTTCAGGGGAACTTCTGAGCTTACTAAAAAAAGCTGATATCTGATGCTCAATTGTACATATACAGGTATCTAGTATCATTTCAGGTGTTCTAGGATGCCAATATTAACCACACAGGATTGTCAGACATAACAAAGGACCTATGCCCTACTGGAGTGAGAGTTAGTAGCCAAGTGAGAGGCCAAGAGCATTTCAGTCTGTAGCCATTACACACATTCATGTAGACATGTGAACTAAACTTTTTCATAGGAGGGATGGAATTCAAGCCCAGAGTGTTTAAGCATATTAGACATCTGAAATCAGCTGATCACATGCAGGTTTTTCATTTAGAACAAGACTATTAGTTCTCTAGACTCTACTGCATTGACTAGATCATCATCAAACTGCATTGGAAGCTTTGCCACCTCACCTGTAAGCAGACACACAAGTGTCAGTGTCTTGATGTATAATTAAATTCCACTGTTAAAGTGACATTCAGCTGCCTAAATGCCCTAAGTTATGCCATAGAATTTCCAACTGCTCCAGAAGAACTTGTGCTTTTCTTAAGTTATGCCATCAGCCACATTCCTTTGGGCACCTCAGATTGCATTAGCTACTGCTTTTTGAGCAACTCAATTGAACATTTGCAAGTTAAGGAGATGCTTTCCAGACTCAAGGTTCGTACCATGAGAATGCTAATACTATTTTGCACCCTTCAGCAAGTGTTGTACCTATACTATGTGAACAGCCTGGCATCTCCTTCCAGGCATGCACAAAGTCAAGCAATTACTATGAAGAGATGCAACAGCAACAATGGTTGTATATTGGTGAAAGCACCTAAAGTCTTCTGTGCTAGGTCCTCTTCACCCATGGTGACATGGGAGAGGAAGAATTTGTCCCATTTCATTTCAAAAAAACATCAGTATCAGTTTGATATAGATGTGAACTGGCCACTGGAGAGAAATCAGTACTATTAAGACATGGTTCACTTCACTCATATTAAAAAACCTTCTTTAAAATGTCATCATCCTTGCTCTATAAGCACCAGCTTCCCTCCACTGTCTGCGAAGAACCAGTTCAAATGTAGATGTCTCCACTGTGGACATCAAGATCTGGTCATATCCCATTTTGCAGGGCACAAGAATCTCCACAGTAAAGCTGCCTAGTGCATAGTCCATCTCTCGTAGAAATGGATAAACTGGCTCAAAGAAACTCTGGAAAGTCTCTAGTAGATAATCTTGTCTACATTTCTGTCACTACTAGTCTGCTCAATGAAGCAGATCTACCTGTCTCTGCCTCTCACTGAAGTGCTTTTATTTCAGGTTTTTCATTAAGTGCTATGTGAGGATGACAGCTTTTGATAAAGCTTTTGAGACAGAAATGCACACACATAACATGTACCTGTGTAAGCTTTTGTGTCTATATTGCCCATCATTCCACCGTCCTGCCCTATCACTTTCAACTGCCTCAAGTTACAGGACTTTCATCATTTCTGTAGAAAAGCTATTCTAAGACTTAATACTTCAAAAGTTCACTCAGTAGTTACTCTGTACCAAGTCTACACTTCATTTCTGTGAGAACTGAAAATGTATTAAAAGTCGACAGGAAAAAAAGGAGGGGGGGGAAAAGGAAAAATGTGTAAAGGCATACAAGAAAGAAAGAGCTTGTGGCATATGTATGAGCTTAAAACTTAAAATGTTAAATTAATGAAGGTAGTTCACAGTTTAAAATTAATTATTTTTCTGTTTCTTTTTCTCAGAGGTTCCTCTTCAATATTCCAAATATAAATGGTGGTGGGATTATTTAGAAACCAAGTACATTATAACTAAGGCCTATAGCAACCTCACTCAGTAGTGAAATTTGTTGTCTCTCTCTGATCCTGAGATTATGGAGATGAGGGGATGAATGTACATCAGTAAGATTCCCTACCGAGATAGCTTTTCACTCTTTTCAGTAAGAAAAAGATCAAAGGGAAATAGCTAATTAACATACCAAAGGAGACAAAACCCCTAGAGCTTTATCGTTGTTGCAATCCAATAATAAACAGCCAAGTACAAAAAAGATTATTTGATAGTGACACACGGAACTGAAAGCCTTTGAAATGTCAGCTTCTCAAAAAAAAATATTTTTGGAAGGCAAAAATATCCATAATTATACGGAATAATGCTTAGGCATTGGGGAGTAACTCTTCATTCCTTTGAGAGCTTGCTTGTAAAAATACTGTGCTTAAGAACAACATCTTGGCTTTCCTTTATCTAAAGTTAAATTTTTTAAAAAGCTAATAAAAGTACAAAAAGCTTCAAATCCCTTCTTAAGGAAACAGTCAATTATTTTATAAATTAAAAATTAAGTACAGATCTTCCTGTTTCTATTAAAAATATCATTAATCTCCATTCCTAGACCAGCATCCACAGATCTGGGGGCAGTGGGACCCAAGGTTTCAAATGATGACTGTCCGGGCTGACTAACTGCTATGCCATGTTTAAAAAAAAAATAAAAAGACAAATGCATGTAGCAGCAAATTATGTGAAACTCTTCCCTGGGGAAAGCAGCTGCTCAGACTACATGCATACATCAGTACCGGTAAAAGAAAGAGGACTGGGGTATGGGTCCAAGCATATTAAATTGTCAGCAGTTTCTCCGGCATGCTTTTGGCTTAGGGCTCCTTTCCTTTCACAGCACTATTAAGAAATTAGCACCACTTTGAGGCCATTCTCAACAGATAGCTGAGCACAGTCAGCTTGGTTTGGGGAATAGATTTAGCTGGAAACCATTATCTTTGTAGGGCCAAAGGATGATCACCTCTGATCCATTTACAGATGCAAATGTAGCAAATCAGTCTGTACTACAGAAATATTTACTTGTGAGACTTCAGTTTTCAGAAGAAGGGTTAGTTCTTGCATGTCTACTACAAAGAATATTCAAGGATCTGCTTAAAAGACTCCTTTGTACCAGAGATACATGAACACATCAGTGAAGATAGTCCAGTGAAGGGCAACAAGGATGACTGCAGCCTCCCCCACATACGAGGAGAAACTGACAGAGCTCGATCTGTTTAACCTGTAAAAGAGAAGACTCGAGGGCATCTTATCAAGGAATATAAATACTGAAGGCAGGGTGCTAAGAGGATGGAATGAGGTTCTTTTCAGTGATGTCCAATGACAGGACAAGGTGCAAAAGGCACAAACTGTAACACAGAAGGGTTCTTATAAACAGGAACCATCTTCTCACTGTGAGGGTGACTGAGCACTGGCACAGGTTGCCAAGATTGGTTTTGGACTATCCCTCTATGAAGGTATTCAAAAGCTATTTGAACATGGTCCTGGGTAACTGTCTCTAGGTGGTCCTGTGTGAGCAGGAGGGCAGGACTAAATGAACTCTAGAGGCCATATTCAACCTCAACCACTCTAATTCTGTGATGTCTTTTGTCATCAAAGGTATTCTCTGTTTGTTAGAGTTGCCATTACTGTAGGGGAAAATTGAATGTCCTACTCCACATACTCTCTGTATAAAAAGAAGGTTCAGTCTCTACTGGAACCAGTCATTACAATAAATAGCTTTCATTTCACACTGAAGTTTATTAATTTATTCAGCATATTTGTGTCTTAATACTGCAATGCTAATCTACACTACTCATGAACACAACAGCAACTGGCCCATTTCTTTAATCAGGTAGGAATGCAAAGGAGAGGAGAGGCAACACAACCTGCTACCTGCCTCAGGCTTTGCAAGCAGAATCCATGGATGTTAGTCAACATTGTCTTTTATATTTTAGGTCCTAAAACAGACACATCCATACCACTGGCATTAGAGGATCAGGAAGCAATAATGACAGATCCCGGCTTTCGACTCAGCCTGGCTACTCCCAAATCAAATCTGCTAGAGAGTGGCTAGCCCTCACCCTATGTGAGCACAAGTCACTCTATGCCATACAAATCTTGTACCACAGATTGACCTCTGTCTGCTTTTCTACAGGAAGGTGACAAGGTGGACAGAATCACAAATGGCTCTCTTAGATGAAAATAACACATCTTTATTCCCAGTTAATACACAGCAGCCATCAGCTTGGCTCAGAGAATGCTGGATGCTCTAAATTAAAGCAGCTGGTTCCAAAACTGAAAAGAAAAAAAAAAAAAAAGCAAAAAAACCCACTTTTAGATGCCCAGTCTTCCACTTTAGCTGTGCCAAGCTTAGCATGTCAGCTTATATATCTAGAAATAGATTTCCATTACAAAGACACAATTATGGCAAATAAATCCCACAGAAACTGCTTAGGATATGACATTTCAGAGGCTAAATGTGAATACATTGTTTTAGAAATACATACCAACTCCTAAGTGCAGGGTACACTGGCCTGAATAGCCTACAATAACTGCTTGTCAGCAGAATTGTCACTGTCCTGATGAACAGGTCATAAACATCCAAAGTTCACACCTCTGAGCCTGCCCTGGTGAGTCGGGCAGTAAAAGGCTTCAGTGCCTTTTATCCTGTCGGGGTATACCCAAGCATGTAGTATAATTTGGCCTGAAAATCCAGAAATACTAAAAACCCATTCTGCTCTTCAACTAAGAAAATGTCCTCATGTAGTCAATGCAACTGGTAAACTCAAACTGACCTTTAACTATACAAACTGGATATCACCAACTCCTTCCAATTATGGCTGAGTGGCAACCTCCTTTACAAAGTCAGTCTAGAAAGGAGGAGAAACTTACTACTCAACTCAGGTAAGAAACAAAAGGTGTCTACAGGTTCTTTGTAGGCTCTGTGCTTTGGACAAGCTGTGAACACATCTCCACTCTTCCAGAATTAGTTATTTTAGTATGTGTTGAGATAAAACAAGGACTTTTTTAGCCTCCGTTGTTCTTCCACTTCAAAAAGGCTCTGAAGACTCTCTTAACAATATTTGATTGGGTGTCTCAATTCACCCAGATGTCACATTTTAAAATACTTTCGCTAAAGTGGAAACAAAAGTATATTACAGACTAAGAGAAATATTGTGCCACGATGACTCTTTGGCAAGCTACCAAAATACAAAAAGCTTCCAACAAATCACTATTAGAAGATGCTTTATACAGCATAATATTTGCTTTAGCTATATATGGGACACAGTTTTTATATGTCCATTATCTTTTCACTATAAAACCATCAGAGAATTTAGCAATATCATGTGTGTGCTTTCTTACCTGACTGTTCTCGTGTGTTTTACTGAATGTAACCCTTTCCTCAGTCATTAATCACTCGTATTCATCAGTTACTGTGTGTCATTCCCCCCAACAACAAAAAAAATACCAGACGTGTTCTTGTAGATGATAGAATTAAAACACTTTGTTCTTATTGTATTCTTATTGTGTTTACTTTCTCTGCGTATTTTAAGGAAAATGTTTCCAGGCGGAAGGGAGGGAACTGTTGAAAAGGGAAACTATCTATGAATGAGAAAACAACCACAGAAATTAAATTATAGCAGAATAATATAGCCAAATATTTGTATTAGAAATCCAGTTCAATGTGTTGCGACACACTGCAATGTGCCACGTTACTTATAAGATCAGTCAAAATCATTGACATTCTGAATGACAAACACACACAAAGAGTTACTTATGAAATGGAGAATTATTTACATAAATTAATTGGGAACAGATTTCCTCACATCTATTCACACACAGCAGCAGCTTGTTCCACAGACAGCTTTTTCTTGCTTCAGTGTGAGTAACCAGGAAAGAATTTGACCCTTGACAAATAATTTTGAATAACTAATATGTTTTTAAAATATTCCAATCTGCTCATGGGCAAATTCATCAGCAGAACAGCAGGCAAAATTTACCATCTTCATTGCATTTTATTATTTAGCCATCTATTCTAACTGCCTCTTCAAAACCTCACCCTTAAAATGCCCCAGACCCTTCCCTCTTTAACTTCAGCTATAGCAGTACAGGTTTCTGTAAAAACCTCCTGTTGGGAGCATTCATTACATGTCAGTCTGCAAAGTTATGAAACAGAATGCTTAGAATGAAAATGAGGAAAATAATTCCTCCAGAGGAAATGTGACTGTAATAATTACCAACCACACCAAGTTTTCATTGTTTGATTATGCTTCTCATCCAGCTACCATAATTCTCATTCAGGGGCAATTGTGATAGAAGAAAAAGGAATAGGCTTTTTAAGGCTTTCTGAGGCTCTCTCAGATTTTTTTATGTCAAGCTTATCTACACAAAAAGATGCACTAAAAGAATATTGCTCAGATTGCAAAGTCAAGCACTCCAGTGCTAGTAAATGCCAAAATTAAGATTTCCTGAAAACATTAATTCAATCCCTTATACATATGCATTGTGGCACAGTCTTTAATTACTTGATGACATACTATTTTTTGCACTGCTCTTGCCTTGTTCTGTAATCATGCTGGATGGTGCTCACTTAACAAGTGAGCTATTCAACATTTTCTTTTATCCTCCACATTCAGTGTGTGGCCCAAATGCTTTATTTACAGCATACTATTCAAACCCTGTTATGAAGAGAGATTTAATTTTCTCGTGGGCTTTTCTATAGCTGTCATCACTATCATATCTTAAATATTCATTAAGCCAGAGAGAGAAGAAGAGAAATGTTGTAGTTTGGTGTTGGAAGATTCACCTGGGAGACCTGCTCCAATGCAGTATCTGCTCCAATGAATACTTAAGTAGCCCACATCAAACAGAAGAGGTTTAAGAGGAGATACCAACTTTCTGGAACCTACAGACTACTGGTTATAGCATTCATCACAGAGGTGGGAAACTTTGGGTTGAAGACCTTCCCAATCAGGCAGAAACTGGCCCCAGGCTTCCAGTTAGTTTACTATCATGTATCAGACTGCTGCTTGCTTTTTCAACAAAAGGCTTCTGTGGATAAGACATTTAACTACAGGAGATGGCTTAACACTGTGTAATGGAGTAAAAAGCTATCTTTCTTCCACCCATAAGCAACTGCTCACTCAGTTCATTGTCAATCTTTCAGGCTCTTCAGACTCTTTATGGGCTCCCAGTTCTTTCTATGCCCTATAATGGTGCCCAACCTATAAAGCTGTAGAAGAAGACCAGATCCAAGGTCAGTCCCGAGGAAGAACCTAAGGACATCCTACTTCATAAGGAACCTAAAACAGATCAATTCTTTAGCTCCACCTTTCCCAGTGTTAATTGTATATGTTACTGCTACATATGTCTCAAAGGCTCTGCTCCAAGCAGCTCATCCCTCATCTCTCTCTCCCTACGATGTATTTAACAAGCAAGCATTTAATGTGTTAAAAAGCCTCATAGCATGGACAGAAACTGGAGGTTGAAACTCATTGCTCTTTTCATAAGGTAGGGAAGAAAGTAAACTCCAGCATCCCAATGTTACTTTCCTTCTTTGCTTAATCACAACCCTGTTGAATCAGCAGCAAAAAGATAAGAGACTAACACCACACTGAACATTTACAGTCTCTTCACTAACATAACTTCCTGCTAGGCATAGCACTGGATCCCACAAACAGCTTTTCTGCTGGGAGTTACATTAGCAGCTTGTTAGACTGGCTGGAGTTGAATGTAGCTGTCTTTGAAATTGGTTCTCAGCTATGACAGCAGCAAACATCAGTTTTTGCAAAGTGAGAGTCAACCTCCACCCACTTCAATTTAATTTCTAATTCAGATAAAACTTGATTGTGTATTGCCTGCCTCCTTCTCAGTTTTTTCCTTGTTTGAGAGCTTTTTTTAAAAATTGTTGAGAGTTCAAATATTTAAAGTAATTGTCTTCTATTGCCAAAGATTTCTTATGAGCGCATATCAATTAGTGGTATGGTTTTTTTTAACCTTCTACATCTGTCTCTTCTCCATGTAAAACATTATTGTGGATGTCAGATTCTTTTCAAGGGTTTTCCCCCCTTTCCCTCAAAATCATCCATTTTGGAATCTCAACATCTCTTTTAATCATTTGAACACACATATAATTTGTCACAGAAACATAAGCTTTCCCACATCTAGCACATCCCAATTTAAATTTAAATGGAAGCTGATGGAGACAAAAATAATCTAAAATTTCATCTTTCTGTTGGGAACCTATTGGAAAGATTACAAGAATCTGAACATCTTTTCTCTGAAATTAGCCATAAATACTAGAGAATTAGCTGACTCGTTTCACCTCAGTCTCCCAGGTAGCAATCAGGTGGCAGTAATATCTAATCACCATTACCAAGGGTCAGATTTTAACTAGTGTCCTTAACCCTTCAATGTTTTATCTGAAAATTACCAATCCTTTGAACTGTCCAGATGGTTTACTAGGGTCTTTTATTCTCATGTCTAATTACTTGTCTCTTGTAAATATTTGGTTTCAATACTGTCTGCTCCTGAAGCACTAGTCAATTAATAAAACCCTTATTGAAGATTGCAATCATTAAACAATCTATTGCAGCTTCACCCTATTTTTCATTCACAGGCCCAGATTCCATCAGCAGGCCAAGGGCCAGCATCATTGAAGTCATAGACTAAACAGACCCAAAAACCAGGGAGCTCAATTATTGTAACTCTGCCACTAAAGAGCATCTGAAAATTGCTACTGCTTAGCAGCTAGACAATAGCCTAACAAGCAGTATGTCTGTATTTCATCAGAGGGATCCACAAAACATATGTAATATTGTATAAATAGTGCATAGGGACCAGAAAACAACCAAATATAGCACTCAATGATATATAGTTTGAACTGAACACATGGTGCTGGTAATGATTGTCGTTTGAGTGAATGTTGAGCACAGGACTGAAGTAATGAACCAATTATACAATAGAGGCATGAGAGAAGACCATTAGGAGAACACATGACACAATATATAATGAAGTGATTATTTGGATAAGAAAGTGAGTCATGTCTGATTCCTTGAATGTCTGCTGCAGGGTGGATGTGCGCTGCTTCACCAAGAGTATACAGCACTATGCTTACTAATTATCCTTGGGCTTAAATAAAGGAATCTGCGTTACCCTTCCACTGCTGAGTTGAGCTGTGTCAGAGTCCTCATGGTGTCTGCGGGAAACACCAAGCTTGGAGCAGATGAATGTGGCTGACGGGTAAGAGTATACACTCTAAATAACCTCAGTTGTCATGGAGTCCCTGAATATTTAAAGCACAGGAGAGCTAGCTGGAGCCAACACAAAAAAAACCTACAAAACAAAAAACAACCAAAACACCCAGATAATAAGAGAAGCAGTCCAGAAAATGGTAGGCAGGCTTTTATTTACTTTTTTTCTTTCTCCTCTCCATCCCTGGTCATGCCAAGAACCCCGAGGCTGTTTTAAGTCAGTCATGCTCAACCTCTGTGTGACCTGGTCTTAGTTATAGGAAGAACAGAAAAACATTTCTATTGTGGGCTGGGCACAAATAACATCTTAAGCACATCCAGAGTGTTTACATGGAAACTGCCATCAGAAAAATTATCAACATTTGCCAGTTATACTTACCAAGTGCCTTGAGTTAAATAACAACTGCATCCAGCTCATGGAGCCCATCATGCTTCCCATAGTTTCCTTTTATCACTAGCTCCAGCTGCTTCCTAGAGGTCCTGGCCACCTCCTCCAACAGCTTTGTTGCCACCAGTAGTGATGAGGTGAAGCAGCTGGGTCTGACTCACCAGAACCAAGGAAAAGACAAGTCTAGACTAGAGAGAGGGAAAAATAAACTTCATTTCCTACACGAGCAGCCACAAAAATAGGCAATTGAAAGTGTGGATTTGTCTCCCTTCCTTCTCAGAAGCTGGTTGCCTGCTAACACAACCCTTAATTTATCTGTAGTGTAGCCACATCATTACTGTGATGAAGAGTAAGGAAGCACCTGGAGCATGTTGCAGTTGTCTTTTCCACTGTGTTCTCATGCAGTCCTGAGGACCTGAGTGGACATTGCTTCAAAACAGTTTGGAACACCACCCCCCCCCCTTCTCCAAGACAATTCATATAGGCAAAGTATTCAGCATATATATATATGGAAGCATACATATTCAATAGCATCAAGATTATGTCTCCTGGCATCCTTAAAATGTGCTAGCTCCAGGGTATGGACTTGTCAGAATGCTGGGTAGGCACCACAAGGAACAGAATCTCTTCACCTTATAGAGTTCAGAAAGAAATGAAACATTTATGGAAGGTGAAGGAGAGGAAGAGGGAAGAAGATGAGACATGACCTTAGTAACCTAGATGGTAGGCAGTTCACTCTCATTCAGAGGAAGTTCTGAGCTATAGCCTGCTCTCAGGACTACCTTTTTTCTTTATACTCAGATGTAAATAGTGTTTATTCATTGATTGTGAATTCATAGACATTATTGAAGGCAATTCATCATAATCAGCCACTCAGGTTGTACTCTCCAGAATGATGGAAGATATGAGTAGGACACCTACTGTGACACCTCACTCTGCTGTGAGAGGAGAGCTCCAAAAAAATATCGTGCTCCATAATGAGTGCTCTAACTACTACATTATTATGTAGAAAAATGGCAGAGATGGTCCATCTTTTGACTGTGGGGATTTTTTTCCCCCTCCTAACACAAGACTAAGGTTATTACAGCTGCAGGGATTCATCTCAGTTCACTGCAAAGTCATCACAGGTTAATCTCCTGAAATCTGTGTCTCTGCTGCAAGAGCATGAGGAAGGGCGGGAATTCATTCACCCCTCTTTGCACAGTGCTCCCACACTCAATCTGAGGGCCAAATGACTAATATCTCATAATATCTGGCTTCTCTTGTTTAAGCTGTAGTTTTTCACCATCTCATACTAACACATCATCCAGACTGAATATGAAAAAGAACTATGATAATGTATGTCTACTTTTTTGAATCATGGTTCATAATGTAGCTATTTTTATTTCATTGCTGCCGTACATCGAGACTTCACAAACACCTTAACTTAGTCCATTGTTTGTCTGAATGTTTCTTTTGCTACTTTATACCTATTTCCCATTCATTTTGAGAATATCTAAAATACAGTGATGTCTTCTATCGGAAAAACTTCTTGATTTTGGAGATTGGAGGGAAACATCTACAGAAATGGTTAAAAATTGCAATTCTCAAATACATCTGAACATTATTCATGGTTATTTTCAACTCTGGGAAACTGGCCATCTTAGGTATTCTGTGCAATGTATTGATGGTTTTGTTGAGGAGAACAAGGTCTGCTATGGTACAGAGCTGCAGCAAGACTCAGGACTCTGAGTGCACCAGTGACCCTGGACTGCCTTGAGCAGACCAGCTTGACTTCAGACCTGTCTTATCACCAAAGACATGCCTGGTGGTCACTGGTCTCTCAGACAACCCTCAGTCCCTGTCTCTGCTCTGCTGGCCTCACTGTGGCATCACGGAACAGTATCCTCAAAGGAGAGGACACTGCCCTTGTCTTTACATATATAAAGACTTTGTGCACTGGGATGTTAGTATCTGTAATACTTAGAACCTCCAATCTATTTTCTCTTAGTAAAACTCAACTTGGGGTCCAAGTGGCAAGAGTGCATCAAAAGCATAGTGACATTTTCACAGCAGTTGACATGTACTAGAATGACAGTGACTTCTTCATAGAAGCTCCTTGTCTATGTCCCTGCACTGCTCAGAGCTGGGGCAGCACCCACAAGCAGCCAGTTTAATTGATTTCTCAAGTCAGCCAATAATGAAAACACAAGAAAACAACCCTCATTTCAGACCCTTTAGAACGTCTTCCTCCTTTCATCTCTAGAACGAGAAAAAAAAAAGGGAATGAAAACTATTTTTTCAATGCATATTATTATATTCCATTGTTAAAACATTCCACTCAACACAGAGTATGAATGTTTGGAACACCAAAAATGAGCAAACAATTTCTCCGTCTTGAAACAAGAGAAAAAAATTCCCAAAGCTTACTGGTGACATGATTTCTCCTCTTACCTGTTAGAACAGTGCCCAGCATATTGCAGTTCTAGATTTACAAGCCTGTTCTTCTTCATGATCTTTGAACTCACATCTTCCAGACCTCCAGCCCAGCTAGGTTGAGATCATCCGTTGCAACATTGTACCATGTGTTGTTAGCAAGGCACCATTTTGATGTCTGCTTTATAAACTGAAACACCTCTAGGGAGACTTATCAGCATATGCCTCCCCAAAACCCTATTGGTCAGGGATATCTAACCAGCAGGGCACCCAAGCTCAAGGCCACCTTCTGACTAATTTATCACAGATAAATGATCCAAGACTTTATATCTTCACTGAATGACTCAATCACCAAGTGTCAGTCAGAGTGTCCTGCATGGGTTTCCTCCAAACTGTTAGAAGAATCATCTTCTGGCCTAACAGATGCTTGGGTGACAATAAAAAAATGAGACAGTATCCTCAGCAGATGAGAACCAGCTAGTCCTGCATAGCTTAACAGGATGGAACCTTCTCTGGGTGAATCAGGAGAATTTAAATTTATTTCACTGCAACTGAAGTTGTCAGTCCCAAATTGCCTAGAACCTGAGTAAACAGTGCAACTCCCTACACTGCTGAGTAAAAGTCATCTCCTGAATTAAACCTCCTACATTGTTCTGCCAGATTTTTTAGTTAATCTAAGTTTATAACCAGTTTTAGGACAACTAAAATCATATTTCCAAAATAATTTAATTAATCACAAAGATAAATACCAGTTATCACCTAGGTTAGTTACTCGTTCCATATAAGCAAGTTATTTCAGTTCTATCTCACAACTTTCTCATTCATACAGTATGGAAAATCATACCAGCCCATGAAAAACAGACTGCAAAGATTATTTGAAACAAGTACATAGCCGTAAATAGTTTCCATAGACTCAAAACCAGTGCCAAATGTTAATAATCTAAATTAACACTATTTTGCAGCCAATCCACATTGTCAAACTAGATTGCAAGAGAAAGAGGTTTAAGACATATTTATGTCTGTAAAACTGCCTGGATGAGAAAGTACTCACTACCCTCCTCTCTTTTTCTTGTCTTCTCTCTCAGTCACAATCCTAATCGTAAGCCATTCCTTCAGATTTCCCTAGTACAACGATCTCTACATCTATCTGTCATCCAGTCTTGAGTGAAGTGGCCGTTTGACTCCTCTGACAGAAGGAGAGTTTGTTTGCCAAATTTCCATCACTATCACTGCATGGCACAACTCTGGGATGTTAATAAATAGTTTGTTACCTAGGGCCACCCAGCATGGATTACTTTGGATGCATCCCTTATCTTAGTGCGACAATTACAGCATTTAATAGGTTAAGGGAAATAGTCTATGTAAGATTTCAGGAAATCCTTTAGCAAGGTTTTCATTCCTTAGTTGAGATGCAGGGCACAACTATTTGAGGATTAGCTCTTCCCTCTCCCAACACATGCTTCTTTGATGATACCACATCCTTCCAGCTTCCTCTGTGGAACAGAAATGAAGAATAGACACGCTGGGGGAATTATTAGACGTAGCCTCCTTTATATCTTTAAGGCAATTACATTCCAAGACAAGAGTATCTAATGTGCAGCACTTTCAGCATGCGTAACTTAGGTATTTTTATGAAGTCATGAAAACCTCCAGATATATTCTTCTTTTAAAGACTGTATTATGTTATAAACCTTAAGCCAGGTTTAATGCATTTATTTTGGAGGGTTTTTTTAATGTTTTCAAAGCAGAGAATGTTTTTCTTATAAAATATATGGGCATTTTTTACTCTGTAAAGAACTCTGTGAACCTTTTTTTAATTTCCCCTGGTGGAGAACTAAAGGCAGAATTTTATAATAACCAAGGGTAATTAATTTGCTTATTTGAACGTTTCAGCTTGACACTCAGCACCATACTATCTGAACAACATGTTGCTGCAATGAAGAAGCATACAAAATATTTTATGGGGAGTGACAGCTACTATTGCAGGACATTAAAGAACGAATACTATATACGAGCACTGTTTGCAGAGTACCCTGGACTGGGCAGATGATATGTGTTGTCATAGGGAGAGTAATTTCTGCTAGAGGTGTTCCAGTAAAAGTCATTCCAAATACATCACTCATAGTCAAGACGTATGGAGGAAAGCAATTTATATATCTCTGAGCGGACAGCTCTGGCAACATCAGATGAATACTGGGCATGGTAACAGGCATGGAAGGTGCCAATATTCCTCTCTCTTAATTAACCAGTCAGAGCTTGTTGAAAATTTCCCATGAACATGATCTTCTGAAGGAAAAAGACATGTTGAATAGTTAAAGACAAAAGAAACCTTATTTCTATGTACTTTTCTGACTCAGTGGTCCTGATCTTTGACTATTTAGCTTCACATCTGCTTGGAATTGCACTTTTCTCTCTCATAGGTAGATTTTCTTGGAAGCACACCTCCACTCCCACTGCCAAACTTCTTCTTTGTCATCTTTGCTGTAACATATGTCTCTCCATTTTTTCTTTTTGTCTGTCAGTCCTACTAAGTCCAACTTTGTTGTGAAATTTTCCCAGCTATGTTGCCAAGTACAAACCACTTTCAACCAAGTAATTCATCTCTTGGTTTGTCTCCTTGAAGTGCATAATTAAAATGTTGCTTCACCTGGTGACATTCTGCTTTTACTGACAGTCATTCAAGTTTGATATAGTTTTGTTGTTATTCATACAGTAAGTGCAAGAATTTTTCCTGTCATCAACTATAGATTTCATTTTAATAGTGGAAGCAAAGCACATCAGAGAACAAAACCATGTCCCCAAAATGTATTTTTGGCTGAACACTTTTATGTGTAGCAAATTCTCATTATCAAGCTGACCTGGCATTTGTACATAGGCAGGATGCCTCCATTGTCAGAAAAACTATTTCTGTGGGTGTCATGGTTTAGCAAGGAGTTGCTTTTGCTTGGTAACAGGGGGAGCGGGTTGCAGTGAAGACCCGGTAAAAGTTTTTTAGACTCTCCCCGGACTCCTGGGTTCAGACCCATCCCCTGGCCCGGCTGGGCCAATCTGGTGCCTCTGCGATCACTATTTAGGGACAGGAATTTGAGGTGCCAGGCAGGAGGTGTAAGAGTGGTACAAGATGGAGGCGACCATGCGGACCCCACAGTCGGAGAAGGAGGAAGGATGGAGCATCAGACCAGAGACCCCTCTGCAAGCCGTGGTGAGAGTGCAGCCGGTACCCCTGCAACCTATGGATCAGCAGCAGCAACTTCATGTGAGTGTGCCCGGACGGGCCAGAGACTGTGTGGGGGAGGCGGTCATGGCACAGGACATGCTGGAGAGCCTGTGCACCGCAGAGCAGCCCCACACGAGAGGCAGAGAGGAGCAGCAACTTTTGGGACAAATGAGCATCGGTACAGCCCGTGCAGGGCTTTGGGACAAATGTGCGTCGGTGCAGCCCGTGCAGGGCTGCCATGTGTGTGTGGTACCTCACGGACTTGCAAGGAGGACTGGTGCGGAACCCACTTGCCCTGAGGTGAGACAAACGGCAGAAGCCACCAGGAACGGACTGACTGAAACCCCCACTCCCTGCCCCCCTGGGCCGTTCAGGGGGGACGGAGGTATAAAACACCGGGATCAGGGCTCTGAGCCCGGGAAGAGGAGAGGGGTGGGGAGCAGGTGGTCTTAAAGGGCTGGTCGGACTCTTCATCTCTGTACCATTCTGTGTTGTTTTGTTTTGGTTCTGGTTTTTGGGGTTTTGTGTTTTAGTTGGTATTAAATTGTTTTCTGTTTTTTCTTCCCCAAGCCGAGTAGCCTGGTCTGTTTTGTCCTGCACCTTAAGCGGCAATTAAGCCCTCCCTGCCCTTTAGCAATCCTTAAGTCTTCGGTACTTGAGGCTAATCGTGGTCTTTTGTTCCCTGATGGGCCTAAACCAGTGGGAAAATATCCCTGTCTTACACACAATCAAATCCAATTTTCATCATAAAAACAAACATCAAAATTTGACTTTTCCTCCTAACAAAGAAATATGTCCTCAGTTACAACTTCCTGTTTCATCAAGATTTTTCACAAGAAAAAGACTTGTCTCTCAAGCTCTTGTATCCATGGGGCTTTCAAGGTCATAGTTAACTCTTTCATCTGGCAGCAAACTGAGGGAAAGTGAGATACACAAAGAACAATGTTGGAATGGTATTTAGTGATCAACCCAAAACAGAGGTGAGCTGCTCACTTCTCTTTCTAGCAGATATTTATAAATCCCTTTCAAGCAGAACGTGTTGCAGAAATCTTTCTTAGACATGAGTAAGTGTGACAAGCCCCTCATCAAAGAAAAAAAAATTATCAGTCTTCTGTCCAAATAGATTTCAAAAGGCACAATGAGCTACTAATTTCATCTGGAAATGGACACAGAGTGACAGGTCTAGTATGGCTTTTAACTGATGACCATATAGTAAATAGGAAGAAAACACCTCCAAGAGATGCAGGCACCATCATTATTCAGCCCTCCTGATATTTCCATAACCATTTCCATCTAAACTAACTTGCTCATTCCAGCCAGCCAGGCTCAGGAAAAAATGAAATTCATCAAAGAAATAAAAACGAAAACAGCACTTCCATAAGCACTGCTGGCTTCCTTGATGGTTTGTTGCCAAATCTGATTGACCAGCTTAATGTCTGAAAGGAATTAAACACATCTGACTTCCCAGAGTCTAAGCAGCTCCCTTTCAAGTGAAGTAGGTAACCCAGACAAAACACCTGTAGATACGCATGGTATATCTACATAGTCTGCACTGGCTGACTTTCTCAGGACTGCATTTACCCTGTCTCTACTGGGGATGTGGGCAGGGTGCACACGTAACCGAGCCTGCTTGGAAGCTATCACAGCCATGCCCAGCAGTACAGCACTGTCCTTCTTCTCCATGAGTCATTCAGAATATCTCTCCTGCTGCCACTCCAATGCTGCTCAGGTCTATAATCCTGTGCCATATCTGTTGTACTTCGGCAGATGTCAGGGGTAGCCTTGGGTGTCTAACACAGAAGAAAACCTGTGTTTTAGGCACCTGTATCACTTCCTTGGGGTAAGACTCAATCTGAGACTAAGACATTTAAATTTAGAAGCAGGATTCAGTTGACTAAATAAAAACATGCAGCATCGTTTCAGGCAGCCTACAGTATATAGAACAGTCAGGTGGGGCACCCTAAGGCATCTCTAATGGCAGGAGAATCTAATGTTCAGGTGCCTCAGATGTTTACATGTGATCTGTATGTATAAGCCTCCCTTTATAGTTAGTGATTTGACTCAATTCTTGACTTAACTCAGTTGCACACACACACACACACATACAGTTACATCTAAGATGCCCCACAGTGTGTAAGACACTCATGTAGAGACAACAGATATGACAGAGGACCTAAAACAGAGCAACGACTTTCCACAGTGGCAGGTTTAGGGGATCTGAAACCTCACTGAGCCCACATATGAGCATGTGAATTCAGTTGCCAGTCAGTATATTCAGCAGTACCTAGAAAGTTACTTAGATAATGCTGAAAATCTGCAACAGGGCTTTAGTAAGATTATAGCAAACACTTTCATTTAGACACATTTAGGCATCTTTTCCTGGAGTTGAATTCCACCTTACCAATCAGACATATGAAGTCAGAGCAGACATGGGATTAAATCTGTCCACCATGTAACAGTAAATCTTCAGCCTTAGTTCAGAATGGCAGGAAAAGATCTAGGCTACCACACCACTCGGTACACTTGGACAGGTAGGTTGTAAGGTGTCCTTATAAAAGGGAAAACAGGATGATACACTTCCAGGCCAGTTCTGTCAGAGTGGTATGGATACAGACACAGAAGTCACAGTCATTTACATAGTTCTATATAGAAATAGTAACAAAGAACATCATAGCGATTGCATAGTTCTGGCCACTTATGTGGTGACCACACCACTTAACTCAGCTGAACACAAAGTTAAGCATAACTAATCATCCCAGTGCTCAGTAAAAATGACTGATTCACTGCAATTTTTCATCATTAACTGTTTACCAAAAATTTCAGTATCAAAATTTTGCCAGTATCAAGATGACATAGTTTCCTTTCCTGTTCTTATTTTACTATCAAACTGCATAAAATGGAAGACACTGCACAAGTAACAAATAACTCAACAATAGATCCCATCATTACCTGTACGTGTTCATTTAAGCTTGGAGAGATAGATCAGACTAATCAGAGAGCATATTAGGTCTGCTTATTTTCCATAGATTCCATGCAGATTCAGGTCAAATAAAAACATGTCAAATAATTAGGCTGACCTCTTGCAGAGTAGAAACTCAAGAGTTTCACCTAATACATTTTGTCAAGAAGAGATTAATTTTTTTCATTATGGCAGTGGATAATAGAGAGTACTATAGCTGCACTAGAGTTCCTACATTATTAACATAACTGCCCATGGCCAGGTAGGCACAGGGAAATATCATCATTCATAACATCAAATTGACAGTAATTCTCTTGTTATTTATGTTTCACGTTGTTCTTGTTTGTGACCTAAATTTACATGAAGTCTGAGGTTACCTTCTGTTTTGTTGGAGTTCACTGCTTTGGGAAAGTTGTTTCACCACTATTTGGAACTTCGGCTTTTGCAGACTTCACTGTCTGGCGTTGCTGCCTCTTTGCCTTCCCTTTAGGTAATGGATGGATCTATAAGCTATCACGTTCTGCAAATACACTGCCAGTGTACTGTCACTTGCTACTCTACTTTAGAAACCTTTCTTTCAACAGTAGCTGACAAGGACTGGGCAACTAGTCAAAGCCATTCCATTTTGGAGACTATGCCCAGGAGATGTGAAAAGACAAGCCAAATTGTGTTGAACTTTGATATTAAGATTGCTAGGAGATCAAGGAAAGCAAGAAAGGAAGATTTGGAATTAGTGCAATAAACAGTTACTGTTACTAACAACCTTTATAATGCTTTATAATACTTATAACTATTATTGTAATGCTTATCTCCAAAATCATAAGCATGAGGAATAAATGTCCTTATGTCTTGATTAGATCAATTTTTTAAGTAGCTGAGCTGTGGATATTAATACAAAGGAACTAAGAAAAATAAAAAAGAAAACTAAAATGCATTGAATCTCTGAAAAAAACTGAAACAGTGTTGTGGCAGTAAACCTTTCCACTTTCTCTTCAATATGAAGTGAATATATTTACTTTTTATGAAAAGAGGAGATTATTTACCTTACTGCCCATGACTCTAAGATCTTCACAGCTAATATTGGCTTTGAGGTCTAATCTTGGTAAAAGATGCTGTTTTTATACCCAGAAAGCCTTGTGGATTTGCCAGCATTGAGAAAGGCTTGTATAAATATACAAACAAACACAGGTTTACTAATGGGATACTGACTGTTAATAACCAAGCTAGGTAAGGACTGTTTTGCATCAAATCAGCAGCAACTAGCTGGCACATTCCTGAACACAGCAGTCATCAGGAGTAAACAACTAGAATTACATTATATAGCAGGAGGAAAAAATTAAAAAATTATACTGGAATGAAAGACCTGCTGAAAGGACTTGTGAAAGTGCTACTCCTCTTCTTAGCTGCCAACAGTTTTGGTCTAATTGCCAACAATACAGAATCCACCTTTCCTCAATGTGATGGAATCAAGGTGCTGGGTCGTTTCACAGAGGATTGCAAACAGCCAGTAGATGGTAGCAACTGTCGGTCACTACTATCCAGCCTGAGCTGGATTCCTGCCTACAACTCAGATGCAAAAAAATTCTGCATTTGTTATCAACTGCGTGAGCTATTCAGCCTCCCAGGAGAAAGCTGTATTAGGCTTTGTTACAGCTAATTTTAACTGATAGATGAAAATGTTTTCAGAAATAACGCTGGCCTATATATAGACTTCCTAAGCTATGCTGTCCATTTAAGTCAACATTCAGGGGAAAAATAACGGGAGAGCAGTATGTCATTGGCAAGGTGTGTGAAAATGGTCTGAACAGATGGGAAGATAGGGAGAAAAAGACTGTCTTGTCTATCTGTGGCTTTAAAAGAAGGAATGTTAATAGAATAAGAACAAAACAGCTATTGCATATGGGGAGAACTTTGAAAACTACAACCTGTATCCCCATGTTTACAAAAACCTGTCAAGAGTCTTAAATATTAAGTATCTTTATGTGAATGATATAAAAAATGCAATAAAAATGCTATGAGGAATACATGAAAGAAGCAAATGCCTTACTGTTGGAAAAAAACAACGCAAAAATTTCTTTTTATAGGAATACTCTCTGGCCCATGATAACTGTTACTGACAGAAAATTTTTAGCTTGAAACTATAGGATGTCTCTTATAAAAAGAATTTGTAAATTTAATAACATAATTTCTGCATAAATTAAAATATTTTAATGGAATGTACTTGCTAAATAGTTGAATAAATGCTAATTGAGGGAAACATCTGCTCTGAACAAGAGCATTTACCACAGGCAAAGTGCTTGTCTGCAGTGGCAGTTTGCATGAGGAATAACAGGCTGCAGAGCCTCAAACTGTATTTTTACTCTGACAGCAAGTTTAAGGATATGGCATGTTGAGGTTGACATGCGTTGTGCCCCTCATTTCCATTCCATACTTGCTTAGTTTTCACAGGAAAAACTGAAGGAGGTGGGAAGATGTGGGAAAGAGACTTAGCAAATGATAAGAGATGACACTGAAAAGCTTGAACTCGGATATTTAAGTCAAGATATACTTTTCTAGGTGTCTGTTTTCTTTATTATCACCACTAGTAAAGGAACTTAAGCACACCTGTGCATCTCAGTTTTCCTCAGAAACACATCTCACCTGCTGACTGTGAAGAAGGTACAATTTGCTTGGGCGTCCTGCTAAGAGCATTCCATCAAAAAAGGGTACATGTTGCAAATTCGATCTAAAGAGCCTCTGTCAGCCTTCTCAGGCTGGAATGGTTTTACAGAACTGTCAAGTTATACTGGTTTGGGATTTTTTTTTTTCCTTTTCCCTTTTAGAAAAGCAGCATCTCTGTCCCTGAATAGAGCCAGAGAGCAGAGCTGCTGAGTAAGAAGGCTGAGAGCTGGTGGAGATAATAGCAAAGCTTTGCCTGCCATTTTCACATCCCTGCTAAGCTGTCTTTAATAAGCATTACAATTAGCTTCTGATAGCTGCTCAGAGGCCTGAACAGAGCAGGCTGGTTATCTGAGTATGGGCCTTATTAGTGAGTTGTCTCCTCACAAAACTGCCTTCACAAGTGACACCCTTCTCAGCAGTCTTCGCAGAAGCGAAGGCTTGAACCCATTCAGAGACTGAACAGCCCTAAATGCCTGTTCCTTAAAAGGACACAATAACAAGAAAATAACATAAAGGAGAGTGAAGGAGCGAGGACAGGATAGCACAGAAGAACATGCACTGATGCTAAATGGAACATAATTGTCATAAGGGCCTTTTTTAGACCTCTGAGCTATCAACCTGATCGTTTTCTCTTGGACTAAATATACTTACAGCTAGTTTTGGCAATAAGCAATTCTTGTGCCAACATCTGCAGCTTTTAGATAGGGGGGGAAAAATGCGACTTCCCTTTAAAACTTTGATTTATTCTCCACAATAAAATAAAATTATGGTGTAGCTGAAAATAACAGCATCCCACAGTTCTCAAATACCCAGTAGAAACAATCTGGCTGGCTGACCCTTCACTTGTGTTTCCTGATTATAGTGTCACCGAAATCTAGTTATAATGATATTTTCTTTATTAAATTATGTGCTCCTGTCAGGCACACTCTCTTTTGTAAAGGACAAAGAGTATAATGCATGATCATAATGCAGTTAAATACCTAAGTCATCTCAAAAATACACTTTGTGTACAACAGAAGCAATACCAAAATGAAAAATGTGCATGCATTGAAACAACTAAATTTAAAGCAGCTGGGTTGTTTGGGTTTTTTTTTTTCATTATTATGTTATGCTGTATGTTATGTTATTCTAGACATCATCTAGGACTTCTCATAAAATTCTGCATTTACAGAATCACTTTTTTCTAACCTCCAGCTGAGAAAATGCTTTTTAGTTTTGTTTAAATCTGATCATTATTTCCCTTTCCATTCTGCATATACTCCCTGACACAAAGTATCTCAACAGAAAAATGAACAGATAGGTAATTGCAGTGTCTTGTTTGAAGACTTATGGTATGTAATTCAATGTTTAATTCCACTAAAAGGTAGAATTGAACAATTTTCATTGTTTATCTGAAAAATCAATCTTGATCCCCATGTGTAATCTCTATCATAGAAGCATCAAACTGAATATAAGGCAGGATATTTTTTAACAATGTCATGTACTGCATAACATTTTGGTTTGGATTTACATATACAGATACATACATGCACATAGGCAGGTCCGTACCTACTACAAATGCTTTCAGCAGAGTTATGAGGGTTACGTCAGCTAAGATCTTGACCTGTAGTTTTGTGTAATGCAAATTCAATATTCTGAAATTGCAATGATGCAGGCATCTCTAATAGGAAATTATTATGTTGGCAATCCTGATCTGAATGGTAATGTAATAATCGTCTCATTCTGAGCTCTGTAAGAACAGTCCTCAGGGGAAGATCACGGATTTGCAGCAGCACAGGCAAAATCAAACTTTATTGTCCCAGGAAAGAGGACAAATCCTTGCAGCCTCACTAATGGATAAGGAAACGAGGTTTCACGGTAGCTCTGACACTCCACCCTGCTACAGCTAGTTGCAGAGGATGCAAAGGGGCTGGCATGGTGGAGATCTGATAGTAGGGATGGCTGTACACTCAGTGAGATCATGACTATCCATTGTTGGAGACATGGGAGATCCAGCACTCATGTCATCCCCAGGTGCTTTTGAAGGGCAATATCATCAGAAGAAATTTGCCCTGCCTTGTGTGAACCAGTATAATCCAAGTTCAGAAGTGCAAGCAGCCACTGTGACACCAAAACAGTCCCTCTTGTGCTTTCCATTGTTTCCTGGCATGATTTTTCAGCCGCAATCCCATTCCTGGACGTGGCTGATCATGCTGAAAAGTGCCCCAGAGCAGGTCTGTAGAACAGTTCTCTAGTAAACTGAAGTGTCTTGATCAAGAGCAGAGTAAGTTCCAATTCAAATGAGGGCAAAATGTGTAAGTACGAAGCTTTACCAGCCAAGTAAGACAACCAGACAATGCCATCTGACAGAATTGGCCAAAACCAAAGCACATACCAACTCACAAGGGATTTATTTCTCCACTGAATCATCTCACTCTCTTATCTCCAACAATGACATAAACTAGAGCTGTGAAAGCAAGGCTTCTCAGGCCTTCTGAAATGTTTGAATCTCAGGGTTTCAGCTCTGACCCTTACTGAAATCTTGACATCTACAAATACAGGCCTTTCACATGCAAATAGAGGGGAGTAAATAGGGAATGCAAGCATTTTGGAAATGCTTTGACATAGTGGGCCCTTAGATCAACTTTTTCTTTGGTCACTACTTTCTCTGTAGTTACAAAATGTTAAGACATATACCATGCAACATTGTCAGGACTTCTTCCCATCACTACCCATGTGCCTAATGATTTAGATGAAAACATATTCAAAAGGGTCATTCATCCATCTCCCTGCAGGCTTACATATTTTCAACTCAGTGTCAAAGAATGCTAGAATGGGAGTGATACTTAGCTCAGCCCTTTTCACAATATAAATCATCCAAGTAGAGAGTGTATGGAAAAAACTCCATGGACGTGCCTGATGTTATTTTAAGGCTTCAGTGTTTGTATCCTGTGCTGGGAAATTCTCCTGTCTCAAACTTATGCCTCTGTGAAGGCAACTTCACACCTTCACCAGATAAGGCAAATTTCCCCTGCACAAAATCCTTTTCTACAGTCATTACACCCCATTCTCTCTTCAGATGCCAATCTAAGTCCTAGCATAACCCCAAGCTTTTTGCGGGCTGCAGTCTTTACCATTTTAAAACTGAAATTTCCAAGAACCAGGTTCCAGTCGCTTTTGAGGCCTTGCTAAGATCTCAGAAGCAATCACAATTAGTACAAAGAACCCTGGCAACATTTAAGTGGCTTCTCCTTGGGGTCCCGGCTTAAGCTACGGTTCATCTCACTCCCATCTGGCTTCCTCTGCTAACACAAGGATCCCGTTCTTCAATAACTCTTACTATCCAGTTAATTGAATGTCATTGAAATGCTGGGTTTAGCCCTGAAAATACTGTAGACTCTGATTTTTAGCTAGATTCTATTTTTTTTTCTTTTATGCAACTCACAGCAAGTACAATTTCAACAGCTGAAGATCCTTAACCAAGTCAGTTTACTTTTGTGCCTTTGATATAATCAGATTTATAGTCAGGTCACTAAGGACTTAAATGTCTACAAGATCTTCTCCAGGGAAAGTCTATCAGTAAGAAAGATATTCTTGGAAGAGTTTTAACCTTTCCTAACCACAAAAGCATTGTAAATTTCCGACTTAAGGCAATATGTGACTGACAGTTTTTCCATTTTATTGCAATAATCTTGCAATCCTGCTTTACTATACATCTTAATCTTCCCCTTTTTTCTGCACTATTGGATTGAGATCGCCAGCATCAATAAAGAAGCAGAAACAGCATCTACTTATATTTATCAGGAGGAAAGAATTTCAGTTGACAGCGATGAAGAAAGATTAAATTCTTGTTCACTTTCAGACTGGTTTCTTGGGATTTCCTGATGTATTTTAATCTGATGGATTTTGCAGGACCTATAAACAAACTAAACTAAAAGTCAAAACAAACAAAAAAACCCCCAAAAACTGTACTTGAAAAAGTTTTTCCTTCTAGTCACTGAATAAATCTTCCTCATATGCTTGTCTTACTTTCTCATTTTGAGGTCAGAAATCAGTGCCTACATTCCAGAAACCAATGTTTTTAAACCCTACTGTAAAATACGGAAATGGCCTAATCACTACATACATGCATTTACTGATAAGTGACTGGTTTATTGTTGAGGTAGGCAGAGAAAGCTATAGCATCGGCATGTAAATATAATTTTAGCTTTGACTTAACAGAGGAAGGAAAGGAAGGACAGAAGGACCGGAGGGAGGGAGGGAGGGAGGGAGGGAGAGAGGGAGAGAAGACTTCATAAACAAGTCTGCATATCTCAAAAGGGTTTAAATCTGGCTTATTCTTGCCATGCAAACAGGTCATAAATCTGGAGAGGAATTAGACAAGATTAGCTGCAGGTTGTTATGAACAAACCATTTACTGGCTGCAGCAAGCATGAGCACATTTAGGGGACATATACTTCTGTTGCAGCTTGGCACATCCTGACTCTCTTCCTGTCAGCTTTACTGCGGTTTTGTAGAGCTCGTCAAAACATGGGCAAATTTTGATAATACTCAAGTTCAAAAGTAATCATGAAGAACTTTTTGAAAGATTTTGTTTGTTTGCTTTGCTCTGCTTCCTTTCTTCTCCATTTGACTATCGGTTCATTTTCTGTGGGAAATTTCTACATTTCCTTTCAAGTTGTTTTTCGTCTTGATGTACCAAGGCAGTCAGACACTCCACCAAACTCCGGATGTATTCACAGAAGGTCACTATTTTCCTGACACACATGATCCCAAAAGAGTGGACTAGCTTGATAATTTTATGTTCTTATGTTACAGAGCACTTACCACTGAGGCAGAGAGGGCAAAGAACAGGGGAATTGTAGCTTTACTGTTTCAATTTTGCCTCAGGGGAATTTAGGATACTAATAAAGGCCATCTCAAAATAACCTGGAGATATGTGCAATTCGTGACTTTACAGTCAAGCCCTCACAGACAGCAATACTTCTGTTGGTTTCCCTGATGCAACAAGCAATAGATCCGATTGAATTCAGGAGTTAACAAAGTCAAGGAAAACTCAACCTTGAGAATGAGTTAAAAAAACAGGAGCTTGGCTCACCACGACTTGCTGCCTCATGTAACCACTTTCATTTCCTCAAGACATTGTGCAAAGAGGAACATGTGACAAAGGAATATTCTGCCTAGAAGTGTTTCACATCTATATTGTGTAAATGCCAGACAGAAGAGACTATGGTTCCCTCATGGCCAAAGCTTGTGTTTTGAGCCTGAGGACCTCTCCAACTTCTTTAGAAAGCACTTTGGACCGCTAGAAGTAAATCTACAGACCTCAGGAGTTGGTACAGACATTCTGGCCTCCCAATAAAAAAAAAAAAGAATTCTGAGAATTTAACTTAATAATAGTTCTAGTCTGCTTCTATGGACTGAATGCCCATCTGCAGCTCAAGTACAATAGGTGTTCTCTTCAGCCATTGTCTCCAGTTTCGTGTCAACCCAGAAGACTCTGGTTTAAGAATGCTGAAACTCCTTCATGATAGAAAGCACAGCAAGTAGGGAAGAGTCTGCTTTTAAGAGTAGAGAGAATTGTTGGAGGTTCATAAGCAGTAGAAGCATATTCAGCTTACCAGTTCAAATAATACACTTATGGTAGGTAATGCCTATCACACCAATGGCACCTTCAGTGGTATCAATTGCAATTTATCATGCATGCATTCATCAGGCCAGATCTGTCTGTGCTCTGCTTGATTCAACACCCAAGCACAGCTCAATTTTCCTTGCATTTTCTGGTCTCTGCACTTATCATTTCAGACCCTGGCATAATTAGATTCCCTGTTGGGAACTGCTGCTTCAATCAGAGATTGCTCAAAGCAGCAATAATCCACCAATGCCTTTTCCCTTAAGAAAAATGTATTTTGGTATGAGCTTGGTTCTGCATCAGACAGAGTTTACTCCCAGATTAGACAACCTCTCTTCAGTATGGGGAGAACAGGATCTGTTACATAGGTATTTCGTTATCATACTAATATGTCATTCACAATTGTTCTGATTTGTTAATTACTATACATCAGCAGCAATCATTAGGCTTGTGTTCATCATTCCAGAAGTAATCTGGAAATGCTCAAAGTTCTGTCTTCCAGGTTTTTTCTATAACTTGATAAATGGCACAATTCTATCCAATACTCTCCCCTCCTCAACTTGGGGTGATTTTCTTTTGTGGAGGGAGCGGTGCTTAGGTATTGCTCTATCCTATACATAGGATGATTTCTGTGAGAACATAAAGATGCAGCTCTAACAAAAAAATTGCTTAGGAAGTTCAGAGCATCTGAAATCAGAATATGAGAAAAGAAACCCTACTGCAGACTTAATTAAGGCTTTTGCTAGCAGCAAAAACTATAATGCAACATGACAGTTATTTGAATGATTTTTCTTAAGATGACTATTGCTTTTCATTATCTAATTTGACATTAAGGTTGGTGCTGTGCGTCTAGCTTGCAAAACAAAAATAAAAGTTAATAAAACACATGCTAGAAATAGAATACAAGTTCAGAGGGAATGCTCTAGGGGCTAGGCCTTTCTCACGCTTTGGGGAGAAGTATACTACCATACCCTTGTCCTAATTTTTTCAGTGCAGTTTAGAAAAGGCCTTATGGCTAATATGTCACATCTAATATAATTTGCTATTTCTGCCTTGCATTTTATTGAACCTTTTTCATATTAGAACTGCTCTGCTATATGAGCTATAACATTGTGTCAGCATTTCATTATTAACACTGTTTTTTCAGTGGTTTTCAAATCAGACCTTGACAAAATTTTCATTTGTGGCTTTAGACTGGTAGATATTTTCAACTAAGGTGTGAATCACTTAGAATAATCTTTGAAGAAATGATGTGGCCACATTTTATCTGAGGAGCCATTTTTATTCCTAAACAGAGAATAATAGCAGGGTTTCAATAGAGTGCTGGCTTTTAAACCATAGCCCAAGCAATTTCTGCTCATGGTGGAACCTTCTTGCAGAACCTCTTCTTCTCAGTATACCTTCAAAATATGCCAGAAGACTAATGAATGACAACATCTGACCTGTGCAGGTGACGAGTGCTTCTACCTCACACAACCTGAGGCCTTAGTGGACCAGTCAAACACAAGAGTGTGCCTTTCTTGGACAAGTAGCCGATCCTACAAAATCAACACATTCACCCAACTGCCAACACAGTCCAGTCAATTCAGGTTTGAAATCACCAATTAAATGCAAAATTATCTTTGTGATACTATTTTTAAATAAAACTACACTTATTCTTGAGTCTAAGGAAGAAAAGAAAGGCAAACTATTTAACTCAGCATAGCTTCTGACCGCAGAGGAATATGTGGCCAAATCTCTTTGGAGCTTTACTTACAACATAACAATAAATAAATAAATAAACACAGTAATTCTCCCTTGAATTATTGAACAATTGAATTGCTTAATATCCTCAATGCCAGCTGTACAAAGGAAATAAATAAGGAAGAATGTTTAATGAAAAAAAAACTGTTGTCTCAAATGTGTGCCCTTCTCTTGAGCAATGTGGATACTGAACCGGAATATTGATTGATAGGTAATTAACAAAACATATCTAATTTATCTGATGATTAAAGATCTAAGTATTTCTTTCAAGTGGATTAAAAGGAATTCAAATATAAGTATTTCATTTGTGAAACTGTATTGCTTAAGTAATTCTGTATTAATTACTTGCAAATGAGGTATTTTTGTTTTGTATGTCTTAAACCTCAACAAATACCCTTAATGAATTAACTGATAATGAGTGTCTTTTTAAAGCAGATCAGATACTAATTTGAAGTAGCTTAATAGGTTCTTACTGCTGATATTGTCATTACCTACTGCAAGCATCAGCAAAATAAAATGTTTTCTTTTTTTTTTTACTCTATTCATTCTTTTATTGCTTTCTACAGAAGCAATAATGTTAACCCTATGGTAAAGGAGAGGATTTCCTTAGTCCATACCTTCAGTATGAAACTTTACAGGATAATGGCAGAAGACCTATGTGCACTTAATAACAATAAAGAGAGATTATGCCATTTATTGATGTATGAACTAAAGAAAAAATGTCATGTTTCTATGATTGTGTTTGGAAAAGAGACATAAAATAATAAAACAGCTGAATTTGGGAAGCACTTCTGGAATCATCTGATACTGTGCTGAAAGCAAGGTCAGGTTAGCTCAGAGTGCTCAGGACTTCATCTGCTCAAGATATGAACACCTCCAAAGCCAAAATGTCCTCAAGTTCCCACAGAGAAATTAAAGAACACCATTTTATCCTTCTTTCTCCATATATTCTCTCCACCTTTCTTTGATAGTTTTCACTAGCCATCCTGCACCTTCTGAAGCAGATCCAGAGCTTTAGTTTTGTGTCCAGACTCTTCAGTTGTTCCTTTCACCAAGACTTCCATCTCACTTTTCTCTCATCATAATCCTTGATATTCTTCCCCATGTTTCACTGTTTGTTTCCCACTTTTTTTATTAGTGTCTAATAAGCAGACACTAATTGCAATTGTTTGACTACAAGTCAAGTTTTCACACCGTTTAGGCCAAATTTGGAATACCTGTACTTTAGCTTTCTAATGTCTCATTCAGATTTTTCATTAGGGTTCTCTTCTGATATTAAATTACTTAATATTTATACTGACATTTCTTATTCTTAAAGTTACTTTCTAATTTGTAATTAGATCTTTACTTAAAATGCCTGCAATGCTATGAAAACAAACAAACAAACAAACAAAACAAGAAACCAAAAACCAACCAACAACCTTCTGATCAAAAAAAATCAAAATCTGAATAATGTTAACCAAAAAAAAAGTAAGTATTTTGACAAAACACAGTTATGATGTCAAACAGAAGTTAGAAATCAGATGTCCCATGTTCCAGTTTGTGACTATACTTCCCATTAGCTAAATATATACCTTAAGATAGTAATTTACTCAACTTAGATAGTCAATAGAAGGTATAGTTGCCTCAGAGAGATTCACCTATCTTCCCATGATGCCTTTCCCAAGACGGGAAGAACTACCTACCACATATGTTTGTGCATCCCCATCTCCAGACAAGGGAATCTCCATCCTCCTTAAGACGATACTGTCTGCCTCTGTAGTGTGTTTTATAGTCATTGACTTCCAAAGAGCTTTAGGATATTTCTGACAGGAAATATCTTGTATCATCAAGTATCTAGGACCATGCTGTTGGCTATTGTTCCTAGATACAACAAATACAATCCGTGAAACAGGCTTGGCAAAGCAAATATATGTGAATGAAGACAGAAATGTCATTGTGCACAGTCAGTGAAACACAGAGAAGACCAAAGCAAGGCCAAGGCAGGAGAGAAATGAAAGGTGTAAATACTGAGGCAGAAAAAGAAGCGTGGCCAATGCAGAGAAGTGTGGGCTGGGCAAAGGAAGACATGACAGCAAAGAAGTCTGAGGTGTGCAGAGTGGCTTTAGATAAAGCGAATAAAGCAAAACTCATCTAGTAATGGATGACATGACAACTATGCATGGAGAGAAGGATGGGTAGGCAGAGTCATGAAACAATTAAGTTGAATATGTCTGTCAATTATTGCTAATTATCAGTATGTCACTCCTACAGGCACCCCTGTGATTACATGCAGAGAAGTGATAAATTGTTTAGCACAAAGGGAAAAAGATGAAACAAAACTGTTCATAAATTAATCTATTAATATAAATTCAGCGTATCTCAATCTGCGTCCACCAACAGACTCAGCTAGAAGGTACATTCAAAGCTGACAGTCCCTAAGTACAGTCAACCAGGCAAGATGTATTGATTGGAGGTGCAAATGTGACCACTTGCCTTGAGACCACTGCCTGGTGCTATGTACATCCATCCTCTTTCCACAATAAAGTGAATATAAATCTGCTGACAATAGACTGCTTCACTTCCTCATCTTTCATAAATTCCTTAACAGGCAGGATACTGACTTTTAGGGATCCGTGACACAAAGCTGATGATTAGAGAGCTCACAGGCACCCCAGGGAAAGTAGCATCTAACTGCACAGTGCAAGAGAAAGAGGACAGGACAGACTCCCGGTTAATATTGTAGCCTCTCTTTGCTCCCCTATTCCCTCCAGTGTGAGCAGCAAGGACATCTCCCCACTGCCATGAGGTTCAGAATCTGAAGGACAGGTCTGTACGCCGAGTCTTGAAAGCAGGGCTGTGTTGAAAGAACACAGGGAAAGGGAGAGTATTCAGTTCCTCCCTCATTTAGTGAAATTAATCTAATGTGTGTGCTCTCTTTGTTAAGCATTTACTATCTCCGATTTTCTCCTAAAGAAAAAGATTCTTTTCCAGAAAACTTCTCAGCTAAAAACGTCATATTTTTAAAGGGGAGAGATTTTAACTGCACTTCTCATAAAAACACATCTAACAACTGCTTTCAGGTTGATCTTTCTGTGATTTCATTGATGACTTCAGTTTTATTTGAAACATCAGGCATTCCTTAGACAAAACTATGAGATTTGGCTTTTAGGAAGACATTCAAGGTTTTATGCTTTTAAATTACCTTCTGTTCAATAAATGTTGAATTGTTCCAAACGCTGTTTTCTAGCATAAATGTTTTTAATTTGATTTCATATTTACTGGTAATTAAAGGCTTATATGATAAGATTTTAATTTCTCATACTGTCTTGGTTCCAGTCAGAAATAAGAATACATATGTACTCATCCACAGACCCACACATGTAGAAAAGATATGCACACTTTTCAAAGCTGTAGAGGAATACAGAAAGCACATGAAATTTTCTGTCAGTGGTTACAGTGACTGTAGTCACCACAAAGAATATAAAAATAACAAGATAACAGATCTCAAGAAAACTGTTGATAAACATCAGGATTGTCAGACTGCATCTTTCAATCAGAAAGACCAAAAGATGTTTTAACTGAAAATACTATCTACAGTGAGATTCAGGGTTCAACCAAGAGCACTCTTTCTGAGCCACTAAAAGAAAATAAAACAGCTATTGGCTCAGAAGGTGGTTTGTATATGACAGCAAAGAATCAATACAACCTGAAACATCATGTAAATCCAGACTGGTTGGACTGAGAGATTAGATATGAAAAGGGTTTCTCCAGCAGATGAAAATGAACTATCTTTGATGAGCTTCTGCAAATGTCATCAGAGAAGACATAAATTCTATCCTGTTCTCTGAATCCAGGATAACAGGACATCTGCCAGTGACTGGTTAAATAACAGCAACACACTGCTTTTCTGAGGAGTTTTACAAATACTTCAGGTTACCTTTCCTAAAGAAATTTCTTCGCAGTCACCAAGGAGAAATGAAACACTTTTCAACTGTCAATATGCTGTTAACAATCTCTATGTGAGACATCTTGGGTCAATTCTGAAATATTCTCCGAAGCCTTGGAAACCATATGTAAAGCTATCTGGGACAGATTTAAGATCTACAGAAAACCAAGATAGGTTGCTATGAAACTAATCAGACTAGTAACTAGTCAGACTGTTACTGTTTAGAACTCTATGAGGTATAAACTGCTGAGAAAACAAAGCAAGACGCCTCATGAACGTAGATAATGAGACAGTAAGTGACCACAAGCAAAATTCGGGAGCAAAGCTAGAAGTCACTATCAAGTCTAGTTCCAGAATTTGAAGTCAAGGCTGTAAGTCAGGAAAGGGAATCTTATTGCTGATCTACCAGACAGGAGATGGACTCACAAGACCTCTGTCATCACAGAAGGTTGTTGGGACTAGTCCAGGTATCACAGCATGAAAAACAAGTTTGTATCTGTTCTTCACAGATACTTGTTCATCCTTAAAAACTTTCAAGACACTTTAACAGCCCCAGTCAGTCTCTCCCATTCTTGACTTTCTCCAGTTAGAAAATCTCTCCAAACCTTGATCATACTGTTCTTTTGCTGTAACTTTAGCCTGTCACTCTTCCTATGTCCTGCCAACATATAAAACAGATCATTCTCGTATGACACAAACTTTTGCCCTTGTTTCTCACCTCAGTGCTCACTTCTCAGCATCATCCATCACAATAAAGGAAAAAACACTGAGTTTTTTCACCCGCTTTCACAGTAAGACATGCTGAAGTTGGCCAGGTGAGCCAAGATAAATAACACTTATGCATAGTAAAGTGGAAAGAAACATCAAGCACAGAGCTAAGAAAATCATTGCAGAGAAGTTTCTCAAAGATAGCTAAACACCCCAGCTATCTGTTCCTTGACAAAAATACAACAGGTCACCAGGCAAAAGAAAAGGCAAGTGGACACAAACCATAGCTGGGTGATAACAGCTTATGCACAGGTCAACAGCATCAATGAGGTGACAAGCACATTGTACACACAGAGCACTATAGAAACAGAACCACCAGTTAAGACTTCATTCTTTTTCCTGTTTTTTTAGCTAAGGTACAACCACAAACTATACCACACTCAGTTTGTACTGCTCAAGAGCATCCCCCAAGGACCTTGTTGGTATATTCAGGGCATGGTAATGTCCATGTTGCCGCACTTCTCTGCAGCCACAGGCTGTTGGTGGTTCCAGTTAAGGTCATTTGGTGGGCAGTCCTACAACATTTTATTAATGCTGCTGTTTGACCTGCATAGCTGCAGACTGGAACCATGGTTAAGATCTTGCTGAAGATTCAGTCTCAGATTCCAACCCAGCACCTGTTTTACACTAAATTTTCAAAAATCTTCCTGAGGTGGCTAAACGCAGTGATGGTTTGTGAAATGAAAGGTGATAAAGGCCTGGATAAGAAATGGTTGAGAGAAGGAGTGAGGGGGAAGGACCACTGTTATTCATATGATATAGGAAGAAACAGAAAGATTTTAATATGACCTGTGTACTGGAATTTGGAGAAAGAATTCAGGTGAGGAAAAAAAATGTTATACAAAGCCCAGTGTCAGAGAAAAGGAAGAGGGCTTTGAGGGGGGCACTAAGAGCTTCATTTTGTCTGCATTAAGCTTATGCTGATGGTTTCAAAGTGTAATTGCTTCTAAAATAGTCAAAATATGCATTATGAATACATTATCTTGTGCATTCAGATCTCTTTTTCTGCTCACAAATAATTCACAAAACAATCCTGATTTCTGCAAATGTATCCACTTGAAGCTCAGAAATTGGTCTAAAATCAGATCTTTACAGCACTGAGAGAAAAACCACAGCTATTTTGGCTACATTAATAGCCCAGACAGATCTTCCATTAGATAGTTTTTCTCTCTCACACACATATACACACACAAGTTGGTACATACTACCCGGTGTCTATATTATGTCAACCTCCTGAACGTTTCTCAGCTTAAAAGAGAATTGCCATGGAAATGTTGTGACAATCCCCTCGAGGCAAATGAGTGGTCTACACAACAGCATTTCTGAGCTCAAGAGGTCTCTTTTCAAGGTTATATTGAATTGAGTAAGTCACACCATTACTGAGGCAGTCTCAAGACTGGCAGTGCAAAACTATACAGTGATTTGCCAGCCTTAATCGCTTTTCAGCTCTATGCAGCAGCTCTCTGGAAGTCCTGAGACATGCTTTTCCAACACTTGCGCAGTGTAACTGAAGCATCCATTGTTAAGAGGTTGTTTTCAATATTTCTTAGCAGTCTCTTTTGTAGCAGCGTCAGCTTTTTAAGGAGGGCTAACACTCCTTTAGTGTCAAAAGGACCCCAGTTACCAAGAAAAAAGATCCCACAAAGTAAAAAGAATTAAACAGATTATTTAAATGAAGCAATATTGTATTATCACGGCTCAGGTTATTTCTGTCCCCACTCTTCAGCACAGCTAACCTCCTCTCCCATTTCATATAGCTTTCAGGTATGAGCCTTTTAGTATTCCTTTGCAGTCTTTACCTCTTCACATCTTTTCTTGTCCCAGAGTTTCTCTCTCCTATAATTTGTGCAATACATAGGTATCAAAAATTAGTGTCACCTGCTGTGTTCCACTGCCCTAGAGCTGATATAGCCTACTCTAGTTCAGAATATTGTTCTATATGGATGTGTTTTATATATGAGAGACTTAAGCTTTTAGTTATTGCTTCTAACCTATATTCCTAACAGATCGAAGTTCAGTAGCATTTCAACCAAGGAAGGCGAGCTTGCTGATTATATAGCCACAGCTGCAAGCTCAAAATATATCTTCGCTTCACTGCTATCCACCTCTCTGGATGGAGAATAGTTTATGCATAGGGTCTGGTTCAATGCCATCTCTCTCTATAAGGGGATTAAGTATTTATTATAAGTGTGAGAATGACAACCTGGGAATTTAGAAGGCTTGCTCAGGGACAGAAATGACATAGCATAAGCAGGAACATGACAAGGACTTAAGTTCATGGGATGTGTCAGTGCTGAGTTTGAGGGAACATGCCCATAGGAATGATACATGTTCATTCTGCCCTGACGTGTTTACTGATGTGACTAACAGTGCAGAGCATTGATGTAGGGATAACTGTTCCTCTAAAAGCCAGACTAAAAAAGAATTCATTTCTCATAAGCTGCCAAGTGGCCATGTCTACAGTCACAAATGTACATGTCACATACATGGAAGCTTTTATATTCAAAATGCCTTTACAAATATACTGCTCATATCTGTTAGGAAATTATATCTTTTGTCCCTGCTTTAAGGAGAGGAATAACAATGACAACAAATGCAAATATCCTCCCCACAAGGAACTGGTTCTCATAATTCACTATCAGAACCTGCCTCGTGCATTGTCACCAGATCAGTCCCTCCTCAACAAGCAGCAATGCCTTTCAATGTCACAGCCCAAGCGGGAGCTGTGCTTCCCCTTCTCATTCAGTTCATTCCTCCAATGTCTACAAAACCCATGCTTATCCCTTGAAGTGGGCAGACCTGAGACTGTCATGACAAGCTCCATGATCCATGTGCCCTTTGCCCACACTCAAAAAGGTGGTCTCAGCACAGCATGTCTACGCTGTGCTTAGCCAGTACCAAACTCCAGCCATTCCCTGTTGCTCTGAGTTGTCACATGCCTGTAGGCAGGCTTGTGAGGAAAATGTGGCTCCATCTTAAAGCTGTGGGTTTGCTCAGCTCCCCAGTAAAATGTGTAGCTCCACTTTCTGATTACACATAACATGCATGAAGGGAGAAGTGGAAAGCAGTTTCTGATGTTTCAATTTTACCTTGACTGCCCAAATCCAGTATTGCTCTCTTTACAAGGTAATATAGTGATAGGACAAGGGATAATGACTTCAAACTGAAAGACAGTAGATTTAGATTATATATTAGGCAGAAGTTCTTCACTGTGAGGGTGGCAAGGCACTGGTACAGATTGCTTAGAGATACTGTGGTTGCCTCATCCCTGAAGTGTTCAAAGACAGGCTGGACAGGGCTTTGAGCATCCCAGTCTAGTGGAAGGTGTCTCTGCCAATGGAAGTGGGGTTGGAAGTAGGTAATCTTCAAGGTTCCTTCCAATGCAAACCACTGTGGTTCTTAAGAGACTCATTGCTAATATTTTAATCCACACTGGCAAACAAATGTACACATCTCATTGATTACTAGAATGACTGCAATGAAATTGCTTCCTCGCGTCTTTCTGTCGTCTTTCTTAGCTCTGAACATGTAATTTTCCACTCTATTGTACTTGCTCTGAACTTCTCTTTGAAGAGCTTTTCCATTTACTGAAATACTAAACAGTCACAACAATTTATTTGCACTTCTATTGTGCCTGTCTCCCCTCAGAGAATATCAACACAAATTACAAACATCAGTGATTTTAGCCTCCATTCATTCCAGCAATATAATCCTAAGCCTACAGATGAGGAAACCAAAGCGTGACTTGTCCAAAGTCATATAGGAAACTCACTCCAGAAATCAGGAATGTCTTAAGGATGCTGGAGGCCATGGGTACTGTGAGCATGTTCAGCAGAGATACTCTCTGTACATGCAGTGAGACCAGCTCCCTGAGCAGGAGGTGTGGATTCACTCCATCTTGAGTTCCCAGACTTGCAGAGCCACTGCCCAGAAAGTCTGACCTATTTGGCTGCAGTGCTGTTTTTGAAGAAAAGGCCCAGGACCTGAGTCGTATGGTGTCATAATTTAAGACAGATCTGCCAAATATAAGAACCTAACACCGGCACAAATGCTGCCTGCAGAAGTTTTGAGCAGCAGTTAAGCCATGTGTACATCAACAGAAACTTCGTTTCAGTCTCTTTTCCTCCCATAGATGTCTGTAGTCTTTCTACCCCTAAACCTCAGCTGGAAACAATTGGAAACAATGCAACATTGGAAACAATGCATTTAGGCTATTAGAACAGAATTCAGTTTGCTGCTCTTGGCCTCTAATTTAAGATTTAAATATTAAGCTTATGATGAGGCAGACTTTTTAAATTGTTTTGGTCCCTACATAGCATATAGGAAAAAGTGGAGGCTTTAATAGGGAGATTTTGTGTCCAATTCATAATAACTCAAATAGAGATGGACTACATAATGTTTTAGAGTTTTTTTCAAGAATGCTTACCTTTCCCAAATATCTACACAGAAGTCACCCATACGAAAACTTAGGTAACTGCTATAGAAGCACCATTTAACAAGCAGCTTAAAATTTAAGCTAAAGTTACATAAAGTTACATAAAGTAGGATGACTAAACTTTATCTTATACACAAAGCTCAATTTCTTTTTATTTTCAATTCAAGCAAAAACATAGTCTAAAATTATTTTTTAGAAGCTAAAATTAATTTCTCTTCATAGCCTGTTCAGTAAAAATTGTTATATAGCCAACCCTTTTAACACAAATATTGTGGAAGCTGAATTTTCAGTCATACAGTGTTGAGAGTCCCAGAGAATGAATTGTTATCTTCTTTTTATAACTGAATTTGCACTGTGCTAGTTTTATAAGTTGTCTGTTCACACGTCAGACATTGAGGCATCCTGAAGACACAGGTGAATAATAGATTTGATAAACTATGTTGTTTTCACATGATAGAAACTATGTAAATTTGATTTGCATTCATTTGACATTGCATTTGAAAAAAAACAGGAGTGAAACTTTCAAAATGGCACACCATTTCATTTCAACATTTTCAAAAGGAATATTTTGCATTTTTTTATTTTGCAGTGGCTTTTTCATATCAAAATTGACCTCATTTAAAAATAAGGGGATTCAGCTGTATGTAGAACACATTGTTTTAATTGACTACACGTTTTAGTTATGCCAGTGTGGAACAAATCACATTAATTTTGGGTCCCTCCATCTCCCTCAAAAAAGTAAACATGCTCCAGTGTGGTGTGAGTTGAGATAGTTTTTTTCCTCACAATATTGTATCTCAGCCGTCAAATTGTAAACTCTGTTGCTGATTATTTTCTCACTAGAAACAAAAACCTTGGGTCACATTCATTGTATCCAACTAAATTGGATCCTCTAAATGCATCAGTAGAAATTAGATACTTACATGTAGATGTCTGGGATGTATGTCTCTACAAATAAGGTAGACTTTGTCCAAGAGACAACATCAACACAGCCAAGAGAATCTAGAAAGGTACTGAGTACAACATAAACACAGGTAAAGAAATTTCCAGTTTTATTGACCATGACAACTGAGGGGCACGCGTTCAGGGATTCAGTTGCAACACACTATAGGCACCTAGGGCTACTGAGGTGCCCTAGAAGAGATATCTATGACAGGAGCAATGGGAAATGTGCCTCACTAGACTAGATAGAGGCAAAGTGGTATACCCTAAGGCATTTCAAATGGTCCTAAAAATATAAGGGTGGGCCACAGAATTAAACATCATATGTTTAATCTAATATGCTTAACATGCAACAATATTCCAGAGTGTTATGTAGCCTACTTATTTCTTTTTCATCTCATGTTTTTCCTTAAGGAGCAAGTGAATAAGAGTTGAACAGTGCCCAAGTCTATGGATGGTGCCTATAGAACTAGCTTAAAGTAAATACATCTTGGAGCTTGATTCAGATGCATAAAATAAATTCCATTCTATCTGATTCATGTAGCTTTGCAGTGTAATAGAAAGTGTGTCCTTCAAATACGGCAAACTGTGAACGAAACACAGTCACAAGAGGTACTTTGTGAGCTATTCTCTAACAGTTTGCAAAAGGGAAACATGGGTTCAGTTCCATGATTACAGCATCCATGGCAAATAATTTGCTCTGTTAAAATAAAACTACTCATTACAGTGCCATAGATAGCACTTGGTTTCACTTCTCCACAAGGCCCAGGCAGCGTTCTAACTGGCACTTAGGGAATTCACATCGCCAGCTTTAGACATCCCAATAAAGTGCCTAAATTAGGAGGCCAATTTCCCTGTGCTCCCTGCATAATCCACAGGGAAAGAACAAAAGGAATCAAATGCTACCCAAATCTCAAACAGCAATCCATTCTGCAGAGTTTTGAGCCTTCTCAGCCCCATGGTTGCTTGAAATTGTTAATAAATTAGGTTTTGCTTGCACTCACTTGGGTATTTAAGACCATGCAAGATACCCTGGGGCACCACGGCTATGAAATAGAAAGCCCAGACTCCTCTGAAATGTTTGTGGGGGGCCAGGCACAGCACCTCAGACCTCAGCTCTAGATCTAAACTACATTAAAGTCTTGTGAATTCCTACTTCATCTCAAAATCCCCAGAAGTTTATATTTAACTACTCATACATACTGAAAAGGACCTCTGTTTTGAGGCTAAGCATTGTTGGCTGCCTAAAGTTCTATTGCAATCCAGGATTAGGCAGATAGGTGACATTCAGGAGACTAAGTCTGCCAGACATTCCATGGGAAGCCAAATGTCCCTTTTGCTGAAAAGGCTTTTTGGTGGCAGCCGAATACGGTAACGCAACTATTTAGCAGTAATATGTGAAATTCACTTCACTGTGTTTGGACTTGTTTCCCCCTCAATTGCTTTCCCCTTGTCTGGACTGAACAATTCCCCTGATGTGACTATGGAGGTCCTTGAGAGGTGCACCATATTTAGGACAAAATAATGCTATTATCATACAAATGATGCTGAAGAGCTGCCTCTGTTGTGCAGGCTACACTAAAAAATGAATGAAAAAAAAAAAAAGATTAGATTCTGTGAGATCCTTCCTTGCAGGAACAATGTATTGTAAAGCAGATTTGCTTCATTTCCTTCAAAATCCCTCAGATAATGCAGGACAACACTTTTCAATGGTTCCCCCTATAAGCACTGCGTGTCTAAGTAAATGGGAACATGGTACGCTTCAGAAATCATTGTAAAGAATTACTGTTTATCTGGATAAGGAAGGGTAGTCTTGAGATCTAATTATGCCCACTGATCCGAATGCATTGAAAACTCTGTTCTCATGTTCACATTCCTCAAGTAGCAAAACTTGACATCTGTGCAAAAACTGTCCTGCTGAACAAAAAATATGGCTGCTAGTGCAACTAAAAGGGCTAGAGTTTGTTGCTAATGAAACTTCTACCACATTTTTATCTGTCTTTCAGAGGAGTTTGCAGTTATTGTTTTTTTAAAGTTCCCACAGGAAATCTCAGCGGTTTTATCTGCACTTTGAGGGTCATGTAAAAGGTTGGGGCGTGTTTGAATGCCGAAGAAATTATTCAGAAGGCAGATTTGTAAACGAGAGCGATTATTTACTCAGAACAATTGAGCCTAGGCATAAAAGCCAGGAAGCACATACACAGTGAGAGGGCTAGATGCCAACTCTATGTGCTTGCTGCCTATCTGGGTTTCTGAGCAGCCATATCTCTCAGTTGGTGACACTAATGAGGGATGAGGGCTTTTAACATCTCACAGGCTCTGACTGCTGCAGGGCTGTTTGCACGGATGATGCTGGGGTTTGCACGCTTGCACAGTTCATGAATATATGGCAGTGGGGATATAGCACCTTGCACCTGGACCTCTGCTCCAGCCTTAAATATACACCACTAGGGTCTGACTGCGGATACTTGCTCATCTCCTTAACACTAGAACTGTCGCAGTTATCCTGTGAAACTTGACAGTTTCCTGGCAACAATTTTCATTAAAGGACGACAACACTGAATTTTCCTAAACAGCCTTTCCATCCTGCAAAATCTCACACACGTGCACAGAACACAGCTGTTATCTCCCTGGAAGATTTGTATCTGTTTCATGTAGAGAAATGCTGAAGTCAATCATTCAGTCATTTGTGTAGTGTAATCGGTTGCAGACCATAGCAGGGAGCAGGCTGCAAACAGTGCTGATTTCATTATGCACAAAGAGCAGGTACTGAAACGATGGAGCACTCAGCTCTGCCTCCTAAAGATTCCCCATCACACAAAGTAGAGGAATATAATTGTTGAGAATGGAGGGGTACATTTTCAGAGTGCTTTGCTCAGCAGTTTATTCTCCTGACTCTGATTAAAGTTAATGGGAGTCATGCAGCTGAAACCCCATGGATTGCACATGGTTTGATGACACAATACAGCTGCAAATGAAGGCAGGATTGTGAAGAGTCAGGTACAAAATGGCAATTTTTGCTCCTTTTAACCAACATCTTTTTTCCAGCTCTCAGCACATTAACCACTTTTTTGCTGATCCTGTCTGCAACATCTAAAACTAAGCAGTGCTCTTTGGAGCACCCTCTTTCAGCAGCAAAACTGAGCCCTTGTCAGTACAGCCATCAGTGCCTATGGTAATACCTACAAGTATTTTGGTCCCAAAATCAGAATTTGTTTTACAACATGGGCTAATGCAGGAAGGTTTTCACCCTGTGGCAGACTGCTAATAGTTCCTCACCATGATACGTGAAAGATTGACTCCTGGGAATGCCCCACAGGTGCTACCACTAAACCCTGTTCAGTGTATTGTTCAATTAACAGTATTTTTCACTCCATGAAACAAACCTGTATGATTTACGAGTACAAAATAATTCTTGGCCAAAAGTACATTGTGAACACATTTTACAAGCTGTAAACATACACTGTTTATTTAAAGGAAAAAGTGTGCTAAAATCTTAATAAAATCGTGACGTGTTAGGAAATTTTGGTCAAGTGTTTTTTCTCTTGAAGACTGTAAGTCCAGAAATCTTGTGGTCTGTTCTCGTCATTTGTTTAACCCCAAATCCTATCAAAACCAAGCCATTTGAAATTCTTCTTCTGTTTAGGTAACATCCCTGTATTTAGAGCTTTCACTTTTACCCCATTAATAACATCTTCAGGCTACCTTGGATACCATTTTAGACATTCTGTCCAAAGCCCTATCTTCTAACTTCTAGGTCATGTTTTCTGGATATATTTCGTATGGAACTCAGTTTACCGAGCTGCAAAAAAATGTGAGTCATAGAAATACCCATGCTGAAAGTCGAAAGTATGAGCTAAGAGATCTATTCTACTAATTAATGGAGGATGAGGAACCATGCTACACTGCAGATCCTCCACATTCTTTATTTCCTCATTTCCTGGCTCTGCTCTGAATCTCTCTAACTAGATTTCTTCAAGACCTAGATATGAAAGAGCTGAGACCTTTCACACCAGTATGGACTAGTGCAAGTCCATGCCACTTGGATACAGCTCTATTTCCTTTGCAATACAGACAGCAGACAATGCCAGTTATTTTTCTGAGAGCTACAGAAATGGATATTTGTGATATATTTATAAAGCCACAATTCCATTCCCAGGAGGTGAATATGTCCACTTAAAAAGCTGTTGATTTATGAATTTAACTATATTAAAATGCTTTTAGGAGAGCTGTTTTGCAACAGAAAGGAGTTCCTTGCTCATATTTCTCCATATGGAAACATGAAGAGTTAACATGGGATAAAACTAAAAACCAATAGATCATTCTTACATCTTGAGGTTCTTGTGCTATGACCATCGCCCCAAATTCTGGACATCATTCCAGAAGATCTGGGTGAGATAAATAATTGTCTTCCTACTTGAGCCTGATTTTGTGCCTACAGACACACATCTGAATCTCTCTGGGCCACTGCTCTTACAGTCGATACAAAGGGAAAAGCAGAAATCAGTTCAAGCCAGGGAAAAGAGAAAATACTTCCCATCTCCCACAGAGTACAGACACACAGTTAAAGCCTCCAGGCACTCAATAAGAAGACATCAAAGAATTGCTTCCAAAACATAATCTGGTTCCCAAAGATTTGCACTAAGAAGTCCCTGCTGGAGCTGTGGATGCCAGAAGCAGTACCAATCCCCAACCCAGTTCTTGTCCTGCACGGCAGGAAATGGGGTGAAGCTGCACAGCCTACACCTCAAAGTTTTCAAGGGAGTCAGATAGCTCGAAGAGAAAAGACACCGGTAATCAGCACAGAGACAAAGCCCAGATGTACACATTTCATTTGACCTACAGAAACCTGACTGTCCCCCATTCAGCAAAGCTACTGATGCCTCGAGGGGAGGGAAGCTATAAAAGGAATGCTTTGCAGATAAAGAGATCTTTCACAGCTTCCAGCTGTCTTTTTCTCCTTCCTCATTTATAAAGGTATGGAATTTAGCATGAACATGGGGATTATTATTATATCTTCCCCTTCTTCACATTGAGGTTTCGATGATAAATTCTTGTTAGTGAAAGACTTTGTGGCCCACAGATAAAAGACACTATATGAAGAGCTAACCATTATTATTATTCTCATTTAAAAAACCAAATGAAACTCTTCCCCCTTTAGAACCCACCAAAAAGGGAGCTGCAGAAAATGTTAAATCAAGGTGCATTTGATCACTGCAAACTTTCCTGAGTTCCAAAGACCCAGCATCTGTTTCTTGGGGATATTTTTTATCACAATAAAACGATTCAGCAGAGAATCTTTCCATTCAAAATGTTTCAAATAGCTTTCCTGTCAAATGTATAAAATGTCCTGCATTATGCATAAGCAAGATTTGTACCTCAGCTTTGCTAACATAAACAGTATTTCCAGCACAGACAACTAATAGAACAGGTTAATGCTCTGGGGCCTGTTCATCATACAGACAGTAATGATTTGTGCAGCTTATGTATGTGCTTCCCACATAAACATCAAGAACCTGAGTTCTTTTATGACAGTCTTTCAAACACTGATCTTCCATCTCACAGGCAATGACAGCAATCTTCCATCACCTCAGCCTTTCCAGAGCCTTCTTTGGCCCACTCTTGATTACAGATCAGGAATTAATTAATTGAGTCGCACAGATGCATGTCAAATTAGCCAGGAATCCAGTAAGTTAACAAAGCTCTGGCTCACTAGGTAAAGGCACAAAAGGAAATCCCACATCTAGTTGCAGAGTGCCCAGAACTGAGGAAATTGTCTGCCGGTGTACACATACCATATTGCACAGAGTATTTCTGAGCAAGCTAGGGCATTTCTGTGGCACAGTGTTTGCACTCTGAAAGTAAATTAGTCACACTAGCATAGCCCGCTAGCCAAGTGCTCATGTTAGTGTCATGCTAAAACAGCTATCCTGTTCTTCAGCTTAAAGAAGCCGTCTATACTGCCAAATGAAAGACAGAAAAGAGATTTCTATCCTTAGTCCAAGAGGCACTGGCAGCTTTACATCATCTCAGCTTAGTGACTTAAGTGTCACTGTAAGGAGTTGCACCGCAGGGCACAGACATATCCTCAGTTCCCTGTGCGACACCTGAACTTCTAAGAGGGGGATGTAGAACAACCAACGTACTGAGCCAGCCAGAAGGAAGTGCCAAAAACTGAAACCTCCTAGTTAGTTGCCGTTGCAACACTGTAAGTCAGAACCAAACCTCATACAAATCCATATAGCCCTCATCTGTCACTATAGCACCAGTAGGGAAAAGTATGGGAGCTGGGTTGTGATGTTTGGTTGTAAATTCTCCATCCTTCATCTGAAAACTGCACTATCACACAGATGGGAATGCAATATCCCTTGAGTCTGAGGGATAATGACAGCCCAGTTCTTCTGTGCTTTTCTGATGAAGAAGTCTCAGGGCTGGCTCCTATAACTTTGACATCTCCTGTATATCTCATACACACCATCCATGAGTTAGATGTAGGAGGTAGATTATGGGACTCTCCACACTCAGGGAAGTCGCTTGGGCTAGGGTTTTAGCCCTCTTCTTGGTTCTTCTCTTCCTGTGACCTTGGTCCTTTTCTTTCAAACCAGATGGTTTCCAAACACATCAGGAGTAGAAAAAATGGTGCCAATTCAAAGTATTGTATGTGAGATGTGTAAGTAACCAGTTAGTTCTCTTAAATGACATGAAAAGAGTTGTAGGTAAACTGAAAGAAGAGATGAACACAAATTTTATAAGTTTTGGAAAATGTGACCTAGAAGGAAGGGGCAGGAATCTGAGCTTTCTTTATCTAGAAAACAAAAGATACCACAGACATATGAAAAGCATTTTCCATTATTATTAAATGGTTCTTAACACAGATGAGAGCTAACTGTGCTTTGAATCCATTGCAGACAGACCAAGAAAACTCAGGCTAAGCAAGTCCAGGGCTAGGATTATCACTGCTCCCATATGCTTCTCTGAAGCCTCTACTCTTGGCAATGCTATGTGGAGGACGCTGAGGCAACTGAGGCTTTGGTCTCAGCAACACAGTCATGCTTATCTTCTTTAATCCACTTAATTTGCAGCAGAGAGGTTTATGAAAAATTTTGTAGTTGTGAAGGTAGTTAAGTGCCCAAAGAGGCCACTTAGAGAGACTGTGAAAATTTCCATCGTCAGAGGCTTTAAAGAACAGATTACACAAACAGCTGTCAAGAGCAGCTCAGGCACACATGATCCTGTGTTCAAGCAGAGGTGTGGACAAGGAGACCTCCTGCAATGTCTGTTCTACGCCTCTTCTGCACAGCTCCAGCCAAAAACAGTATGCTCAGATGTCTTCTTCTAGTGATACATCTGCCATCAGTGGATCCACTATCTGTATAGCAGTATTGTCCATCTCTTTCCCTCTCCAGCATAATACATGTACCAAAGGCAGAGAGATATATGTGGGATATGGCTGTGTCCCGCTGCTCCTGAGGAATCACACATAGCAAGCAGATGATAAAGAAGTCTGGGAGCTATTGAGGTAGGTACTGCGCCACCACTTTCCATCTTCATTATTGAGGAAGAACAATAGTTTAAAGACAGAAGACTCAAAAGAACAGTTACCCATGCAGTTTCCTTGACATTGTTTGCTTCCCTGTACTTGGCTAACAGCTTGCAAACTGGCAGTAAACCAGCAAGCAGAGGGGAAAACAAGATCCCTGCTAGACACACGCATTTGCCCTCACACGTGCACACTTTTACAAACCATAATGTTGTGGTTCCTTAATTCCCAACTCTCCAAACTCAACTCAGCTACTAAGCGAGCATTTTGTTCTGTTAGAAGAACTCCTAGCCCTGCAAAATCACAGGTTGTTTGGCAGTATGAAAAATATCATGGCTGCAGGCTGTAAGCATGGTGCACGCTTGCGCCATTGGTCTCTGGCTTTCAGGGAGCAACTTTGTGCAGTCACAAAAACGCAAAGAAAGAAAGGAAAGAAATCAAATATTTACAGGAGGAGAAGTAATCTTAACCCACATGGTACAAATTTAGAGATGCATTGTAGCAACCTTACGTGCACATAGCTACTGAAACAGTTTCTAGCAGAATGTTTACACAGTTGTCTGGAAGCATATTGTTTGCCTACTTTTCGAAGCCAATTTATATGCAGCACACGTAGCAGCATGCATGAAAATTCAGACAAAAACACAGATGCATGCAACAATCCCTGGCCAGCTCTTGCTGTTCTGTATTGTTTGTTGCTCAGAAGTACCTAGGAGAGAGGAGGAAAGTAGCAGCCCATTGTGCTATGCTCTGTACTACCCCAAACTAAAAGGCAAGTAGTTGCCTTGAGGAACGTACAATCTCCATTTAAGACAAGATACAACAAGTGAATGTAATGGAGACTGAGGGAGTGACATACGGGAATGAATAATAAGAGAGTTTATATGTGCCAGCTTTATGCTCTCATGTGCCAGCTAATTGAATACATGGTGCAAATAAATACCAGTCTCCTACTAAAGGCAACAAGTTAGCAGTAGTCAGCTGGCAGTGTCAGGAGCTTCACAGAGAAATTCATGAGAAATTCGGAGGAGCCCAGGGAAGATGACAGATCTGTTTAGAGAGGGTATCCCAGAGAAAAGTGTCAGTGTGGGGTACTGGAAAGAGTGTGTGATTAGGGAACAGGAAGATGAAGGAGGTTGGCATTGCTTAGACAGCAAAGCAGAGACTCGAGTAACAGAGTTGCTGAGAGGGAAAGATGTGAAAATCCAGGACCAAAGAATAAGCACCTTGTACCTAACCTGCTGAAGAGACGATGGAACCGATAAGGAATGTAAAAGGTGAAAGAGGATGCATTTGTCACCGTACTTTGAACACACCTGGGGCAAGGAGGTCGGGGTGTCAAGAAAGCCTAGGTGAAAAGGATCAGAGTGAAGTTTATGTCACTACAGGCTGTCTAAGAAATGGAGTGGAGCTACTGAACCATTAACAGCCTGTGCTGGGAAGCAGGGAGTGAGAATTTCTCCATGTCCAAGGAGGAAGAAGAGGAGGAAACACTATCTAGACAAAAGCAGAGGTAGCATCAGCTACAGGAGAGGAGGCAACAGGGACAGCGAGTGAAGCCTGCCCCCATTTCTCTGCAGTGGTTCGAGAACACACTTTAATGTTAACAGCCAGCTCTACTGAACCACCTTCATCCAAGGCCTGAAAGGAAAAGCCTAGTGGAAAACAAAGTCTATTGGAAAATGAAAGGATCTATTGCACTCTTTTCTTGATGTACTCCTCTTTCTCCATGTGCAACAGATCCCACGTTAGTGCCTCAAGTTAGGCAATGTGAAAACCACTCATCGACAAAATTACATCAAAGTCCCTGTACTGCAGTTCCCCATGTCACCACGCAGACAAGTGTCCTCTCCTTCGGGCTCTGTGGCAGGTACTATTTATGTTCAATATTGTTTATATATCCCAAAACCTCTATGGGGAAGTGCCAAATCAATAGGCCAAGAGATGGAATACAGCCATTCCATGCTTTTATTTTTCTATTTTTAAAAGGACAATGCTCTTTCTACAACTCTGTAGAGCCTGTTATTAACAGAAGCTCTGCCAGCTGCCAGGGCACCAAGAGGCATTTATGAGCCCCATTGTCCACCCTGCTCACTCCCCAGGGCTTCCCCCTACCCTGCCCAGGATCCTAAGTCAGCCCCTGGATCTGTCAGTCCCTGTTCCAGTGATGCCACATTATGGCAGGTCTCCAGCTCCCCACAGCCCTGTCATGCCCTGCCATGGGTCCCAGTAATCCAGGTCCACCCGTGGGCCTTTCTTCTAGACTGGTCTCAGCTTGCCTCCATCCCCAGGGCGTTGTGTCATGCTTGGAGCCAGGGCTGGTCCAGTGCCTGTGGCTGCCCTGCTCCTGCCCAGGCAGTGGCACAGGTCTTGGTTCCCATGCCCTGCCCTGACAGACTCTAGGAGAGCTCTCACTGCTCCCTGGCACCAGCTGCCTGAGAAATAATTGCACAGGTCAAATATCAAAGGACTAGCTCAGCCTTGCCAGGACCAAAATACCCTGACCCAACTTCTCCACTCAAGATATTTTAAGGTTTTGTAAATGCAGGTGTGTTTCTGCTTTCCTTGTGGTACTGAGATATCAAGGTCTAACCTGATTGCATCACACAGAGCCACACCACCACCAAGCATAGTGGGTAGCCATGGCATCCTCACCTCCACTGCCACTGTTCTAGCCTCCAATCCAGACCAACTGCTGCTTCCAAAGGGGAGAAGGCTAGACCACAAGGTCCTGGCCCCAGGAAGGACTTGAGCATCACAGTCAATTCACCAGAACTGCTCAAATGCATACTAACATCAACTCTTTCCTCAAACAGTGGTGCGTTGAGGACCCTCGAGGCTCATGATGACAGCATTTCTCGATAATAAGCTGCGAACATTCTGTGACACACACACAAATGTAAAGGGAAAAGACTATTTTTTGCAGTATTTTCACCTTTCTTTCTCAGCTAAATCCCTACTTGGGCTGTTAGGGATTGTTCACACAGCAGCCTTGTCTGTGCTGACTGGTCAGATTACTGCACCAGTGGCTCCATGGCTTTCAAATTCATTTCACAGATTTCCAAGAAACGGATGCTGATACCTGATAAGTGGCAGCACCAGGCTTCAAAACATATCATCATTTCATCAGCCTCTGATGTCTCGATGATACCTGATAAGTGGCAGCACCTGGCTTCAAAACATATCATCATTTCATCAGCTTCTGATGTCTTGAGTAACATCTCAGCTTGGTGGAGAAATGTTGCCGTAACCAGTTAACATATTCCTGTGTGGGGAAATAAAGCTCCTCTTATGTACTTGTTGACATACTGATTCATACCTTTGTGTTGTTCCCAAAGCCATTTAGGCGCATATACCCCAAGTGAATGCAATGATACTGATTAAAGCATTTGGTGCCCTGGCTTCCTATTGCATATCAGAAGTTACCTAATAGCCACAAGCAGCTTTACATGGCTCTATAGCACAGCTGAGATTCCTTGATTTTTTTTATTAAAACAGAAATAATCATTTGCATACATATTGATTTTGGTTATCAGAGAACAAAGACATGATTGCATAGGTAACAGAAGAAAATGAACCCCGTGAACTGCATTATTCATCATTGCAGAGCTCTGAATTTCAGGATTTCATCTTGCTTTCTGACATGATGAAGCTAAGACATCATTAGAGTGCACACACTCAGAAACTGTTCCACAATACACATTAAAAAAACAAAATCAAAACACATCATATATCTAACTATTTTGACCTGACTTCTGTTTTCCACAAGACCTCTTACCTTGACATAAGACAGAACTACGTAAGTAACAAATTGGACCCTACACTAACAAGGCTTTCAAGAAGCTAATTACAGAATGGCAAAAATGCTGAATAGAGACATATTAAATAACATGGCTGTCATTTTATGGCAATGCCATGATACCACTCGTGGCAAATAAAATCAACATGAGGAGCTACATCCTCTTACAAGGGCATAAAGCAAAACAGTGTTTCCTGTGCTGTACTACCAGGAAAATGGAGCCATGGTGACCTAGAAATATGGCTAGATTGCAGTAAGACCATTCATAAGGCCAAGTCTGGACACAGGGAATTGCTATGGGCAGCAGAGTGGGAGAGAGGAAAAAGTTGGTGAAAGTCTTGCTGCTATATTTGCCCCCACAATCACTGCAGGAAGCCAGCCTGATGTTGTGGCAGATTGGGAGACAGTTGAGTTAAAGTAAGGAAGCTACAGGTGAGGCCTCAGGGGCATCTGTCCCACTGCATCAGAGACAGTGAGGGCTGATACCTCTGTCCTTGTTTTGATGCTTTTGCTTCCGTCCCTGTGACAGTGCATTTCTGCCCTCTCTCCTGAAGCCTTGAGCCAAATACTGCTGCTTCCACCCAATAAATGGGTTGTTGTCCTCCAACCAAGTCTACTTCTTATACTATTTTAAGCCTTCTAATAATTTCTTTGAGGCCTCAATTCATTCTGGTGGAAATTTGTTCTCAGTTTCTGGGTGACTTGTGGGCGTTACGCTGACAAATGTACATCACTGAGTAATTAGCTTCTCAGTCAGTGGATAGGCTGTGTCCATCAATTACTGTGAACAAAATGCACTAAATCTATGCAATAAATCTGCCCTTAGAGGCAGGACAATTGTAAATCACTGAGCACCACTAAACACCAATCAAAATCTAAAGAACCCACTACTGCCAAAACACTGCAGCCAGCAATACTATTGACCAGAGTGGGCAATCCCTTTAAAAAGTGTAAGTAATATATATAACACCCACAGATATCATCTATCAGACCAGATGAACTCTAAACTGACAATAGCATTGTCTAAAGGTGTATCAGATCTCTTGTTTTAGTGCTGCTAGTGTTATTGCACACTTATGTCACTGAGATATTAATGCTGAAAGGTCACATCATACCTTAGAAGGTAGCCATCATTGTAAACATACAGTTTCTGATCTGTGGGGCTATAATCAATACTCTGGATTGTATCTAACTTTTTATCCATGATGACACTAGTTCTACCATCTTGGCCAGTATTTGTATCATACATGTAAAAGATTTCCTCTTGCCTAGTGTTCAGTGGCCTTGTGGCATACAGAATACCACATAACATGAAAGCATTGGAAACAGATGGCTTGTACTGTCTTGTCTGCCAAGTATTTAGCACATCAAGTGTGGTCTCATTGAGTTTGCTAATCACAATGTTGCCCATGTCATTTTCTGTTGAATATATTACCCATAACCCAGTTTCATCCACAGCAAAGTCTATGCTCTGCCATGATACACCTGCATAAGAGAAACGGTTACCAGTAACAGCATTTGGCAGATCCTTCCTCAAAATCATGGTATTTGTCTTTAAATCATGCTTCACCATGTATCTTGAATTATAAGCATGATAGTACAAATAATTATTATAGAGGGCAGCACCACTTCCTTCACCATATGTTATTCTGCTTTCATACATGGGTTTAAACAGCAGCAAATTATCAAAGGAGCTATAAATCCTGTAGTATTCCAAGTATCTCCCATCTGTGTTCAATGGTGCAACCCAGTAAACTTCTTTCTCTGGATTAGAGGGAGAGTAATCTCTACCCCAGGAACCGTATTTGAAGGAAAATCCTCTCCAGTTCAGCTTTACAATATAGGGCTGGCTAACATTCAGAAGTCCACGATGAATGCAGCTACCTGCAATTAAAGAGAAAAAAAAAACAACCCAGGTTTTCCAAATGTCATCACTGGGAGACAGGTTTTGCATACTGTAACCTCTAGAGTGGGTTTACTGAGGATTAACTTTGTAGAAAATGACAGACACAAATGCATAGCTTCATGTGTAAAAGGCTCATTTTGGGCCAAGTTCAGCAGCTGGATGGCACTAAGTGATCCAAGTTGGTTCAGAAAGTTAGTAAAAGAGAAACAGATTATATATTAGTACAGCTATTTGGAGGGGCATGAGGGATGGAGAAAAAAAAATAGGACATCCATCCTTAGTCAGAAAATAAGAGCTCACTGCGCTATTCCAGACAAGGAACAGATTTCTGTTTCTGCCCATTTGATGCACACCAGCTTGATGCACTAGGAAATCCCTTGGAAAATACAATTTCAGAAGCATTTTAGGTTATTTTCTACCTCAGTGGAACTGAGAGTATGGAAGATGGGGAAAGAAAAGAAAGAAGAGCATCTCATTTATGTATATTTCACTGCAGAGGAGAAGGAAGGCGAAGCAGCAGTAATTCCAGAGTCACATTTCAGATTAGCATTCAGCTGTCAGAATCACAGATTTACAACAGTGCGTCACAGCTGCATGGTGCCTTCCACCTCAGGCCCTCAAAGAAACCTGCAGACAGTAACAATCACAACCTTGGAAATGTAGGCAGATATTGCTCTGAGTTTTCATGCGAGGCAGCTCTAAAGAGAATGTGACTTCAAGCTGAACCAGAAAAGGTTCTGTTTTCCACATATCAGCTACAAAGCAATTTTCAGGGTCATGGAAAAATGAATTGAGATACAAGAAATTCTTTCCTTTTGTTCACGGTGAATAGCAGTGACATTCCCGTTTTCTGATAAATTCTCAATATTCAAAGTCACTGGTAGAAAAAAAATCTTCCACTGAGAAATGTCCATATACCCCTGATGAGCCCAAAGCTGGCACAGGGAAAAGCCAGCATGTTTTTTTCTAAGTGCTAACGTTAGCTTTTGTCTTATTTCCACAGAAGTGTCCCAGATTTTTCATTGTAAGGATACATTCACTTGAGGTAGTGGAGACAGAGATGTCAAGTGACTGGCACAGAAGCCTAGAGGTACTCCAATATTTCTCAATTCAGTGGGGTGCTAGAGCAACTAAACAGCCTTCATTTTTAAAGATGGAGTATAATATGAATAGACCCAAATCTCATGTGTCAGTTATTGGATAAATTAATGGCCACAACTGTTCAGTGTTAATAAAACCTCACTCAGCACAGGAACTCTGTGCACCACCAGCTATGGTATTAATGATGAAAGTCAAACTTAACATTTGAGAGCTTAAATCTTCACACGGGTACCTTGTCACAATTGCTTACAGCCTGTATTGAAAAGTATGGCTATTCATAAGCTAAGTCATATGGAGGGATGTCTAGCATATAAATGTGTCTTAGCACAAAGAATCACAGAATCACAGAATCTTAAGGGTTGGAAGGGATCTTCAAAGATCATCTAGTCCCCCCTGCCAGAGCAGGACCACCTAGATCAGGTTACACAGGGACTGGTCCAGGTGAGTTTTGAATGTCCCCAGAGAAGGAGACTCAACAACCCATCCAGGCAGCCTGCTCTATCACTCTCACAGTGAGAAAATTTTTCCTTACATTTCTATGGAACTTCTTATGTTCCATCTTGTATTCATTGCCCTTTGTCCTATCATTGGACATCATTGAGAAGAGCCTGGCTCCATCCTCCTGATACTCACCCTTTTATATTTGTAAACTTTAATGAGGTCATCTCTCAGTATTCTCTTCTCCAAGCTAAAGAGCCCCAGCTCCCTCTGCTTTTCATCAGAAGAAAAATGCTTCACTCCCTAGATCATCTTTGTGGTCCTGCACTGAACTCTCTCCAGCAGCTCCTTGTCCTTCTCGAACTGAGGGGCCCAGAACTGGACACAATACACCAGATGCGGTCTCACGAGGGCATAGTAGACGGGAAGGAGAACCTCTCTACACCTACTGCCCACAGCCCTTCTAATACACTCAGGATGCCATTGGCCTTCTTGGCCACAATGGCACATTGCTGACTCACCCTCATCCTGCTGTCTACCAGAACTCCCAGGTCCCTTTCACCTACACTACGTTCTAACAGTTCATTCTCCAGCCTGTACTGGTATGTGTGGTTATTCTTTCCCAGATGCAAGACACTACACTTGCCCTTGTTGAGTTTCATTAGATTTCTCCCTGCTCAACCCTCCAGCCTGTCCAGGTCTCATTGAATGGCAGCACAGCCTTCTGGTGCGTCAGCCACTCCCCCAGTTTAGTATTGTCAGCAAACTTGCTGACAGTGCCCTCTGTTCCCTCATCAAGGTCATTAATGAATAGATTGAACAGTATCAGTCCCACCAAGAAGAAAGAGAACAGAGAGCATTTACCTTTTGCCCTCAAAGCTGGCCACCCCGAAGCAAGCTCAGACAACACTTGCAGAGCTGAAGTGAAAACTCCTGAAGTCACTGACAGGAAAAGCCTGGGAGGTACCTTGTTCTTAAAGGCATCCTTGTCTATCCTATAGATAGAGAGACATGCAGAGACAGACTCTACTAGAGGTCACCCCTCAGACTAGAGAGACCCTACTTGGAAAAAATCTGGGAGACAAGATATTTGTTGAAAAATGGACAAATGTAGACAAATCTTTTTCTGATTTGCTTTGCCTGGGCAAGAAAGCACTCTGCCTCTGGGGCAAGCAAACCTGTGGTCTGAATGTTAGAAATATGCAAGCAAGAGGGCAACATTTGTGCCAATATGTACAGTCAATTTGAACAGTGAAGCTCTCCATGGTCTCCTCCTTTCTCAAAACATAGCGTTTCTCTCCTTCCACTACATAACACCTCACAGTTTTGTGCTTCCTTACACTAGTGACTTAGGGGACATGTGATTTATCTACAGCCTTCTCTCAACATCTACAGGGAAGGTGGGAAGCAGCTTTATATTAAGTATAAATCATTATGCTAAGCTAAATCCCTGTGTCTCCAGGCCACGTTGGCAACTTCTTTGGGGTCAGTACCGCCCACAAGAACCTAGCTCGTGGCAGAGAGGGTGACATGAGTTGCGAACAACTCCTTCTGTTCCCCTACTCCCTTTTGCATCCTGGGATTCTCATGGATGAAACATGGATGACCCTGTTTGAACACTCCTTCCCTCCATGACACTAAGAATCCATGCAAATCAGCATTTCTGGCTTGGAGCAGATGAGCATTTAAGTGTGCACTTAAGTGCTTTACAAAGGATGAGGCCCTGGAGCAGAAACCTCATTTCCAAATATAGCACACAAGGAAGGCACTGTTGTATGGCTAGCCAGGCTGCATGTCTGGAAATGGCACGGAGCATGGCTAGTAATATGGCCTCAGCACTTGGCACAGATACCAATGGTTGGAGGTGCTTATACCTCAGCTCATGCTAAGGAAAAAAGCTAAAGCAGACAGTGTAAAATGGCTTGCAGCCTGCCAACTCCATAAATCAATTTGAATTGTTTTTTTCTTATATCTCTATTACATATTGTTGCCTCCAGCATGAGGGCTTCTTTCAAGCTGGTGACATATTGAATATGTTACTGTGCTTAAATCACAATAAACTTATCTCAGAATTAAATGGTTATTAAATGCTCTAAAACTCTTGATTTGTTTAGAAAAATATAACACTGAAGCTTGCAGGTAGTGTAGCACTGCTAAGCTCATCTATATGCGACCTCAAATAATTTTTCATGTCATTAAGCAGAACACAATTCCAGATTTATTTTAATAATTCATACATTGTTTCATAAATAAAAAACAAACGTGTGTTCAGCAGAGAGACCTTTTTTTTACAAAAGAAATAATAAATTATTATTTCTTCCCTTAAAGAGATCTCTCTGCTGAACACTTGTTTGGTTTTTATTTATGAAACAATGAATTATTAAAATAAAGTTAGAAGCGTGTTCCGTTTTAATGCCATCAAAAATTTTCTGAGGTTTCTGTAGAGTATGTGCTTGATTTTGACTTCCTTGAAAACTCTCCTAGAATTATCTTTTCTTTCTTTTTTTTTTTTAAACAAAAAACTCTGTGGTAGTCAGGGGGTGATCTGTCTTCTGCATAGGTTCAGAAGAATTCATTGTTGTTTATTTAATCTAAACTTGCCTCCCTGTCTGGATCTTGGGGGGCGGGGGGAAAATGCACAAAGGAAACAAAATGTCATGTAATTTTGTAAATATTAGAAGGTACTTGAAATAAATCCACATGCATTATTCAAACTTTCAAGTTTTTAACTCCTTTCTCTACTGTTTTGTGCCACCAAAAAAATTACTTACTGGTTTTTACTAATCCTTATTCACCACAGAAGGAGCTGGCACTTAGTTATCAGGACTGGAGGGAGCCTGACTTGCTTGGCTAATGGGCTGCAGAACCAAACATGAGACACATCTTGTCGAGTCTCACTTGACACACTTCACTCACAGAGCACATCAGCAATACAAGTGCCAAAAAATGACATCAGTCTACCCACAGAACGCAGCTGCATCTGATCACAGAAGAGAAGGGACCACAGTTTGCCTGTGTAGCTGAGGATCAGCAGACAAGGTAGGACCCACATTTAAAGGAATTCCCATGAGTGGTACAGAGCTCAGGAAGAGGCTGGTGCTACACTTGCACACATGCTCTGAAGCACCACATGTGCACACTCCTTTTCCATCAGAAGAATCATTGCATCCAGATGTGGGAGCCATTATCAGCCTTGCTATGGCTTGAGACACAAGACCAGAGCTGCTCAGGAAAAGGCTCAGGAAAAGCCTCATCTTGGCTCCTACTCTCTCACTGACACAGGAAGACGCACACAGACACCTCTGTCTTCACCAGTATCATGGGACATAGACACAGGCTGACAGCTGCACCCGAGAAGTCTTTCTGCTGTTGTCAGCATCTAAGAGAGGATGAGGTGGAGGGCTGGAGTTCATCTGACATACTTTCAGGCAACTAAAAGTTCAGGGGCCTCAGTTAAGCTTCCTATATTGCTGATGGAGACATTCATGTGTCTCCAGGGGCAATTCGGGCAGTCCTGGAGTGAACACACTGGCCAGCTCTTTTCAGGTGCCTGTAGGCCTATCTCTGTTATGGATGTATTCAATTCAAAACACAACACAAAACACTCAAAAGACACTGACAACTCTCTCAGGATTGCCTGAGTTTCAGCATTAGGCTACACTAAGGCCTTCCTTCTGCTGAGAGCTATTCACCAGTAACTTGAAATCCTTAATTTCTAAATGTATAAACGCCAGAANAAGGAAAGGAAAGGAAAGGAAAGGAAAGGAAAGGAAAGGAAAGGAAAGGAAAGGAAAGGAAAGGAAAGGAAAGGAAAGGAAAGGAAAGGAAAGGAAAGGAAAGGAAAGGAAAGGAAAGGAAAGGAAAGGAAAGGAAAGGAAAGGAAAGGAAAGGAAAGGAAAGGAAAGGAAAGGAAAGGAAAGGAAACCAACCAGCTTGGCTCTTTTTTTCACTTTCTTTCTCTTTTTGCTTTTAAGAGATTCATCTGACTCACTTCTCCCTGCTGCCTCTCTTGGATCAGTATGGTGAAATGTGACAAAGACCCTGTTGCAGAGTCCTCAGAGAACCATCCTGGGATCTTTTCTCTGTATATGTGCCCTAGTGCAGCCTGATGAGATCAATGCAAAAGAAAAATGAAAGGATAAATATTTCTTCCTGCTGGAATGATGAGGAGAAGGATAGCAGGAATTGTTGCAGATAGGAAAACCAGTGATGATGATGATTATATATTTACTGAGCCCCATCTCAGAAACTCAGACACCCACCTCTCCAGTCAGAAGGTAAGGCAAATGGAAAAAAGTGATTTATTTCTGTTATATTGTTTGAGGACATAGCCTGCTCACTCTGAGAAACACAGCAGCAAAAGCCTTGAAGGACAGAGTCAGAGGGGCTGTGTGTTACAGCACTGAGAAGCACGAAGCTTTAATTAAACTTGCCTTTAGACTCATGGTCTTAGGCAGCTTAGGGATTAGCCAAGATCTCTCTAGTTCATGTTGCCTACCAAAAATATGCAGGAGAGAGGATGAAGGGGAAAGAAAATACAGTCTGAAAACAGGACAAAGAGTCAGCTTAATACAAACATTATAAATATAATATGAACTAAAAGCAGAGCAAGGCCAAATGGTTTGGCAGGAACTCAAGGCATTCAAGCTTGCAGAGGAAACGTATGGAAATTGTGTTCAAACACATAAATAAGTGCTAGAGAGCATCAGAGACCTAGGTGTGAGCATCCATGCAAAGCCTCCAAAATGACCATCTAGAAAATGCACCTCTCTCACATACTTACTCAATTTCCCCAAGCAATAACATCTTCCTACTACTTGTTCTCAGATACGGTCTGCAGGACATGTAACTGCTCTACAAAGTTCTCTTGCCAGAGAGTACTTACACCTCACCAGGCACACAAAGTCAGAATATACCAGTCCTGTGTGGATTAGCAGAGATCTGAGCCTGCTTAACAACTGGGTTATCTGCATAACTGTCATCTCCCAACAAGCAAGAAACTTGACAGCCCTCTGCAGTTGCTCTGCCATTCCTTTGTACCACCCTCATTGACTACCTTCACACTAAAGGTGCCTGTGACAATGGGAGTCAATCTCTTCTCTGCAGTAATGCATAATAGGACAAGAGGAAATGAGTTCAAGTCACACTAGGGGAGGTTTGGACTAGACATTAAGAAGGACTTTTTCACTCAGAGAGTTGTTAAGCATTGGAATGGGCTGCCCAGGAAGGTGGTGGAGTCACTATCCCTAGAGATATTTAAAAGACACATAGATGAGGTGCTGAAAGATATAGTTTAGTGGTAGGCTTGGCAGTATCAGCTTAGTTGTTGGACTCAATATCTAAAGTTCTTTTCCAACAAAAATGATTCTATGAATATACCCACACATATCCTCCAACTTCTCCAGCATTCCTCTTGCTGTGTGCAGGACATAAACTCACGGGTGACACTAGATGGTGGTCAGTGGGGGTAATTCTCTGGAAGTCAATGGAGATACCATTGTTCATACACCTGGAGTTGTGACTTAGGTTACTTTCTGCACTGTAGTTCTCATACAATGCAGTGAGACGTGCAAAGGTGCCTGAGCTAGCTGGCACACTAGTCAGGAGTAAGGCAACGCGAAAACAATGTCATTTAGGTCCCAGATAGACTCTATCCATTTCTACATCATACTCTAAGAAGGAGTGCAAATGATTCTATTACAGTCATGACCTAGCATGACTTGTCTGTGCCTGCAAGGAGATGCACTGGGACATACAGATCTCCCTTTCCCATCCTACAAAAGCACCCTACACCCATTCAGTCTTCAAAACAGCCCCTTCCTCCCTTACTCACAGAAGGACACAATATTCTTGTTCCAGAAATCAGTACTTCCTCACTAGAAAAAAAAAAAAAAACAGCTGCTATAGGCTTGAAGAGAAAGAGCCTGCTTCTTTCCACACACTGTCACCCTCAATAAGTCAATGAGATGCCGTTCAAATAATTTTAAAACATTGCTGCTTCTTTTTTTTTGTATCAAAACTTTTTTCAATCCTGTAAGGAGCAGAGAAGGACCTTGAGATTTTGCAACGTAGGTTTTTGTTTCAGCTTTCTCTTCTGCCTGATTCCCAGACAAAGTTTTACTCATGCATCGTGTCAGAGAAGGGCAGCAGCTACCATGAAGCCCTAAGGAGATCGCAATAGGAAAAGCTGCTGACCTGAAGGGAAGGTTGTGTTTCTGCCTCTCACCTTTCCAACAAGATGTTTAAACTAGTTGACCCCAAGGTGATGAGAGGTAAATGCTGATAGGTACAAGTCTGTGTTCCTTCTTGCAAGCAGAACATCAATCCCCCATTTTATGGGCTCCTTTAGCTGATAGCTAACGAGCTTATGTGGAAAAGCAGGATCCTTCCCCTGGGTATTGTATACAAGAGAGTACTTTCTTACAATACCATGTCAAAAAGAATTCCCTGTGTATAAAACACTCAGGGGATCAACATAGTTTGATAAATCCTCCTGTCAGTGAGTAGGATGCTTGACCTGGCATTTCTAAACTAATGTTTCCTAAACAGTTTGTTCCAGTGCATCATAACTGGCCCTCAGAGTTTCTCAGTGAATCAGCTATGATTCACTCACAATGTGATTTTTCAAACTGAAAACAATGTCAAGACAAAAACAATACCAGTTTACTCCAGTTGTAACCTAATGACCACAAGTCCTGTGAATGTTGATGCTTTTATATGAACTGCACTCTGGGAACCACTGATCTAAGTCTCAGAAAATAACCTTTCCTAGTTGAGAAAATTATACAATCCTAATTCTGCTAAAATCCACTCCCTCTTATTTCCCCAAGACCAAAATTTCCCCCCAAGGTTCTTGACCTTCCAATTTAGAAGAATCTTTTGCCTGTGAAGCAAAAATAATCTTCATGCAAAGCTATCTTCTGGAGCTTGCATAGCAACAGCATTAGTACATTCACTGTTCCTCATACTTTTCCCAAGCAATATTAGAGCAAAATTGCCATGACACAGGTCGCTTTCAGAAGAACTATTAAAAATCAAAGCTGATCAGAAGAAAAGGCATCATTTCCTATTAAAAAAAAAAAAAAAAAAAGAGAGAGAGAGAGAGAGAAAGGGGGTAGATATTTGCCTTTTGTACTGCAGGTAAGAGAAAGATTATAACTTTTTCTAGTTGAAAACAGCTACTGTGTCTGGAAGAGATTGTTTCCTGTCCTCATTTTCCTTTTGAACCCATTGATGAAACATTAGGAACAGTCTGCTCAATTTTTCAAGAGCTAAGTACTATCACAACAATTGTATTTAATATTAACAAAGGAGAATCTCTGTACTTACTGTTCTACCCATGGATTACGTTGTTTCTTATCTGATGTACAACAGAAACAATTTACCTGGTGGGAAATAAGGGGGTATTGTAGTTTTGTTTGTGCCCTCTTCACATTCCTTCAGTCGAGTCTGCAGAGATGCAATCTGTCGACGAATTGCAAGGATGTTGTTTTTGTCCAAAGATTCTAGTTCATTTACCAGTATAGTCAGATTTGTGATCTAAAGGAGAAAAAAAATATTTATGAAAAAAGTGAGCAAGTTTAAATTTCTGTCAAATTGGTTGAGCATACCACAGAAGATGCTACAAACAGGTAAGAAATATCCCTACGAATACTAAGAATAGACCTTATGCTGCTAACTTGAACTTTACATTTCTAGTAGAGGTATATGACCACAAGGAAATGCTTTAATACTCAGCTGTGTAACATAATGCAAAAATATAGTGTTATTTTATACATGATGTAAAAATACCCAGTAAGTCTTTGGCAACTTACTAGTTACCATATATAAAGAATACTTATTCCAGCCCTACAAAAATATCTGGAAATGCTATTTGCAAAGATAAATAATGTTTTCAATCACTTACTTGATGATCTAGAGCACAATGGAGAAAATTTCCATCTGAAGTAATTATTCTCTCTAGGTGAATGATTAACTACAATTTAGAAAAAGTTATTTATAGTCTGCTGGAAAGGTGATACTCTTTCCCACTCCTTGGTTTCATATTGATTGGGCCACTGCCCCAGCAACCAGAAGGTAATTTTTTAATTATCTAAGTTGAAGCACAGAGGCTTTCAAGCATGGGGGCCTATAAATTAGTATTTATTATAGTAATTTAGTCAGTTCGTGTGCTTAACACTATGCAAAACTGTTAACTTTCAAGCAGATATTTGGCACAAATAAAGCAGTCTCCATTTGTCTGAGGTTTTATCTGCTTTTCTGTGCTCTATATTAAGGAAAAAAGATTAATATCTTTAAGGTCAATCTTTCTTTTAGTTTGTGCTAGAATAATTCCACTTGCTGCAGTAGAGACAGGCTACATTTTCTCAACCTAAACACTAAAGAGAGAATAGACTATCTGTACATTTGAACCCTCTGTGGTTAATTAAGACCTTGGCAATACCTCCAAATATATTTGCTCAACGATGACATTGCTTCCAACAAGGCTGGATTTCAACTGTGTGACCAGTCTCTGTAGGTCACTGATTTCCACTTTCAGTATCTGGAAGTCCAGTTCTGTGTAAGATACACTGGTTTTCTCCATTTCCTCCACTCTGATGGTTAGATTAAGGATTTTTTGCTGATACAGTTCAATTCTTTTTGAGTACTCTCTAACCTTAAAGAAAGAAAAAAAAAAGTACATATTCAAGCCTAAGTTAGCAAATAAGACAAGCCTGTTTGACATCTTTATTATATTTCTACTTCATGCATAACTTCCATGCACTTGACATATATATTCTTCACATAAACTACATAAATAAAATTCTCATCACATACATAAAAAATGTGAAATTTTAACCCTCATTTATTGTTGGCAGTTCCACAAAGTCCCCCCAGGAATGCCTGGGGATAACTGAAGGCAGAATTCTACCTGCAGTCTTCTTTTTTTTTTTTTTTAAATTCTTTGCCAATATTGTCTCTGTGAGCTAATTTTACCCTCAGCATGCCAAGAACTTACGTTGGTGAAAATACAGTGTATTATCGCACAAAAGCAATGTGAGAAGGCTGAAAAATCCAATAAAGGATTCCTAAGTTTTTCAACTTCATTCCTACTAACTGTGAATCCAAATAGGATTTTACCCTGTGCACATTAGAATTGTGTCAAAAGTTGGAAGAACAGGTTTTCAGGTTCGTCTTTGGGCCAGGATGCTAAAAGTCAAGTTCAGTGTAAATGAAAATGCAAAACATTGCAGGCTTTAGCTAAAGTAATTTACATTGAAGCCTTTTCAGCCTTTGAACTATTAAGCAGTCATCCAGATACATGTATTTTCACACATGTGTCTGCTAAGGTAAAGGTCACAGCACAAGCATTGTGATGTTGAATGTTAAGAATACCACATGGATCTGGAATACTCCTTGGAAAATGGTAGCTCCTTGAAATTTATCACTTTGGGAAAGTTGCATAATTTCTCTCTCATATGCTTCATAAAAGTCATGTATGCCTTAAATCAATATGATTCTATCAGAAAAGTTAAGAAGTAGGAATGAATATAATTAGTTTGCTGGACCAGGAATTCCACATTTCCACTCTCAGATGTTATTTGCAGTACAAGTTGCTCTCTCTACAGGATTTCCACTATTACTTCTTTCACTGGAAGATTTTTAGCCTATATCCTCCCAACCATTCTTGCATTATCTAAAGATGAAATGAAAGCCAATATTTTTTCCCCACTGTCTCTGGAATGGCATCTAAAATCCTGCATAGTGTGAAGATCATGGGCCCTGTTTTCCTGCTCTGACAGCAGCCCCTGGGACAGCAACCCCAAACACACACGTACCAAATATTTCTTTTCAATATTGACTGAATCCCTTGTGTGTACCAAAGGGGAGATATGAGAACTCATGACATGGAAATTCATGAAGGGCAGAGAGGATTCTTTAAGATCATAAGATATCCACTGATGTAGCTTAAGAAGGACAACCGTAAGAGAGAAGACTCTCTTTTCAAAAGCATAATTTTCAGCCGTGGCAAAACTATAGTTTAAATCTGAAAGAAGCTACTATCAAACCTCTGCATGCACATACATAACATATGCCAAAAACAAGATGCTCAGTCCCATGTGTTCAAATCAGAGTTTGAAACAGATCTTGTGTTCTAAATGTGTGCAGACAGACTTTGAACTACTCTGATATAAACTGGCTGGTTTCCATAAGATGCAAGAGAAGCACTCTGACTGATAACACTAGATGCTACAGATCTCCCAGGTCGAGTCACAGTTACTTCAAGCTAAGTTATTTATTACAATTGAGAATCAAAAAATGATAGTATACAAAGACTTAGACCTAGCTCCTTGCAGCTGACTGACAACAGAGACAGCTGGGATGCATTTTCCACCATCATCAGTTCAGGAGAGAGTAGCTGGAAGAACTGCAAAACGTTCTGGGAAAAGCCAGATCTAGTTGGACTCACACTTTCACTGAGCACTAAACTCAGTTTGAAGTTGGAAGATAACCTCAAAGAATTTTTTTTCTGAAAAAAAAATCTTCAAAGGTCAGTGTTTAAACTGTGTCTGCATTTTGCACAATGAACACAGCTTGAGAAATGTAAAGCAAGCCCATGTCTGAACAAAATTGCACTTCTGTATGAAACTACGTATCTCACAGAGGTATTTTGAAATTTAACTTCTGGAATTAGTGATGGCTACTCATTAGTGAGAAAACTGTGAATGTGGAGTTTTCTCCAGGGTCCTGAGAGCCTGGAAAACATGCTGAGGGCTGGAACAGAGCACACACAGTTGTTTCAGCCCTGACTGCAGAGTGCAGCAGGACACAGACCCGAAGTTCTCCTCCCACATCAGAAAGTATTCACTCAGCCAACCATCTAAGTCATTTAAGGACTCATCAACACCATCTGGTGGAGCATAACTGAGAGATATCCATACAAATTGTGGCTGAACTAGCCCCAGCACTCTGCAGTGCTCTCTACAGTCCCCCCAGCATTGCAATGAACGTAAGTTAATAGCTCTCTCAGCAAATTATTGGACAAATATCAATTTCTCATCAGTGCTGTTCTAACAAGTCTGTACTGCTTTTGCAGACAAATCCAGAACATGTGTCAAGCATTGCAATGGCCTGTGTGGATATTCCCTCCTGCTCAGATCTAGTTTAAGTATTTCCGTAGCTTAGCAGTATCAGTTAAAAAAGGAACATGATGTTACTTTGTTTCTTGATAACAGATTTAGTCAGCACGTAATCCCTGTTCTTCAACTGCATCTACCTGCTAGGCACTAGCTGTTGTCTCCTGAAAGGCTGGCACAGAAATTCTGTGCATATCCCATATGCAGGGATACAGACCAATAACTAGTACTGATTGATGCATCATTTGTCGTAAAAGACTAAAGTAGGGTGTGATGATTGCATAGAGCCTGTATTAGCCCTTTATAGGAACAGAATGGAGCCATTTGAGGCATATGTAGGGGAAAAAAAATCCTGAGTTTCAATTTTTCATCCTTTCCAAGCATTGTCACCCTCTTGGAATGGAAAGGGCAGGAAAAATCTGCAATGTTCATTTACTGTGTCGTTTACTTGCAATTGGTATTTATCAAAACAGGTTTTGCAGCATGCAAACAGACATTTCTCCAGTACATGTTTGGAGAATACAGAGAGGGAACAAAAGTGTAAGATGAAGATGTAAAAGAAAAAAAAAAAATGAGAGGACTGAGAGATGATAAGAAAGAAGTGACAAAACCAGCAACTCTATAAAGTCACTTGGCCTGGGACATTGGCTTCAGGCAGACCCTAACTCTATAGACCTGTAAGAAACAAGGCTGACAAGCAGTCTGCAAGCTGACACCAAGAAGAATTCCACTGCAGTTTAACCTATTTTAATAACAGTTGTTCCTAGCAGAGGGTAGGCATGCTTTTTTTAATCCTGTTTTTGTCACATGAGGATGTTGTGGCCTTTGGGAGCTGAGTTCTGAAAAGTAGTTTCACTCTTTGGGATCACATGCTCATCCATCCCTGTCACAGAGATGTCCTCTCCCCTTTCCTATGGAGAGGAGCAGCCAATTCTCACTTTGCTTTGAAAGGTTAATTTTCATCTGTAATCATAATTATGCTGGCAAAGGTTGATGTGACAGAGGAAAAATTAGTCTGGTATTTTCAGCCTACGGTTTGTACTCATTTGGCACATGAGAGCATCTCTTTATCTGCGAGCTTCCTTGCCTGCTGATTCTATAAAAGGACCCCCTTGCTTTTTGAATTAGCCTACAATCAGGCAAAAGGTTAACGATTCAATCAGGTTGTTTATCTGGGACTTCTAGCACATGGAAAGCATCCTTAAGAGGGTCCAATCCTGCAGCTCGTACCCAGGAAAAGCTACCATGAGCTTCAAAGGGTGTTTTAGAAGAGCAACTAAAGCAAGGAGTTTCATGGGGGAAAAAAAAGGAAGCACTCAGTAGAAATTCCCACCCCCGTGGTGACACTAGGTTATGCTTAAGCATGATCCCCTAGGAATCCCTCAGGATCACTTCTAATAAGGATCAATAACCAGAGCTTGTCTTTCCTCCATTTAATTATTTCCTCCTTTCTCTGAGTATTATCATGACTAAAGTAATATACAGGATTGTATAAGAGGGATTTTTTTCCACAGCTGGAAAGCTGAAGAACATGAAGAAAGTTTTAAACATGGAGACTCACACATCACAAGATCTCAGAATATTTAAGTTCAAATATCAATAGAGCAATGCTTCACAGCTTTCTTCCTTTTGCAGAAAAGCAAGATCACAACTGAGAAACCTTACTCACATAGACTTCCACCAAAATGCAATGTTGGCTTTCATCTCTGACACAAAGTTCTTCTTTGCCTATATCACACCAAAGTATATGTCACACTTCACTGGATGCATTGTAACACTGCTTGGCTGATTGGTCTCAGTAGGATGAAATTTAGTGAAGCCTGAGTTAGATCAAGGATTTTCACTGTCTGCAGTGAGAATTGAAAGCCAAGGTCAGTGCCTACACTGTGATAGTACACTTCTGGGCACCTAAGGATGACAACACAGTTACACTAGTAGACATCAGCTGGCCACCTAGACTTTAAAGTCCACAGTGGGGATTCAGCTTGCCCTGGATTTAGAGCTGAGTTTCAGATACAAATCTGGACACCTAATTTTAGGTATCTATAGCAACCTGTGTCTTTATATGAGCAAGATGTCTGAACTCAATGGAGATCTGACATACACACAAAGGCATCAAGCAGCACTTGCATGGCACTAGCAGATAAGTCACATCCTGAAAGAAACGTGCACCATTCTGAGGAAAGTACTGGTAAGAGACTAGTTACACCAGGGCAAGTGACTGGGAAAGGTGGTATGCAAACACCTTGAAGAATCACACCAATTTTCTAGCTGGGAATCATGCCCCTGATCCTGCCCCAGTGCAATTATCTTAAGATGCTGGCACTGACCACTGTGGGAACAGTATGGGGACCTGAAATCTCAGTGATTTCTATGGATCATTAACTCTGAGCTATGCTTCCACATTGCAAGGCAACAGGTAACTCCTGTGCTTGGGGGCAGTAGGACTTCTGTCAGTGTGCCTTTCCTATCCCTTCTGACAGCTGAATGTGTTTCATTGTTAATGCCAGTTCTTTCAAAACAAATGATTTTAACTGAAAGATCTTACCACAGGATCCTTTGCCTGTTGTTGTGGTTTTTATGCACAACTTCTTATCTGTTCTTGATTATACCAGAGGAGGGTTATGAATATTTATGGTTAGAATTTATAATTTAATGCTATGCCTTTTCTGCTGATTAATTCAAGGACACTTCAACTCTTAAGATGCTTAGATCCCGAAGAAAACACTTCCTGCTGGACAACTAATCTGAATCCTGAATATTTATCCAGTATCAAAAGTCAAAGACAGATTTCTGTCTTCACAGGCAGCTTCACCCAGTGTACTGCAGCATGTATAGTTTTGCCCGAGTTCCTCAAAAAATGGATCTAAATTCATGCAAGAAGCAGCCAAAGTAGCGTAAGGTGTGTTTGTCTTCAACAGCAATGCATAATTCAGCAGTCTTACTGCCACAGCTTCAGATGTCGACAAGAAGATATTTGGTTTTTTGATTTTGTTTTTAATCTGTGAGAGCAGAAGAAGTGAAGGGGTAAATATTCACCTACTTCATTCTGAGCTGTGGTGACCTTCCTCCTCTTTCTCTTCATTTCCCTCTTACTGGCTTGATACAAATAATAACACATGAAAGAGCAGGAGGTTTGGCTTCTTATAGCTTTGTGTAGCAATCACCAACCAATAAAATTGAGCCAAAACAGGAAAAACATAACCATTCTTCCAAAAATATCATGTATCTCTAGCTACAAAGGCCTAGGAAAGAGACATAAGGATATTCAAATATATGACATGCTAAAATGTCAAATATTTGAGATTTAATCATCCTTCTCCTTGTTCTTATACAGCCCCCTTTCCTGCTGTTTGAAAGACACACCACGGAAAAGTGCTTACTGCTGTACTTTATCAAAGGCAATCATTTTTCAGCAAAGATTCTATTGTTACAATTTATAAGAAAAGAACACCTTACTTGAGAAAGCTCTAACTCAAATCTCTCTGAGAGTGTTGAGGCTATAGTTATCAATTGCTCAGCCTTCTGCACAGGAAAGGTGGTATCCGGCAAATACACAGAGCACCGACAGGTTCCCTCGTCATCCACAGAACCAGACAAGTTGGCGAAGAGCTGCAATAACAAATTGGTAGGGGGAAAAAATTATTAATATTCTTATCTGGAATCAGTAGCTAACATCTGACAATAGTATGAGCTATGATAGACATAGAATCAATAACTTCATTACTAGACATATTTTACCTTTGTCTTCCGAGGAACTCCAAATATGTAGCAATTTTTCTGACTCAGCCTTACAAATCTTTCTGAAAATAGTTTAATATTGTTGTAAAGATTTCACCATTGGAAAAACAGAAGCATATAATAGTCCTTACTTTCCCAATCTTGTGGATAGTGTTCCTAAGATAATGAAATAACTTTCCCAGCAGACAGAAAAATCACACAACAGGAGGAAAATAATAACTGAGTAAGTTAGGTCTTACAGTTACTGTTCTGTTAAGCTCAATTGATCAGATCATCTTGTCATTTCCATTCACAGAGATGAAAGTACCAAAATAAAACTAATAACAAGGAAAGTTTTGACAAGAAAAAGGCTGCATTTGAAGGTTCTCAGCCAGCCTCAGCAAATACACATGTGCATTCAATTATACACCACTGAAAGGTGACAAGTATGTAGGTTCAACCTACATATGTAGGTAGAGGTATGTATTTTGCCACAAAACAGCGCACATAACACCCTCACATCTCAGCCCACTCATCCACATTTGCAGATAGTCTGCAAAGCTATTGGCCATGCCATTAGCATGAATCCCCTTGTCCTGGTTGTTTGCATGCTCAAAGCATCACTGTCGGAGCAATGTGTGTGGTATATGGAAAGGTCAGGCTGGCAATTCATATCTTGCCATAATTTACAGCCAAAGCACATGATTTTCTATAAACACTGGGAGGAATACTGAGTGTGTTTGGAGTAGTTTTTTTTTTTTGTTTGTACACAAAACGTTTCCTGGTTCATAAACCTATCACGATTTTGTTAATAAAGGTATTTGATGTTACTTTAAAATATTCTGGCACACACTTCAATGCAGCTGCATATTTTAAAGCTACAGATTTGCTCTTTAAGTACACTTCTTTCTATAATCTCTCCTCCTGCCTTGTAGAAATACTAATGTTGTTCATTTGTTTTCTCTTTCTCCTTAAAAACAAACAAGCAAACAACAAAACTAACTACTCTGAGCTCACATTTCAGAGTTTCTTCCCTTAGTCTTTCTCAATGATTTCAGCTAGCTTCCTCACTCACAAATCAGCCCAGAACATGCAGTGGTGGCTGGCAGCAAAGCTGTCTTGATCTGTGAGCCCAAGAGAACAGGAGAGAGCAGGAACGATACCAGTTCACGCTTCTGGTAACCTTTTTACTACAGCCATAACAAACAGTATGTATCTCATTTTGAAAGAAAGCATGAAAATATGTTTTATCTGCATTAAAACTTTGTTTGTAGACAGACTGATGAAGACAATTAGCATGAAAGAAAACAGAGAAGTATCTCATGGCGTTCCAGAATGTCCCAGTACATAACTTCCATTGATTTCCCTGCCAGGTACGTTACTAAAGCACTTCTGACTATCCCACTGAGAACACACTGCAAACTGTTCCTCAGTTTCCATGTAATTTTGAAGATACGGCCATCAGTACCTAAACTACTACTTTCCACGTAATTTTGAAGATACGGCCATCAGTACCTAAACTACTACAAAAAAAATACATTCCTAAGTCATATAGATGTTTTCACAGCTTTGAGTCCCCTGCACATGGGTGTGACTGGGATGGAAAGTCACTCAGCAATAATGAGACAAGTGAGGGGGGAGGAAACAAAAGAAGAAATAAATGTGGCTCATTGAGTACATGGGACTTATCTACCAGACTGTTGTGTGCCAAAAGGCTATTGTTTGTGTAGAAGGTATAGTACTCACTCCATTCTGTGTATAATACCAATATACATGTATACCAAGGCAAAATATACTATATGTAGTATTACATAGTATGTACTATACATAGATATACATTTCTGTTTACAATATAGGGCAAACTACACATTGTGTACCCTGCTATGAACTACAGTCCTAGCCAGCAGTTTCTCTAAAGTCTTAGTCCATGTGCAAAATAAACCATTTATAATTGTATAAGGACGATCCATTTAAACCCCTTATGAAACCCAATCACTGTATTTTAACATTTGTGCTAGGAGAGAGACTTGAGTTTAAAGCAGAGCTTCACTGCAGTAAGTGCAGCCTCTATCTAAGGCAACAGCCAATTTCCCCAAAGGAGCACACAGCCTGAGAAGGTAGGGCTATTTCCATTCTTTTCCTGACATCACAAACATTGGGATCATGATGTTGTCGAGACCAAGAAGCATTGTTTAGTTAAAAGCCCCTTGGGTCCGTAAGTGCTTCAATCAAAATACAATACTAGTCAAATGACAGCTGATATAACAAGAAATGTCTTCCCTTGTCCTGTAGAAAAATACACAAGATGTGCTGTTATTTTTGACGGAGTTGTATGGTTTTTAAAGTTTAATAATTTACACTGAATGCTTAAAAGAGCAAAGTGTCCTAGCCTACAGCAAGGACTTGACAGCAACATTTCACTCCATAAAATTAAGCTGTTACATATACATATTTGAAGATATGAAGAATGTTCATTTTCCACATTCTTTCCATTTAAGAAAGGGGGAAGGAGACAGCAATTACTTGATTTTCTAAAAATCAGAAAATTTATTCAGCTGCCTAAATGTAGACTTAGGGTTACATACTTAAAACAGCCTAGCTGTTTCCATGCTTAATTTACAGCTATGCTGGAAATACCTAGTGGCGTTCACAGCCCTAAACTAGCTACTCACTCATCCTAAGACAAAGAATGGGATCCAAAGAAAACACACGGCAGGAATAGAGTTCACCTCAGCGGGGCAAGGAGATAGATGAGATTTGGGTCCTGCTACTGAGACTCAGAGAGAGACTCCTGACTCCATTTATCTTTCTAAACTGTTTACTGGAGGTAGAGACTTAACTTCCTCTCAGAAGAGATCCCTCTTCATATCCCAGTGCTACATTGGTCTAGCCTGGACAAGGAAAACCTGCCATAGAACTGTCCTACCAGCTCTCACCTGATCTGGAATTGTGTTTTGGACAAGCTGTTCTTGAAATCAGTTGCAGGACCATTCAGAGCAAGTGTGTCCATTGAATTTGCTCCAAAGCAAACATGTTATTAAGCATGATAAAAAGAGAGAAAGAAACCAAACCCTGACATCTGCAGACCACAGACTTGAGCACTGTACCAGAATGCGTGGAAATCAGATTCAAGTCCCTCTGTCAGCAAATAGTTGAATAAAATTGGAGATAAATAGAAAAGAGATATTATTTTTTTTTTTCACACAAGTGGGCACTTCTCAGGGGATAGCTTCAAGGCCCTGTTCTGGTTTACATGAGAAGACAGAGCTGAAAAGAAGCCTACTTCCTCCAGGGAGACTGTAACCCCCAAACTGTTTGGTACACTGCCATCAAACCCCTATGAACACAGCTGTTCCCTGTCTGGTTTCCAGTTCAGAAGTCACAAGGGTAATGCTGGAGCTTTCGACGTGACTTAAAGCATTGAACGACATGGTGGTAGCACTGATGATTTTGGCATTTCACTGCTGCTTAAAATCCTGGATACATGATACCTAAACTCTTTTCCTGAGCAACCTAACTGACATAGCTGTACGAGGATTAATCTTCTAAGTGACTGTGTACCATTTAAAAAATGAGACACTGCTTTGCTAACTTTACTCTTTTCTAGACTTTATTGGAGGACAGTAATAGCTATACCTTTGGGGGAGTATGCAGGTCACCAGTTGTCTTTGTAGGCTGAGTCAGATATGGAAGCATCGTATTGAGACTAGTGGCCTAAAAAGAAAAGAAAATATTTTTTCAGTGTGGATTCCTGCTTATGGTCCCATAGCTTCCCCATCAGCTGGCCCCCACCCCTGCAGCTCCAAAGCACTTTGGTTTTATATGGGAGCCATATCCAGCAACTGTAAAATTAACGAACTTTTCTGATCTGCAACCTAAGCAACTAACATTTCCTCAGGCATAGTGTCACTTCATAGACAGCTCTTCTTGAAGAAAAGCTCTATGTGACCAGTGCAAGGCAGGGAATGCTCAGCCTGCTCGGTAGGTGTGAACTAGGGCTCCAACAGGCAGCCCTGGCAGATTACATGGCAGTCTAAATCAACAGCACCATGCTCTCCTGCCCTAAATCTGGAGACTCCAGTCCTCCCAGCAGAGATGTCCACTCTCCTCACTGCCCAGCTCACATTCCAGCCTCTCAGCATGAGTCTTGCTGCCTCCTTCACACCAAGCTGTAAGGCTGCAAGCTCTGACAGGTGGGACATGCATCCTGCTTTGCTACCAGCACCATGAAGGGAACAGCATCTCACCATCAGGAGGGAGTGCAGCGGGAAGCCATCAACCTGCCAAGGATGCAGCCAGGGCCACCTACTGAGTCTTTTATGCAGTAAGATTTAAACACATTCCCTTTAACTTTCATCTGTGACTGGCTCCTGCCTTCCTGACAGGACAAGGAAAGCAGCTATCACGACTGTCCTGTTTGTCCCTAAAGGTCTACCCTGTCCCCACATAGTGTGCAGAGCACAGTGCATCACTGTGATGCAACAAACTGTCACCCATAGGGTGGTCTCACCAAAATCTGTGGCAAACTGGCAACTGCTGCAAAACACCTTCAATGTCAAATGGTGTGACAGATGGAGCATCAAATGGGCTTCCCCCACAACAGGTCACTCATCTCCAGGTCTATCTACATTTCCCAAATACCAGTTAGAGCACCATTCCTGAGACAAGGAATGGTGGGGAAATCCAAATGGCTGGCAAAGGGCACATCTATTAAAGGCCACAACATAAATAAGCTTTTGTGGGACAGTTTGTCAGATATATCCATTTGAACGAGCACTTGTGTGCTCATATCATGACACTGAACATGGCAGGGGGGCCAGTTAGTAGCAATTAACAGTAGCAGGACAGAGAGCACCACAAATTGTGTAAATTACACAAACTGGTGACTAGATTAAAGCTAAGCGAACTAAGAAGAAATGTCTCCCATGTTAAGTTTTTTGCCCCCAGCTTATCAACATTTATTTACACCTCTATCTTCCCTTTTGCAACTTTCCATTCCTTAAGCGGATAAAAGCACCTTCTCCTGAGGTGCTGGCTTCACTGTATGCCTCTACAGTGCTCCAAACTTCAAAAAATATTACCAGGAGCACACAGAATTTTTCTAGTTGGTGATTAAACCAGATAAATCAGAAGGAGTCATTAGGAGACAAAGTACTTTTTTTAATAAATTTCAAAGAAAAACCAACAAAACAACCAAAACAGCAGTCACTTTGGGTCAAACAAACCCAAAATGTTTTATTTAATTTGGAAGACCTTTAAAGCTATTCACAAACTTTTTCTTCTGATAATTTAAGCCCAGTTTATGTTTTAAAAAAACAAAACAAAATAAAAAAAAACACCAAAACAGAGGCAGTAAAAAATCTAACCAAACTTTTTGCTGATATAATATTTTTAGTTTTGAACTTTTTTTTTCAAAGTTTTCTCCACTTTCTTCCCCATGAATTTGTTATTGCTTTTGAGGGGTGGAGGAAGGTGATTGATGCCTTTGGTTTGAACTTCTCTCTTGCCTAGTCAGATACAGTTTTATGAGGAAAAGGAAGACCATCCCACAGAAAAACACCCAGTATGGTTTTCATGTGCCTGGTCACATAGTATGACAGCAATTATACAATTGGGAAAGCCTCCATCTCCCAACTCCTTCCACATCAAAGATGTGAATCCTCTCCTGCTATAAGCCCTTGCTAATTAATTAGAAGCTACACAGAGCATTTAATATCCACTCAGATCCTCACCGGGAGTTGCACTCATCTAACCAAAGGCAGAATTTTACTCTGATTTTAAACCTGTGCCTCACTTTTACATTTATTACCCAGTCCCTGTACATTAGTTCAGGGAAGGATGGTGAAATATTTTATACTTTCTTCATGTAGAGATCTCAACTTATGCCTAATCATTTTCCAGTAACCTTAAAGGAGTTTTCTGCAATCTAAATTACATGAGAAGACAAGAAGGCACCAAAGCCCCCATTATGAAACCCCCTCCATCTTACCACTTCTGTTGTTGTTGTTTCAGCCAGAGCAATCATGCTTTGCATGAGGAACAGCACAGCCACCTGTGTGTGCTTCATCTTCTCAGTCAGCAAATGTGACAGCAAAGGGACAAAGGAGGTCTTTTATAGTAGAGCCTGGGGATTTCCCCAACTAAACCTTTAGGAACTTGCATGATATTTTTTTAAGTTTTCAGGTAAGTGATGTCATGAAGTTGTAAAATAATAGGTGACAAATTACCAATGTATAAACAACATATGAATTACTGACCATGAGAGAGTAACTATGTCCAATTTCCTTACAGGAAAGCTTTCCCATATGGTGCTGTATCTAATCTTAATCTCAGCTATGCAGAACATCAGGTGCTTATTTGCTAGAACAGGTAGATAGATATTTCCTCTTACTGTGACTCAATCACAAAAATTCTTATAGATTTCTTTTAAGTTATACAGACAATACAGGTCTGTGTGGTATGTACATAAATACAGAGAAGATCAGGTCAGGTTAGACTGTTCACACACCAGAAACATATTCTCCTTTTTACAAAGACTAACAGACACTTGACAATAAGCAAAATGCACAGGGGTCTCTAAAGCTTTTAATTTCCCTTAATTCTCACATAGCACAGGTGAGGCACAAACAGATCATCTCCTCCCATTTCCTTCCTAGTAGGCTTTTATGTTTCGTACATTAACACTATGTACCCATTAATGCTTACTCGTGCATTTAACACTGCTTACTCACTTGTTCTCTTTTCATAGTGCCACATGTCACCTAACCACAACGATTCACTGTTCTGTCTCTAGAGCACTGATCCAGAGAGATAAAAAAAGGCCACAGACAATGTCTAGTATGGTCCCCACTTTCCCCAACTGTACCACACTACACGTGACAGGCAATGTTCAGCCTACAGTTCCCAAGTCATTCAGCCCACCATGGGAATTCTTCACTTTCAGCAAGCTGCCACCTCAGTGGAATCAGGTGCAAGCTTCCATCTGGCACAAGAGAAATAAAAAATTATCTTCAGAGTTCTGTGGATCACTAGGAAAAGGAGCTTGGGTTTGGGAGGAAGGTTCAAGTTGGGACTAAGGGGATGGTCGTGTCTACGTACTTGTAAAATAAAAAAAGAAGTCCCTAGATCAAGACATGTCATCTCTTGTCCCTTCCTGTTCCTGTATGGCCAGTGCAGCATTTGTCCTTTCCTTCTTCATTTTGTCAGGCTTAGTTCTTCTACTGGCTGATTCCCCAGAAGGCTGTGCTGCCATTCAGTGGGATCTCGACCGGCTTGAGAGTTGGGCAGAGAGGAACTTCATGAGGTTCAACAAGGGCAAGTGCAGAGTCCTGCATCTGGGAAGGAACAATCCCATGCACAAGTATAGGGTGGGGGTCAAACTGCTGGAGAGCAGCTCTGCAGAGAGAGACCTGGGAGTCCTGGTTGATAATAAAATAAATGAGCCAGCAATGTGCCCTCGTGGCCAAGAAGGTCAACGGCATCCTGGGATGCCTCAAGAAGAGTGTGGCCAGCAGGTTAAGGGAGGTTCTCCCCCTCTACTCTGCCCTGGTGAGACCTCATCTGGAGTCCTGTGTCCAATTCTGGGCTTCTCAGCTCAAGAGGGACAGAGAACTTCTGGAGAAAGTCCAGCGTAGAGCCATCAAGATGATCAGGGGACTCGAAGAAAGGCTGCGGGAACTGGGGCTGTTCAGTCTAAAAAAGAGTAGACTGAGGTGGGATCCCATTAATATTTACAAATATCTAAATGGTGGGTGTCAGGAGGTTGGGACATCGCTTTTTTCTATGGTAGCTAGCAACAGGACAAGGGGTAATGGGATGAAGCTGGAACACAAAAAGTTCCATTTAAATATAAGAAAAAACTATTTCACTGTTCAGGTGAGGGAGCTCTGGCACAGGCTGCCCAGGGTGGGTGTGGAGTCACCTTTCTTGGAGGTCTTCAAGACCCGCCTGGACATGTTCCTATGCGACTTGATCTGGGTGGATCTGCTTCTGCAGGGGAGTTGGACTAGATGATCTCTAAAGGTCCCTTCCAACCCCTACCATTCTTTGATTCTATGGTTCTATGATTCCACGATACTGGGTCAGCAAAAAAAAAAAAAAAAAGCTGAAGTTCTGTGTAAGTGTGCTTTTTAAATATTGGAGGACAGAGGTAAAGGGCAGGAGCAGCAATACTACTAGGCAGTAGCGCTGCCTCATATGAAAATCCATCTCCTGGGTGAGAAACTCAGGAGGCAAATGGGAAAGCTGAGGCTTAAGGCAGATTCATACTAGAAAACTCTTCAGGGTAGTCAAGTCCATTGGGGTAACATGTTTTTACCAGAGCTTGCATAAGCAAAAGCCTCCTGACAAATTCACAAGGCTGGCAGCAGCATCTTTTTTGAGGAGTAGCTCATTTTGTAGGGAATGGATATATTATGTTCTTGCAAAAAAACACTATTTCACAGCAGAAACTACATCTCCACTGGAGTATTTCATGGCTAATAATTCAATGTAAGATAGAAAAGACCTGGAAGGTGTATGATAATGGCTGAGCAAAAAGAACCAGAGCCATGGTACTATAGCAAGAAAACAAATCCTGCCTCTTCCTCTTAGATTAGAGTGGTCTGTTTTCCCAGGGTAAATCAAAGTACTTTCAATGGAATGGAGAGACTGAAGCTGTCTTTGCAAGGGCTCAGGTCCTGAGGTCCATTCCAAAAGGAGCAAACTGGGCCACATCTGAACAGCTCTAGGCTATTAACAATTCTCTGCACCATAAGGAAAACAGTTTCACCACTGCAGAGCAGAATTTAGGTGCAAACCAGAACATAACTATCACAGATAACCAGTAAGCCTAGGTTGCCCACCCACTCACAGTTTACTCTCAGGTTCTGATATCCTGATATTGCATAATTGCCACTTTCTTCCTTGTCCTCTTCTTGGAAAGAACCAAACACTATCTTATATATACAAAACCGAGAGAAGTCCTGGAAACAGATCATTCTCAAAAGGTGGTATTGATGAGGGCTTCTTCCTTATCAACCCTGTCTGTTTCTAACCAACCCTCCAAAAATATCTTAGCAAGTCTTGTACTGACAAATTCCTGTCAGGGATGCAACCTGTGCCTCGGGTTATTTCTGCTGTTCTAAAGAAAAAGAAACAAATAAAAACAAATAAATCATATAGAAAAGCAAGTACCACATCTTAGAACCAAAGGGCCCAGAAGAGACCCAAAAGGGCATATGTTTCATCATGTGGATACAATGGAAACCACAAGGCTTTCCACAAAGGAATCCAGTTTGACCAGGGTGCAAACAGTCCACTTTCACTGTGGACTAGGCATCATTCCCAGTGGTGAAGGCATTTATCAGGATGGCTACAGCCTCAAGGGAAATCCTGACATGGAGAAACAGAGAAATCAATCCAATAGTATAAAGACATATCTGTATGTACACAGAACCCAGATGAGCAGCATGCTGCATGCCCCATCCATGCAGCCATGCCTTGGCAGTCTGCAAAAGCTGCCTGAAGGCAGCTGACTATGGCATATACAAGCACATTGGCCTTGGTAGAGCACTTGAACTCCTGCCAGGTACAGAGAGGGCAACCTTGCAGCACACACAGCCACACTCTTAGTCTTCAGCACATAGCAAGCGAGTGCAGCTTTGAAGGCTGTGCAGTCAGCTTTGTGAAGCTTTGTGCAGTCAGCATAGACAGCCTGTGAGTTTGGAGCCTGGGTGTCTAAACAGGTGAAAAACCTGTTTTCTGAGCATAACAGTGAGTCTCTGTTTCTTCCAAAGGCTGGAACTGCAAATGACTCACAAAGCAAAATAGTTTCTCACCAGATTTTCTTTCATGCTTAAAAGCCATTTCCAAGTAGGAAACAAATATTAGCTAAGCAGTGATAGTTAATCAGTTGCTTTGGCAATTTCTCCTGTATTTGTTTTGCACATGACCTGACACAGAGACAATGGGGACATACATTTTTATTCCTACTCAAAGCATAATTACTATTAAATAAAAATATGTTCTGTGGGTTTATGTAGAGCCCTTCATCTGAAAAATAAATCAGATTCACTGTTTGCATTTTAGAGGAAAGAAACTTTCCTTATATGTTATACAGGAAGGCAGTACTTATTGAGGAATTTCCACTTAGTAAAACAGCAAAAGGCAAGGTTTTTCTCTTTATGGAGCTGCACCCACCAGGATTTCCTTGTTGTACAACAGATCTAGTGGGCAATCCAAGGGCAAAGTCCCTGGGGCACAGATCTTCTCTTTGATTTCAGTGGCAGTTATCCATCAAAATGTCTTTACAAAAAAAAAAAAAATCCTTTGTCTCTTAGAGGCCTCTTTAGCAGAGCCCTTCTCAAATCCAGCCAAATTTAAGCATTGTGCTTATTAAAGGTCACGGTGATTGTTATTCAACAGAGATGGGTGGTTGAGATCATCTGCTTTGTAAAGCTGCTGTCTTGGTCCAGTCGTCGAAGTCAAATATTGCTTGATGATGCTGGGTTTTATGAACACAACCATCTACTTCTCCGTTTACCATCTACAACTGGAAAAGATAATATTTCTCTGTCTCATAGTCATGTTTTGAGATTAGATGCATCAACAAGAATAAGAGGCACTCAACTATTACAGGATGACATTAAACACACAAAAATAAAGACAAAAGAAAGGATTAATAGCTTAGTAGGCCAATGGCAGGATGAATTGAATGTAGGTTATGTATCTCCATTCTATCAAATAATCATCAGCTAATGTATTTATTTTAGCTGATGTGACAATTTAAAATTCTCTCTGAGCTGCTCGGGACATTCCCAGGACAGGTGTATGACTTACACGTTCTTAAAACAGAAATGAAAAACAAAAAGAGGAATATTGAAAACAGGGTACAGTACCTAATCGTGCTAACTTGACAGAATGATTCAGACAGAAAGCACTGTGCTGCATGTTACATTTTGCAAGTCTAATGGAAAAGTGTTTCTACTCTTTGCCTGCAGACACGATAAGACTCCGAGCCTCTCGGAATCAGCATTCCAGTGCATGTCGTCCAGTACTGTGGATTTAGCAAAGCTTGCCTAAAGCTTGTTAAATCCCCCCTCCTGCCAAATTATGTATTTCTGAAGTAAAGCCAAAAAGATGGAGAAAACATTAATTCAAATTCTTCCCGTGATACAGGAACATAACAGCTAACATGCCTTTTATTTCAAAAGGTGGCTACAAAGTGTCTTTTTCTGAAGCTAACCAGTTTGGGTTTCTTTGGTTATAGGATCATCCTGTAGTGAAACAAGGAAGTTAGGGTGAGCAGTTCTTTTTACTAAGACGCTATGTAACTATTGACATCCTGATATCCTACTATTTCATAATATCATCGCCCAACATTGGCCTGTTCTACTCTGCAAATCTCTTTAGAAATTGCTTGCACTTTTTCCCCCTCCAAGTGATTCACTTTCTTATGCAATACATTTTGGTGTCATCTATCACAAAGCCCATCTTTTTAGAAGATATTATGCAAATACTTTCATTTAATCCCTTTATCAGTAGAATGTCAGGTTACTGTTTTTAAAACCATCCTTCTGGGCCGTGTCTGAAACAAGAAAGCGTACAAAAAATACTAACACCTAGTTTAAAACATGTTTTTTGTAAGGGTGGCCCTCAATTTTCTGAGACTGTAGGAAATGGGCATCTTCCTGTAGCAGAATGAGAAAGAGTACAATTTGCAGAGAGCACAAAATGTCCTTTTACACATTTAAAAATGCCACTGACACAATCTGAGCTGATTGAGTTGCCAAAACTGAAGGGAAAAAAAATTAAAATCTGTAATGTCAAAAAAGAAAGACCTTCACTGAGAAAGACACCAGAGGAAGAAGACATCAGATGAGGTACTCACCAGACAGCAGGATGAGAAATGCTTGGCCACAGATTCTGTGGCTTGGCAGAAGAACTTCTTACCCTGAAACAAAGAAACCTAGAGGCTCTTGGACAAATCAGTTGTGTCTGGTCATAATTTGCCTGTGAGTTCAAAGACAAAAGAAATTAAGGAAATATAGTCCTGCTCCATAAGAAGGGGAAGACAAAAAGTGGGAGAGAGGATGGCAAAAAAGGAGAGAGCATAGATTAAAACTGACATGTTTTGTTAGAGGACATCAAAATGCACAAAAAACCAAAATCTAGGAGTGGCATGGGAGTGTACATATGAAACATAGACAGTAGTATCAAAATACACTGGGATGATGAGTAAGAATGCAATCCCATTGGAAAAACACTTAGTGAAAAGCAATAACTACTTAACTGAAAGAAATAAAAACAAAACCAGAGTATGGTATATTCATACAACATGGCGAAGGAAGGCAGAAGTAAACATCTGGGAGGAGCAGAGTTGGAGGGCAGTTGGGCTGCAGGGAAAGAGGTGTACCATTGCATTGGGATTATAACAGATTTGCATGGACGGCTAGCCACAAGTATAAAGGTAGGAGAAACCTGCATGCAAAGGCTTTTAAAGAAGAAAGAAAAACTGCTTAACAACAACCCGGGGCAATGACAAGGCAGGGGGCATGTTATTGCTGACAACAGATAACAGCTCCTTCAAAAGACACCTCAGAAACAGGGCCAGCATGACATTGAAAGGAATTATTTACTTTGGTATTATGTTGCAGATAAATCGATTTTCAAAAACAAAAGTTGACACACAATTAGGAAAGATCCCAATCTAATAACGGGTTGTCTTGTCATCTGAGCTGTTATTTGTTTAGCGCTTCAGTACACTGCAGTTGAAACTCTGTGTCTTCCATTTAGTCCCTGTTCCTTCCCCTAAAAGTGCATCCAGTGCCTACTCCTTCAGAAAGATTACTCTTTCATATATATATGTCCCCAGTCCCAGGGAACAGAGGAACATGGTGTGGACCCAGTGTCACAGTCATTAATACCAATTGCAACACTTACAGGCACTCATATAATAAAGACAAAATACAGAAAGGTTCTTCAATCATCTGCTCCACTTACCACCGTATCACAGGTCCCAACAACAGTAAGATCTTTATTAGAAAAGCAAAAGCCATCTCTCTAACACCTGCATATGCCTCTGGTTGGTGAATATAAATACAATCACCTTGCCAGAGGGAAAAGCCTTATGCAGCACCAGCCTCATGCATTGACAGCCTCAACTGCACCATGAAGAAATAGAACTCAACCAGTCAGGAGGTGGCAAATGTCTTCTGATCACTTGGCTGAAACTACACAAACCACACTGTGCAGTTAAGGGACAGGACAGGAGGTGATGAGAGAAATGGGTTTTCATAACAGTTCTAGTAATACTTTCCTTCTTAGAGATGTAAAGACGATCTCTTAACTGAGCCAAGAGATGTGAAGTGCAATGTGTTCAGTCAGTCATACCGAAAACATTGCTCTTCAAAAGACAAAATCTTCTGGGCTTGGCATGGTAGCAAAAATGTCCTCCTTCAGGTCTACATCTCCAGCCAGATACCACAATGAAGAGGATATGGAAAATGTCTGAGCTGGAATAGGAGATTGGGAAAGCTACAGACTATCATCTGGATACAGCTGCAGCTTTATTTAGCTGTAAGAGTTGTGAATATTTTCACATTAATATTAGATATCCATAAGGAGGCTCAAAACATGTATTTCAAAGCTCTTATTGCTCCCAGGCAAGGAGAATAGTCTCATGCCTTTCCTGTGGCATGTACGCAGAGCTAAACCGACCCTACACCTATTTGGCCTCCTCAGAGCGTTGCATCATCAGTGCATTAATATATCCAGGATCAAGGCCTGGCCATTGGGCCAATCAAAGAGCCCAACGTTGTGGGAAACAGACATGGTGCATTCATATATGAGACATGCTACATGGGGACTTGACTATTATCGAACAGGCTAGATCAGCAGCTATTCACACGACTAGTCCCTTCTTTTCAGCTACTTTAATCACTCGGGGATCAGTGAAAAGAAAGCTCATACCCAGGAAATGTTTGACTCTAGAAAAAGTTGTCATTTAGTTTTATAAACTATTCAACTGTTATATTTTGCTGCACCTGTAGACATGGACATGTGTGCTTTGGGCTTTGTAATGGACACAATAATCCATTCTGACCAGATACATAATTTGCATAATGGTAACTGGAAGCCATGCCAAAGCAGCCCGTCTCTCCAAGAAATAAATAGATGGACCACAGGATAATGTGCATATTGGGAAGTATGAAGTAGCATCATGCTCTGAGATATTCTCTGCAGATGATTGACCTGAACTGTAACTATAGTGGCAAGTCAGATCTGTGTAAATCTCAGGACAGGATAGGCTCTGCATCACCTGCAGTTGTTATTATGCAACTCAGCCTGCTTCTCAGAACAAATTAACCCACATGCTTTGAACTTCTAAGACAACTGAAGCAAGAGAGTCTGAAGAAAACAAGTGTGGCCCAAGCAGCCCATCTTCTCCCTGCCCTGAGGACTCTTGAGCGAGGAAAGCTTTCCTACAACAATGCTCACACTATAAAATGCATGCTGACGACTCTCCCCACTGTTGACTGCTGTAGATTTCCTACAGAGTCCAGAGTTTATTAGTCCAATCCATCCTCTGCTGCAATGAGTTTAATACAGTCATAGAGAGAGCACAGGTAATGACCCCTCTGTTAAGGCATTTACCCGGGCAAATGCCTTATTCTCAGTCCTTTTTAATACAGCAAAATTTCAAGTGTATGAGCTCAGTGCTCACCTTAATGTTTTCTTAAGACTCAGGAGGACCAGAATAATTTTTTGTTGCTGTTGCTTTGAGAACAAGGTTAAAAGAGAACAGACAGTTCACTTGAATGCTATTTTTTCAGTAGAACATGCTCACTGGCTTTCAGAGATACCTGACGTTCAAATGAACCTGGTGCAGGAGCTGAAAATGCTTTCTTGTCGATCTCAAAAAAAAAACAAAAATGGCCAAGTTATCAGTTCACCTTTTAGAGAAAAATACTGAAGACTCTATGCAAGGTCACTCATACAATGCTGAGGGAAAGAAATGAGCCTATAATGCCCAGACTCCAGGGCAAGCTACTGAGCTGTGCCACCTCTCAGGTATCTTCTTAAAAATCTCTGCACCTGATTAATCTTGCTACAGCAGTAGGTGGTGCTGCATTCAGCCGCCCTCCTTGCAACCGTTTAACACCCCCAAAACAGAGTCAAAGTAACAGAACATGCATTCTAAACACATTCCAGCGTTACTCAGGAGTGAAACTGGCTTCTTGCTAAGATGGGTACCCTTTGAACTAGAAAGGTAAGACTTGAATGAGCCAGTGCTCCAGTCTGCTATCTGCCAGCCTGGCAGGAACTTCTGACAGAACCGCTGTGATAAATAGCAGAGAAGGTGGGGAACTGATAACATCTTCAATTGCTGTAGGTTGAATTGCACACGAACATGAGTTGGAGTACTCATGAAAGCTTGGGAATGTAATTCAGAACACATGGCATGCTCCCGAGGGCTTGTTTACACGACAAAGTGTATTTAGGTTGAGATAGTGTCAACTTTAAAGAAAAAATAAGTCCTTCCTCAATCAATTTTTGTATAGGCTCTCCTATTTCAAAATATCAGTGACTTAGACTGAATCAGTTTAAATGTACTCTGACTTGAGCTAAGCTAATTAAAAAAAAAGTGACCCTGTTGATGGAATTAGAACACCTGCTTAGAGAATGAATAGCTATTCATAGATCTCTATGTAGACAAGTCTGGAGCAATTTCTTAAAGCACATATCAAAAGCAGGTAAGAATGTAGCACCAAAAGGAAATGATGGTAAAAAGGGAAGAGAAATAGATAGAAAATCTGAGCTGTAAAAAAAAACCCAGAACTATAATGTTCACTAGTCTAGCCATTAACTGCTGTAAATGCACCTTCCATTCCTTTCTGAATAGTCAAGAACAATATCTAGGGGGGAAAAAAGAGAAAATAAAGGGTTTTTTTTTCACAGATCTTGCCTGTGGAGCCTGTTTTTTCTTTACAGTTTGAATTTGAGCTTCTGTCTGGAGCTAAATGAGCGTCATACCATAAACTTGACAAGGACCCATCTGCATGCCTACATATTAAAAACTTAGTCCTCTTCCCATAAGACATACTCCCAATCACCATTTTAGCAGAACAGAAGCTCATTTCCAATAGCCTGTGGAACTTTGCCATTGGGTTTGGAATTTCCTGCCAGGCTGGTTTCTGTCAGTTTGTGACAGTATTTGCACTACTTTATCATTATGATCTCACCAGGAGTCTGAAGCAATGGTAAAATGTATTTAGACAGAAATAGACTTCGTTTCCTCACAAATACACTATATGACAACAGAACAGTTTATTTTGCCCACAAGAAAATTATAAAGTACACCATCATGAATGATTCTGTGCATTTCTCTGTAATAATCACAAATCAGTCCTCTAGATTTTCTATTTCAGTGGTATTTTTTAAAGAACATTAACATCCTAATCAAATAGAATCTCAGTTCTAATCTCTTCAGTTTTTTAATTGAAAATTAGATCTTCATTTTTCTTATGTATTAGGTTATAAACTCAAAATGAAAGTAGAAAGTCTGCCCTTCTTTTAAAATGCAATGAAAGTTTCTCAACTCATTAGTGTTTTGTTGTTTTTTTTTTTTTAATTGAAGTAACAACAGTCCCCAAGTTGCTTAAAATCAGGAGTGAAACATCCATCTTCTCACACGCTTTGTTCAATATCTGCCCATCTGGACTCTATTCTCATTACCAGAAAAATATCAGAGGGATACCAATAAAGCTTCACTAGTGTAAAACTAAGGAGAAAGGAGAACAACTCTCATTATCTCTACATACCAAGATGACTTGAAATTGATGGGCAAGTTCTGGCAATTCTTGGCATGACACTTCTAGAGGTCTGCCTCCAAGCTCTCCACTGCATCATTCTGCCAGCAGTACCATGCAGTAACACAGAACAATGTGTGACACTCTCCAAAACTTCTCTGCTCAAATCTCAGCTTAAATAGGTGGAAAAGGTGATGTCTATGTGCAGGATGTGCTGCCCTTTGCTTTGTGCCTCTTTGGCTAGGTGGGGCAAAGCAGAACATGAGGCAGGACCAGCAGTGGAGAAGTGGCAAGTACTGCGATGCCTTCCACATGGGTGACAGCAATGGACCCAAGCCTGTGTGAAACAAGGTGTGCAAGAGAGGCTACTGGAACACCTGAGGTGACACAGCTTTAGAAGAGCAAGGTGAAGTGTGAAGTGACTCTGAAATGGGGACTCACTCCCCTAGCTGGTTCAGCTGAGATCAACTGTGGCACCTCAGCCAGGGTGAAGACACCTCACTGAGTCCAGTAACAATTGCAATCCCATGGCAGAGCACATGGCAGGTGTCAGGTCATAGGAGGGGAACAGCACGGCTGAGAGATGCATCCCGTTTCCCTGCTACACTCACACCAAATGCTGTATTAGTATTACACAAACAGCTTCCCTTCTGTTGGATTTGCTTGCACCTGTTATAATCTAATTAGGAGGAAATTGGACTTCTTTTGCTCACATCATAAACAGAGGTAGCATAAACATACAAATCTTTCTCTTAAACTCCTTTTTCTTCATTCTGAAATGCCAGAAGACTGCCCTGTGAACACAGTATGCAATTCTCTTTTGCATAGCATGATGAATAATGGATCAAGCTTATATCTACCACAGATGAAAATCATGCCTTTCTGAAATCCATTCACTGCTTCACGGACCCCAAATCCTCTAGGTGCTATACATTTCAGCTGTCATAAATCAATGTAATGTTCCCCATGCATGACGCTATTCATTTAAACCACCAATTTGGTTTGAATGACAGATGTGAAAAAAACACATGTAACCAAACAACTCCCCAGCGATCGCACAGCTGCTGATGCTGAAGGGACTGTGTGCTTTACTCAGTGATAGTCAGGCACTTCCATCCGCATTTAACCACCTGCTGTCTGTATCATGTCAGGTGGAGTTATGAAGTTCTCACTTGGCTTACTTTTATTCAAGCCATTCTCCTTCAGGTTTTTGCAAGCAAATGAAGAGCTGTAGGTGGGATCCCGCACCCACTGTTCCTGGAATCTCATAGAAATCTCAACATTGTTGGATCAAGGCTCAGAGATCAACTACTAAAGATGAGGAAACCTAGCAGATGATCTTCATCTCATCTTTCTTTTGTTTTGTTTTGTTTTGTTTTGTTTTTCAAAAAAAGTCCTTGTGTGTATCAAGAATAATACAATGTAAAAACAAAAAATAGGACAACACATAAAACAAAGGATATTTACTACCCTTGTCTTTCAAGTCTAGATCCTGCCATTCACACTACAGTTCAACAGTCCTTATTCTCAAAGCAGTTCTGGGCATCCTCAAGGTAGTTTAGGAACATTCACAAACTCAGCTAGACAAAGTATAGCAAATCAGGCTCTTAGATCCCTGTTCAGCCGTGCCCTTAAGGAAATGCTTATGATCCATTAATACAAGAAGCTAAGTGCTTTGATGAATTGGATCTTTAAACAACAAGGCAGCTATATTTCGAAGTGGCACCATATATTCTCTAAAATGAACATATGGCCCTTAATGTTTTCTGAAAGGCTTCTGATTTGCAATATGCAACAATTTATTGTACGGTATCCAGTTTTTATCAGTTTTGAGCACAATGAAAGTCATCAGGAAAAGCTAAGACTGCGTTCTCTGACACGATGAGAAAAATATCTTCAGATTGTATTTCTCTTTAGTATATATGGTGGAGAACAATCAGAAGATATGCTTTCTTCACAGACAATTCACCATTTTCTTGATATAAAATGAGATAAATATATGCTTTTCTGTTCAAATCACTATAAATCAGCTTTCATCATGGAATTTGTGCATAAAATTAGCCTGCTCAACCATGTAAACAAATAAATGAATCCATGTAACATTGTTTTTATATGGCATCTTGTCATCACTCATTAGTAATTTAATTCTGAGCGTTCTGCAGTTTGATAGACAAGTTGTGCACAAAAAAAAAAAAAACAAACCAAAAAAATGTAAGACTTTGGCACCTACAGCTAAGCTATTAAACTCATATTAATGTGTCAAAATAAGTAATCAGCAACTCTGAAAATCAGGTCATTCATTTTTGAGCCTAAATATAGATCTAGGTTACTAACTTTAGGCATTCATAGTTGAAAAATGTTCATCTAAATGTGTCATCAGGGAGGGCTGGATAGATTTCTAGAAGAAACACTTGAGAGAAAAATTCTAAATGATAGCAATTTAGATGATAAACAGTATTATAATTTATTATTCATATTGTTCTATTGGTGTGCCTGGCATTCTAAAGGCAAGAGAAGAAATACAGCTAAATATGCTATTCTAAATATACTTTAAAGGCTAGAACTGAGCTATAAAGATTTAGAACAAAATTATTGCTGTTTAGCTGGTTGTAGTGTTTTTCTGAGGAAAGGATTTATGCAGAGATTTTTCTTCTCTGCCCTGTGAAAATAAAAGGTACAATTATATTTGTAAAATTAGAAGCAGACACATCATCAGACAAAATTTTCCACCTTATAGATAGATATATAAAGATATTTGGATGCTTAATTTCTATGCCAACATCCAACTTCCCGCTGACATCAAGGAGTAAATAATGGAAGGCAAGGGTGGGATTCATCTCTAAAATCAATAGAGAGGAAAGTAATTCCAGAGCATGACTTACATAACACCAAGGTCTTAGAAAGACCTGTGACATGTCTCTCTATTAATTAGATCAGAAGAAAGACAACTAGCTTCAACTGAATATCTGACTTTTAGAGGTGAAATAAATCTTTTTCTTAGTGCCTACAGCAAAGCTGTATTTCCATATTTCCTTTGGATTGGAGGACTCAAAAATTCCAGCATTTGTGGATGCTAAAATCTCAGAACACTCAGCACCCGAAAATGCCATGGCTTTGTACAAAAATACACGAGCCTTCATGATCAAGGATAAGGTATTTTAGAGAGACTTTAAAAGGACCAAAAATCTTTTGCAAAGTGAGCAGTCACACTCTCAGCAAAGTGAAAAGCAAGTGTTCATTTGAACACAGGGGAACAGGTGGGAGCACTAAGAAAATATATACACTGTTTTAAAGATGTGTTAAACAATTCACATGTATTCCTGGTGAATCCCACTCCTGGCAGGCTGTGTAGGAAGCAGATAGTGACCATCTGAGTTTCATTCTGTGCCAGTTTCTGTATCTGACATTTCAGCCAGTTATTACAATGGATTACTCTTCCTAAGGATCTAACAGTACTAATGAAGAGCTACTGATCATGTTTAAATGCAAAAGAAAATGCATTCTAACAGGGACATTCACAGAAATAATAACTGCCTGATTTGCAAAGCGGTAGATGGACGTTGTTTAACAGGGTCTTTTTTCAGTAAAACGCTTATTTCTGTCCCTCTAGCAAAATGTGTCATCATGCATTACAGAGAACCCAGTCCTTTTGTGTCTAGGGAGAAAACAGTTGCAATGTAAAAAAATCCCATGAAAACAGCAATGAGGCCAGAATCTGGAAAGCACTTTAAATGTGCATGCATGGATTACATTTAAGAAAAAATGTTTACAGATTAAATTCCATCTGTGCCACCACTCCCTGACACCTCTGAGTCCATCTTCAGCAGCAACATTTGAACCTTTGTAGAGTGTTTCAATGTTGGAGAGTAGGTCCTTTTAGTCTGGTCAACACATATGACCAGGCTGAGATTCAGGCTCTGGTAACTATAAATGATGCAGCCAGCAATCCTTTCATAAAGAAGAGAATCCTAGAATCATAGAATCATAGAATGGTAGGGGTTGGAAGGGACCTTTAGAGATTATCTAGTCCAACTCCCTGCAGAAGCAGGTCCACCTAGATCAGATTGGAACCATGAGATGATCTGTCTAATATAAAACAGGTCAGATCACCTCTCTCCCTCAGCTGGCAACATAGTCTAAAGGCAAGTTACCTAACCAGTTTACACAAGACAACTATCTTTTAGATAGTTACATGCAGGTAAGATCAATATAGTGAATAATCTACAACAAGGAATAGCCCTAAAGCACCAAAATCTAAAAGATGTGCTGCAAAGTTAAAGGAAGTGGAGCTATGTGGATGTAACAGCTCCTTGTTGCCTGATCTGCAGAGTGCCCCTCTTGGTTCTGCTGTGGTAAGCCCTTTACCCTCAGCCCATGAGAACAGAGCAGCTTCCCCAAACATCCTGTGGTCAAACAGGAACATATCTGATTTTCACTTGGATCTGGGGGCCATCCAGAGCAAAAATTGCATTCTTAAGAAGTTTAAGAGAGGTGTCTTTTGCTGAAACAGAAGCAATTCTAACAATCTGTTTCCTGAAAACAGGAAAGGAATAAAAACGCATGCAAATTTCAGCAGTAGCAAGGCAAATCGATACGTGGGAAGCATACATTTAACTAGCCTCATTGCCACAAAATAGCATGTAAAGGCCTGCTACCCTCATAGCACAGCTAAACAAGCCATACATCAGCTGGTTACCAAATCTGAAAAGCAGAGGCTGTCAGTGCTTTTCTGACATCTTTAAACTTCTGCGGGACTCCTACCATGTCAGCACTGCCTCTGCCTTTGTACAGTGCATTTCCCACCAGCAGGTCATACAGCAGTACAGTTAGGGGGGTACTAGAGATACAATGCCAGCTCATGATCGCACCCTTCACCAACAAAATTGACTACCTTTCCATGGCTCCCAAGCACTCTCTTATGAGGAACTCCTACTGGGAGTTGTCATTTTGATAGAAGGCATCAATGACCTGCTTTCTCCTCCTGACACCTCTGGCAAAGGTCCCACTCTTCCTTCTATTGTCTCTGCAGATCCTTAACGAGAAATAATAAACTCTTACATTCTCAGAGTTCTTGCCACTCAGGCCTTCCTTGCAGCTGGGTGAAATAGCAATGATGACACTGGATAAATCTCTGATGCACTGAATATCACTTTCCTCAGGACTGCTCACAAGCAAGCACAAAAATAGGTTTGCATCCTGCAGCCTCCATCATGCTCATGATTTGGGTCCAGCTAATCTAGGCCCAGAAAAAATACCATGTGTGAAATTTGGCAAAACACCCTGTCCTCATGACAAAATCAATCAGATCAACAGCAGACCTCTCAAATAGAAAATACTGTTTGAAAACTGTAGTGATATGTTTAGAGTAAGCCTATCAGGGAAAGCATAGAGAAGTCATATTTAATTATATTTTATGTTTTACACCATTTTTACTAACTCATCTCCTTTTATGGACTGGATAAATTTTGGCCATTTATAGAGGCAAATATTCTTCCTCAACCTACTCAGTGTTGATGGGGAAAGAGAATAAAGAGGGTAGTTTGTAGTTTATGGGTACATCTGCTGATGCTGCAGCTCATGAGCCAAATTAATACTATGTAATTTAGTGCCATCTACCACCAGTTAAGTACGATCCCCACTGTTCCCATGCTGGGGAGTCTCAAACTGGGCATGTTTGAATGAAAGTTGTAAATTTACCATTCCTGTCTTTCCAACAATTTGAAAACTGTAATTTATAACCAGAACAGGTTACTCTGCTACCAAGCCGCTAGATCAAAAGAAAGAAGTCTTCATATTCATAGGACTTTCACTTAGTTAGAGCATGTGACCTCAGTGACCAGCGACATCAAATGAGAAAAGACAATGTTCAGTCTTTCAGCTCTTAGCTTTAAGCACTTTGAATCCACAATTAGCTCAATTATGAGCATCTGGTCTTTTTAACCCCTTGCATTCAAAGGTCATTTGATCTTTCAGCAGTCAAGATTTGTCAGCATGACAAGTATCATTTCATACTCATTAAAAATGGAGACCAGCTTGTGACATGGGAAATTGGCTATAGTGGGGTTATGAGCTTTTCCAGTCTTTCCTATTTTTTACAATTTCAATGAAATGTTAACAAATTAATAAATTAATAAACATGTACAGTGCACAACAGAGCTTACACACACTGATGAAGGTTACTAGTGTATAAGTAGATCAAGCTGTCTTTTGTCTTCAAGCATTTATCATGGAAGTTAGTTTGGTGTGACTGGTCTGTTTTGAGCCACTGCTACTTTTCTAACTCTGTTATGTTCTGGTGCTGATGAAAACAGCTCTCTACTTCCACTAAAGTCAACAGTAAAGTCCTGAGATCTTCAAACTGCACAAAAAACTGGTCGAGAAACAATTGAGACTCTATATTTTCACTCTAATACTCTGTGCAGAGATGAATTCACCTCTCAGAATTCCAATACAAAATTAAATCCAACCGTCCACCCATTTCACCAATATCAGGTATAGTGCATCTGCCTAGATCTCTGATCAAAATCCAGGTTTCTGTCATATCTTTTTCAAATATGGAGCTTTCTGAAAAAAAGTCTATGTATCTTTGTGTTTGAGATTCATTTTAGGGGTATCTTTAATTCTCCATATGATGAAAGTAATTTTCTGACTATGTTTCAAACATTGAGTCAACCCAAACATCCATACAGCTTGCTTGATAATGAACTCTTTATACTATAAAACTGGTAACTATAAAAGATCAACCACTCTTGCAAACATCTAGGCTTTGTTTAACTAACACACTGAAGTCAATCAGTCTTTTAGGTGCACAGCTTGAAGCACTTGAGTTCAGTACCTTATTTATAAGGCTGGGAAAGAGGTGGTAAAGAAAGAATCAATTTTCCCTAATTTGAGACAACTCACTGAGGTAATAAATAAGGAATACAGTATTCTTAAATGATTTTATTCAGTGAATAAAGCAAAGAAGATACCTCCAGAGCTCAATTCATGTTAAATCACTCTTAACTGGCAATGTCACACATCCCCAGCCCAAAACTTCAGTGCGGAATTCAAAAATAACACCAGAATCCAGTCATCTTTTTCAGCTGCTTCTTGATTACCATCCACACCAGAATTAGCATATCAAGGTAGAAAGAAATACATGAATATTTATTATCTTCATTCCTACATGGAAGCCTAAATGAAGAATTTTACAAGAATGTGAGGGACAGACCTACAAATACTATTTATATGCTTAAGCACAACTTTTGAGCTACAATTCTGACGGCACAGAGATGACTGAAGCAGTGAGAAAGCCATGTCTATAAGCATGTTATTTCTGTGAGATATCACTGAAATAGTGGCAACAATTACCCTAATTGGCTGTACTGACAATGACTGTGATCCACCCAGAACAGACAGCTAGGAAACAAGGGAAAGAACACAGCTGAAGCTGGCTGAACAAAGGCAGCACACACCAGTCAGCCAGGTAAGCTTTGGCGGGGGGTTGCTTTGGCATTATGGGGACGCATGAACTCACAGCACTTTCTTTCTCTTACCTTGAACACTTTCAGTGGCAAAACACCCAACCACTGCCCAGCCGCTCCTCCTCATCACCAAGCTCCCTTTCTCCCCATTCACTGGATTAGAGGACTAGGAAGCCTCTGTCAGTGGGCATCCTGCTATCCACGGGTATCAGACTTTCCATAGAGAGGTTTGGGGTGAAAACCAGTCTGTTTCCATCATTCCTCCCTGTAGGTCTCAGACAACTGTGCATAAGCACACAGTTTCAGCATCATGCGGCCCTTCTCACACATTCCCATATCTTAGAAAGGACTGGGAAATCTGGCTTACCACTATGAGACTCCATTCATTTTCTTGAATGAAGATAGGAATACCTAGGACCTAGGAGACTTTCAGAGATGTCCACCTTTCTCAGGTATCCTCCTTCCTCCACTGATAAGAGAGAAGGTGTTCCCTACAGAAGGACAAGATTATCCCTCCCTCCTAGCCATAGGTAACAAAAACTTAGTCACAACTGAGTCGCCAGGTTAGGTAAATGCCATAATCGTACTGGATCACACCTCTAGATATTTCCCAGGGGTACAATAGCGTTTTATTACATCACTTCTGATTGTCTCATTATAGAAAATCCCCATCTGATTCCAGTGTTTTGCCTAGTAACCTGTGAATGGACTGAAAATAACAGTTTAAATTCATCACATCAGAGCAGCTGGCTCACTTCAGACCAAGCAGCATCTGTTTGGGTTCAAGCAGTAGCAGGTACAGCAAGTACGAGAAAATGGAGTTTTCCAAGAAGGAGAAAGAAAGGGAGCAGAGGGAGCATAGAGAGCAAAAACAGAACAAGGACGGGGAGATGAGAAAGAACATTACTGAAAGCAACTTTTGCTGCAGCTTAAGATTAATGATTGTTCATCCACAAGCACTCTACAATCTGAGGTAAGCGGAAAAGACTGGAGATGCTACTCTATAGCCAGTGTAGCCCTTTGCAGACATAAAAAGCAGTACGCTGATGTTCCCACTCGGACATATAAAACCAATATGATGTATGTAGCTTTTAAGTGTTGGTGCGGTATAAAAGTTTTATAGCTGCTTTGGCTTCAAGAAAGCTACAAACCTCAGTTTAGGAATTGCAAACCCCTGTAAAAATGGTTATGAAAGGCATTTTTCCTAATCATGTTAGCAAACCCTTCTCTCCATTTTCCCTCTCATTAAAAAGCTTAAATATTTTACAGCTATAGTGTGCAGGCTTATGTCCAGATTACCCTTCATTAAATGACTTTTACAGTAGCTGGATACAAGCCTTTTCTATTATTACACACCAGCTAATTATGTCTCCTTTGTTTTCATTTCATTGTTTTAAACAAAGCTTTTAGGGACCCAGCCACTCTGTGAGAGGTGTTGCCAAGCTGAACACATTTCCAGCAAATCCCAGCTGGGCTGCATTCATTTCATCTGATGATCTTTGCAACGTGAAGTAGCTTTCTGGGAAGAGGGGGGGGAAAAAAAAAAAAAGGAGGAGGGGAGGGCAGGGAGAAAGGAGAAGAAAAATAACAACATCCAACCTATAGTGCTCTTATGGTGGTTTATTGCAAAGACAACTTCTCACAGGGGAAAAACCCAGCAGGATGTCAGTGAAGAGTGAAATATCATGCACAGTGATTCTAAACATCATAGCCAAGCTATGTGAACGACTGATTCTGTCAGGCATTTTCTGATTTCTGACAGTGTTGCTGTTTTCAGATTACCCCAGTAATGTTTCCAAAGTGTATTATTATGTTCATGGCAAGAAGAAGGGGAGGAGGCCTGAAAATTACTTCCCTCCTGGCAAAGAATTGTCGTTTAGGTCCCACATTGAGCCAGCTCTTTGCATTGCCTGGGAAGCCAAGGGAGCCAACAAAAAAGATATGATTTCCCCAGAGCTGCGGGGCCAAGGGAAATGATCAGGCATCTGAAGTTTCCCCAGGGTGCAAAGAGCAATAGCAAAAGGCTTTGCTAAAGATAAACACTTTCCAGTATCTGTGCAAATAAAATCTGCATTTAAATATTACTTTAATTACTCATTCCCATCCCTGATTTACTGAATACTCAAAATAATCATGTTGGGAATCATAAAAATATTCTTTATGTGCATTTGTATGTACAAGGCAGTACATCATTCCTTGTGAGCAGTTTGTAATATGGCTGGCTCTTGCTCCACAGAGCCTAAAAGCCCACATCTGACATGATGCAGAAGTCAAAGGAGAAAGTAAGCTGTTCAGCCCTTCAAAGGAGTCTCAGTTCTCCTTCTTTTCTCACGGTCATTTTGTAAGTCTCCTTTAACTGTTGGTTGCTTGTTCTTCAATCTCTTTAAGCTTCCCTTGACCGTGTAACTTTCTAGCCTTCTCTGAGCATATTGTATCCAACTAGCCCACTGAGGGAAGTTTTGCAAGTTCCTGCTGTCCACATTCTTTGGGCTTGTGAGTCTCACCCCTTACTTTCTATATATTTGCAGTTCTGTCCACATATAAAGAATTTAGTGGTTATAAAATCCCAGTGATTACTAGTAAGTAATTTTGAAAGTCTTTTATTGTTACAACTCTAGAAGTTTATAGGATTCTTAAGAAACTGTGTTAACCTTTCTAGGAGTTTTTAGAAAAACATGTCGCTGCTAAGGAATTCAGTAGGAGACTCAAAAGATTGAAGACATGACCTTGTCACTACAGAGTGTCACAAAATGGTTTATCTTCTTTAAAATCTGTGAAGTTTTTCACTGACTTACACTGCCATCACATATTCTTATTATGTATCAACAGGGAAACAGTCTTTTGTATCCTAACTGCTTTCCCATGTAGACAGGGGAAGAAATGAGCTGGCAAAGGCAGCAGTTATAGCAGCCTTCCCTCACTCTTCACATCTTGCGAAGAGGCTACACAATGGTGGTTGTCTTGTGCTTTCCCATCCCACTTTCAAGTCATTCTTCAACTAAATAGGACCCAGGCTAACCACTCTTCCCAAAAAATCATCTCTAGACACTTAAATAGTCCATTGTTGCTCTTCATCCCAAATATTGCCAGAGGAATATGACCAATACACTCATAAGATCCATAGTCACTAAGTATAGTATGCACCCTGTTCCAGAAATTCTTCTCTCCACCCACTTCAACAACTCTCTTTTTCTAATACCTGACTTGATGGACCATCTCAAACAGACCTATGAGGTGAGAAAGCACCTTTATCTCACACTAACAGAGGAGAGGAAGCCACTTCCCATCATATTAACCCCCAAAGTTCCAAAGCTGTTGCCTTCTACAACATCAAAAAGTAAGCACAAGATGTCTACCCATGTTTCAGATGCATGAAATGGAACAGGAAAGCTAAAAACAGTTTGGCAGAAAAGTAGCTCTGCAACCTCCCCAGCGAAGCTGTCTTTCCAAATCACTCTTGTTTTTCAGAGATAATTGTTCATAGAATAGAAAAAATATGGAAAATGCTTCCACTTCAGCCCATGTAGGTGTTGTCTTCATTTTCCTCTATACAAATTATAATTCCTCTCCCTTTGTACCCCAGAGGGAGAGAGTTGATCACGTCAAAGGATCTCCAAAGCCTGTGTCCTCATCATTGTCCCATCATCACAGGGGCTTTGACAGCAGTTCAGTATTGCTGCAGCTGCTAGACAGCCTGCCCTGCCTGCCCAGCTTCGCCTCTGCTCCTGCTATTTTGCTACTACATATGCAGTGTAAATACTAAAAAAAGAAAAACCTGTCAAGCAAACCGTTTCCCATTATTTGGAAATTAGCAACCTTTATGCTGTTTCTAAAACAAATTGTTTCCATTATCGGAACATTGCAGTGCTATATGCATCCACAAGAAATCACCACACAAACACATTTCTCGCTCGAATATACTGAGTGGGGTTTTTTTCTTTCTGTGAACAATCTGCCTCCCTTTTTCCTGAGATTCTATTCAAGAAAAATATAATAAAAGCTCAGGTACGACCAGACTGTTTGGAATTATTTTCTTGTGCCCTTCCAGAACCAGAAGAACAATTTGTTCTCCTTAATTTCCAAAGAGAGCAGCAATTAATTAAGCTAATGGGAATTACAGGGAAGAAAAAAAACAAACATATTTCAAAGGATTTCCGACCTATGGAAAAAAAACAATCTTATTTTTGTCCTGATGCTAAAAAAAAAAAAAACAACAACCCAACTTTTTCTTTGCATAAATAATCTTACTGAAGCTCTATCCTTAACATGTATTTCCAGGATTGCGGATTTGGCAAACACGGGCTTCAAACACCAGTCGCATTGATGGACTGATTTTGATATGTGCTTTGTTTATAAAGTCCTTTGTTAAGGGAGGATATTATCATCAAGCTGGAAGCTAAGACATAAGCTCAGGATGCTACCCAGTAGCAAACTAGGCAAACATTTGTGTGTTTGACAACAGCACACAGACAGAGACTTTTTGACTGTTGTTTTGCTAAGAGAAATTAAAAAAATAGAAGTGGATTCACTGGTCCAAATATCCCCCTTAGTGGAAAGAAAAAGGCCTGCAGGGAAAAGAAAACACATAAAAATGCACTGAAGCAAAGTAATTGAAGTTGGCTGTGCCCCTAAACTGTGCTCCTGAGATTATGTCCCGCAGCGGCAGGGAGCATGGCTGAGAGCAATTCTCTCTGGCTCTGAAAGAATGAAGGCAAGTGTCAGCACTGCCATAAAATCAATCCATGGATGATTGCTCCCAGGATGACTCGAAGCAGCAGTGACATGAGTCTAGGCATTGTACTGGTGAGGAATCACCCCTAATGGCTTTCCATCTGATCCCTGGCTGCAGGGGGCAGTTCAGCCACTACGCAAGCGCAGGGCTGAAACGCAAGGTCAGAGAGTCGATATGTCAGCGTGTGGCCAGCTCATGACGGTGACACTTGTTGCAGTGTAAAGAGGAAGTTGCTAAAAGGGATGGTAGGGCTTAGGATACCTCCTCCTTCCACCCCCTCCCCCCCAAAAAAAAACTGACAGGCTTCCTTGTACCCTGCTGTTACGGTTAACCCCAGCTGGCAACTAAGCTCCACATAGCCACTCGCTCACTCCTCAGCATAGTAAAATGAGGAGGAGAATCAAAAAAATAAGTAAAATTCACAGGTTGAGAAAGGAACAGTTGAATAATTGACACAAAATAAAACATAATTATAACAACAACAATAATAATTGTAACGGAATGTAACAGAAATAAAACCCAAGAAAGCCAAGTGATGCACAATGCCATTGCTCACCACACACTGAGCAATGTGCAGCCAGTCCCCGAGCAGAGATCAGTCTCCCCTGGCCAATTCCCCTAGGTTTCTATACCTGGCATGACATTCTATTGTATGGAACAGCCATTTGGCCAGTTGGGATCAGCTCTCCCCCTCCCAACTTCTTGTGTATCCCTTTGCTGACAGAGCATCAGATACTGAGAAGTCCTTGACTTACGATAAGCACTACACAGTAACAACTAAAATATCACTGTATTATTAGGTGAATCTGCTTCTGCAGGGGGGTTGGACTAGATGATCTCTAAAGGTCCCTTCCAACTCTACCGTTCTATGATTATTCTCACACTAAATCCAAAACATAGTACTGTACCATCTACTAAGAAGAAAATTAACTCTATCCCAGCCAAAAACAAGACATCTGTTAATCCACTGTTCATATATCTTACCGAACAGTCTCATGTGGGTTTTTCCCTGTTGTGAGGCATGAATTTAAGTTTGATTGTCAGTTATATCCTGTTAATAAGGGGCAGGTTAGCAGGTACCATCATAATACAAAGGTACTCTTCCCCTTTATATTATGACAATTGCCTTCTCTCAGATAGCGTTTTCAGTATGTGCTAGCCTGGTTACACATCCCTAATGGCATCTCTCTTCTTACTGCCAATGAGATTTTATCCTTGCTCACAGAATTTGCACTAGTATAATTAAAATTGGTTTTCAAATTTATTCCTTCTTTAGTTAGCACAGTTTCTCTGCACAAGGACACTTTCATTAGCTTACTAGCACAGAATTCAATCCCATGAAGCTTTCAAGATACCACAGCTCACCAGTTGCCATCTGTCAGCTGAACCATGACAACAGATTATAAACTCATTACTGGTTTGCCCCTGGTGCCCAATAAAATTCTCTTAAAAGCCCCACTCACACTCCTCTGACCAGTTTTTCAAGACACAGCACTCTGGGGCATGTCAAGCATAGCTGGGACTTCCCAAGCCTGCTCAGAGTCAGCACAACGTCTTCCCCCATTCCACTTTGGTTCTCCAAACATGCTTAGCACCTTCAGCTAGAGTCAGCTCTACTCTTAGAGTCAGCAGAGCATCTCCCTCCATTCCACTTCTTCAGAAATGCTTAGCACCTTCAGTTCTTTTTCTCTTCACTGTGCTATGCAACAGACCTGAAAATTCAGCCTTTGATGGATACCAGTGACTATTAAGAGTGAATGAGAATTCTAATTACAAGCAGTCACATTGTGAATGGGGTTAATTTCCCTACGCTTCCTGAAGGACATCAGGAGGTGAAAGAAGAGAGACATATGCCCTGAAAACCCTAAATGGCAAAATAATTTCCTTTCTGCATTGTATTCTGCCACTCCTCATGAAAGAAATGACGAGCACAGGAGCGCTGGTGCAAATGCACTTCTGCACTCAGTGACATAGCAAGGGCAGCAAGAGACAGATACTTACACCGTTCTGCTCTGGCCATCTTCTGTATTCTCTGCTTCCCAGCCTCTTGCGTGTTCCTCTGACACCTTGGAGTAACCATTGGTGACAGCTCAACCTCAGGCAGCAGCAGAAGCAACAGGAGTTCAAGGAGCGTCGGGGAAAAGGGAAGGCTGTTTGGGACAGAGAGTTCTCACCATTTCCTCTTCATACGCACATCACAGCCCTCAGCACCTGATGCCACCTTTGATACCATGGCCTGCTGTCTGCACAGCAGCAGGAGCCAGAAGGGCTGCTGCAGAGGATACAGGAGACAGCAGTAATAGAACAATGCTAGATGTATGCTGCAAGCAGCACAGGTGAAGAACCACATCCTGTGGACTGAAGCAGACCCTGCACTTCCCATAGCAGTGTTGCCCTCAGTTGCACACAGAGTCCTTGGATACTGTAATGGTAAATTCTGTCTAAAGCTGCATGCCATGGCTGCAACATAGACTTCTGGATCTTCCTATGTGTGCTCTGACATGGAAATTAACAGTGTTAAACTAGAAAGCTCATCCCAGTACACAAGGGATTACATTGCAGAAGGATTTATACTGAGATCCTAACATGATATCAATCAAAATCAACAGAGACTTTGATTTTTAATTAAAGTGTGGCTTAGATCCTGTTAATAGTGAAACATTCAGATGGGTTTTACTCATATGGGAAGTTCCACGAGGTTGAAAGATCATATTTCTCATGCAAATCAGCAGCAACTTTTCTATTAATATTATCAGTAGTATTTAAATAGCAGCACCTACATGCTGAGACCAGGATTCACCCCACTTAATACTGAATTGCTACAGCCAAGGAATGTAGTGCAAGCTCATTGCTTTAGGCTAGCCTAGTCAGTAGAGCTAAGCACTTTCAGTCAGGTGAGTCATCTCTCACACAACAAGTGTCTGAGACATGCCCTTTGGCAATTCCAGTTTCTTTCTGCTGACTACAACAGGAGCCAAAGGTGACTAGCTCAGAAATAGACATCGTTTAAATTGCAGGCTTCTAGAAGCAGGTAAGATGAATCCTTTGCCATATACTTAAACAATATGACCTGAATTCTTTGAAAGCTGTTCCTGTAACATGAAGCCTGTCTGCTTTGACTCTTTCCAAAAGGACAATTTCCTATTCTTGATGAATAATTTATTGGGGGAATTAGGTCAAGGTGTTCAATGTTTTTGAAGTGGAAGTGGCTTGTGCCGCAGACACATCTATGCTATGTCCCACCTCACTCCTATCCGAATGGCTTCTCATGGAGATCCTGCAAGCATCTACCTTTGGCAAGCAGAATGGTACACCACACTTACTTGCTTCTGACAGTAGGATGTCTGAGGCAAATCCAAGACTGTACTTGCAGGCTCAAAGCTCTGCTTAGCAGCCAATCACCCACTGACTCCACTTCTGATAGAGCATCTGGGCATGACATGTGGCTGCCAAATCAGAAATTGCTTTGGTGGACCACAAATATTCCCTGTAAAGACAGTAAGAAATAAAGGTCTTCCTTCAGAAATGCCAGAAACACTGTGATCAGCCTTCACCTCACCAAATCTACATCTGACCAACCACAACTGATCTACTAAAACCATCAGAGTGCCTTCCAGTTTCAGAGATGTGCAAGTGCAACTGCACCATAGTGGGAGAGCTTTCCCTTAACTCCAGCTGCCAAATAATGAAGCATCTGCCATAAGCTAGTTGCTCCCTGGGCTTCCTCCTTCCACAGTCATATCATGGTGCTCATCAAAGGCTACTGACATCATTTCTCTTGCATAACTCCATCAGGACAAAATAGACCACAAACTGGAGAAGTCTATTGTTTTTCATTGACCGAAGGCAAAGCCTAGATGGCTACCTTATGATAGCCACATTTGGGGGTTTTCATTTGATCAGCTGAAGCTAGTTTAGATGAATCCCATCTGAAATTTATAAAGCAACTCAGCAAGATTTACTACAAGACCAGAAACAAATATGTTAATTTTTTATTCTGTATTCACTCGTCTCTACGTTAAAAACACGAACCAATGTCGTCTCTCAGTTACAGAAAGTGGAGACCTTTAATAAGAACATTAAATGTTACATAAATACTTCAGACTACTAAATTTCTACCTGTTCTTATTACTGTAACTCAAAAAATCTCACTCTGTTCCCTGGTAAATGCTCCATTTTTCTAAGCTCTTCCTAAGCTTTTGGAAACAAAAATGCTTCAGGACCACTTTTGTGGATTTGAAGCTTTTCCAAGCAAAGGCTTACTACATGAAAAAAAAAAAGAAAGAAAAAGAAAAAAAGGAAAAAGGAAAAGGAAAAGAAAAAGAAGAAGAAGAAGAAGAAGAAGAAGAAGAAGAAGAAAAAGAAAAAGAAAAAGAAAAAGAAAAAGAAAAAGAAAAAGAAAAAGAAAAAGGAAAAGGAAAAAGAAAAAGAAAAAGAAAAAGAAAAAGAAAAAGAAAAAGAAAAAGAAAAAGAAAAAGAAAAAGAAAAAGAAAAAGAAAAAGAAAAAGAAAAAGAAAAAGAGAAAACCAAAATAGGTTAGAGAGAATAGATTATTTCTAGGAAGCTGGGTTCATTTTTTAGAGTTAATCTACTGTACTTGAGAGAAATAATGCTTTTACTGTGTTGAAGGGGAAATTCTGATGGAAGCTGTTTTCAGGTCACAGTTTAAAGATCTGCAAGGGAAAGGAAGGTGGGACCTGGGAAAACAGAAATCAGCCTACCTCAATTTGCATTCTCTTCCTTTCACCTACACCCTTACTCCTTAGAGACAGTATCTGTAGATCTAAGTTAGTCTGAAGTGCTAGCAGTCTAACTGCAGAAGTTAGACCCCTGCAATACAAGGATCATGAATCAACCCACACTGAGCCCACTGCTGCTGCAGCTAGACCAACACAAATTAGCTGTTTCAAAGGCAAAGTAGGTCAAATTAGCTGTTTCAAAATTAACTTAGGTATATCACACGCACTTATTAAATGCCACCACGCAACAACAAAACTGTCAGTGTTGCATTAGAATTCTTCTTCCTCATGGTTATCTTTGCAGCCTGAGCTCACTAGCCAGAATCTAGCCCATGATTAATTAATTCAATTAATTCTTTAAATTTATTGAATTGCTTCCAGCTTTAGTAAGTTTGAGGACTTCCAAAGGGCATCAAGCTCCTGCTTTTATTCCATTTTTAATTAGATTAGAGGTAATTTTTACATTCAAATGGAGAGTAACAGATGTAGCTCTGTGTGGTAATGCTGAATCAGAAAGCAATCTTATAGTAAACAGTTAGGCTTTTTACCAATGTTGACTGTTCAAATCAAATTAGAGTACATGCATTTCTAAATTTCATTGTCTCAGTTCTCTTCACTTTGACCTGGATAAAAATATTGATCATGAATATTAACTTCTTCTCTTTTCTTAATGCCACTAGAAAAATTCACCTTTTAATGCGATGAGTATTTTTTCTCTCATTATTTTTACATTGGATTTTTGCATAACAATTATCATTAGGTGTATGCATCTCAGCTACAGATTTTTTGATCCAGTCCATTTCCAGGGTATTTATTTCCAAGCCAAGTTCTCTCTCCAGAAGCCCACAACCAATACTGGAGTTTGGCAAGTTTTTTTCCTGAAAAGAAACCCACATCAACAAAAACATTAAAATCCTGCTGGGCATGTTTTTTGAGGCACCAGACATTTAAATGGCAGCTACAATAGACAGCATAATCTGCAGAAAGAAGTGCATTATCCTGCTTTGCTTTCTGAAAGTAATAGATTTGTTGACAATACCAAGAATGTACTCTGAAAGGGACTTTGACCAAAGTCTATCCATTCTAGCTGAAAATGTAAAAGTTAATTTAAGCAAATGTAGTTACATAGATGGAGGTCAAGGATCAATTGCAATTTAACTCCTGAGCCTCCTTAAATGTCTTACCAAGTTTCTTCTATTAATGGACCTGATCCAAACCTTGTTATAGCCAGTCAAAAGATCACGGTTTTCACAGAATTCTAGACTGAATCTAAATACATGGGTTACCATTTGCAAGGGATGTAAGCACATACTTGACTTTAAGGAAGAAATTAGCCCCACTACAGTCAGCAGCATTACTAAGAAACTTCAAGACTTGTATTACTATGCCTGACTGAATCAGGTCATCATTTCTAATTATGATCCTGATTATATTCCTGAACTGAAGTCAGTGGGAATAAGAGCAAGGAAGTATGTCTCTGGAGGGTCACATCGACATAAGAATTAAATCAATACTGTGCTGCTCCACTCTGATGAAATCCCTGGAGTTAACACCAGCGGAGACTGGAAGCATACAGTGGTAAATCAGATACAGAGTCTGTTACATGGTTTTGACACATCTTTCAGTTTTATCAGAAATCCAAACACAAAACTTAGCACTCCGAAACATCAGTGGATTTTCGACACTCCCTGAAGGGCTTTGAGTACTGGAATCAATGAATGGACTGCAATGAACTGACCTATAAATGCAGCTTTTCAGCTGTGACAAATAAAATATTGATAATGGTCTTCATTTTGGTTAACTCTTTCCTATTCTTTCAAAACATCATATGCGATAGACCATAGCAGATTGGAAATTACTTATAAAAATGTGAGATGGGCTGGCAGGGTTTCAAAGAAGGCAACAATGCTTTTTATTTCGCTGAGAGAAATGCCACATACCAAGACATACAGCAATATATACTGCAAGAGACTGCAGCAATAATTGGTACTGCATAGGGATTACTGATGGGCTGTATCAGCTCACGATTCTAACATACATAATTAGGTTCTCCATTTGGAGATTCACTATTACAGTGAGTATATGAGCCTTATCTGGCCATGAGAGTTCTCTTACCTGAATGCCACCCAAGGCCACTGTGACTTTACAGAAGAAGGCTCCCAAAGCAATGGTGAGATTTACAAAAGAAGTCAGGAGCCTTCAGTGAACCTAAGCACTACCAGTTGATTCACCAAGGACTTGCCTAACCCTTAAATACTCTAATATCCTTAAGCACTCAAAGCTTCTCACAAACAACTCCATGCTGGTACTAAAACACCTTCTTCAGGCATGGGCTTCATAGCTGAACAAGAATTACTCAAACTTTTTTAATCCCAATGCCCTCCTTCTGCTGAACATGACAATACTATAGCACCTTTGTGAACATTCTCCTTAGGGACTAGTCTAAGACCATTCAGGAGGCTGAGCTGAGTTGAAGCCAAGTTTCTCCAATGTCACCATTCTTACCAGATTCCAGACACATCTGTAGGATCTAAGGAAATCTTATCTTTCTCAGTACAGAAATAACCACAGTTCTGTGAAAACCTATCAGTCGAGATACCAGGAAGCGCATTCCGGATTGCTTAGTTCACTTGAAACACAAGGTGTTAAACACCTAACCACATCTAGACACCGAAAGCAAAATGTGGAAACAGATCCATAACTATAGTTTCAGAGGAATTGAAGAGCAAGACTGGGACGATGCCACAGTGCAGATACCTAAAAGAAATAAGGTGGAACTTGCAAGTCAACCAGATACGTTCTTCAGAAGTAAAAAATGGAGTCTTTAATTATGAATTACCAGGCTGTTTCACAAAATCATCACTCTCCTTCCATAATCCTAATTTCTTACTTTTCCAAATGAACTGGGCAGAGAAAGCAATCAGGAAATTAGGACAAAATAAACAAAAACCTTATAAAACTCATTCTGATCAATTTTAAACACATTTCATATGCCTCTCCTTAACACAGTACAATGAAGTTTCATTGCCATCTCTCCACAATACAAAAGGAATTGCCAGACATGAAGGAGCATATGTAAAGTGGACAATTAGAGAAGAGCTGGCATGTTCTGAGCCACTATTCATTTATTGGCATGGATCTTTTTCTTTTTTTTTCAAATTGGCTTTCAAAACGTTTCCATGGAAAATGGGAGAGGAAGGCAGCTATCAAAAGCAACAACAGAGGCTATCCAGCAATGTGTTTTTCGGACCCTCCTTTTTCTTCCCCTCTCTTTTCTTTCCTTCTTTTCTTAAACTCCACCAGGCTTAAGTTGAACAGTTTGCACCAGCATATGGCAAAGGTTGAGGTCAGACAGATAAAACGTTTCATTGGGCCCAAGAATGGTTAACAACACGTGAATGTAAATTCTAACACATCGTAAAACTGTTGCAAAGTAGGCTGAAAGGGGTCTTTAGTGATGGCAGGAAATCTGCTTCCCAGCCCCACCCCATCCCTTCCAGTTCATTTCAGGTATTGTGGAGCCCAGGGAAGCTTTTGAATCCCCTCCTCTGGCAATCTGTGCCTGGCCCCTCCGACAGATTTCTAATGACTTTCTGATGAAGATTTAAGAGGTTTTGTGTCCCGGTGCTGTGAAGGATTTCAGCCAGGCACCCTTCTCTGGCAGACAGCCCTAACCTCTGCTTTTGTCCCCTTCTCGGTCCATCGCTCCCCTGGCCTCACGTTCTCCCTGCAGATTGTCCAAGTGGAAAGGGACCCCCCCTCCCAACACCTCCTCACTCTCTACCGGGCTCACAGCCACGGCAATTTGTAGTCATGCTGGTGGCAGGACCACCCCACCGATGGGCCTGGAGCAACCCCCCAGATGGCAGGGTCCTGCCTGGGCCTTGGCCTCACCATGGTCTGTGGAGTGTAACCTCGCTCCTCTCAGACAACTCTGGCTGCCCCAGAGGCTCTCAGACTCCTCTGACCCTGTTGTTCCTCATCATCTCCTCCTGGTGAGACCTCAAAGTGCCCTGTAGATTTTGATAGCCTCAGATCCAGGGGGTAGGCCACTTCTCAGCTGGATTTTCCTCAGTTAAAGCAAAAAAAAAATGAGAAGGAGCAACCACCTCTGCAAGAATCGTTCCTCTGTCTCTGGTGTTGTTTTTTTTTTCTGCTTGCATTTATGTTCATTCTTCCCCTCCCTCGGCTCCCCGCCTCATTCCCACATTTTGTCACCATTATTACAATAAATACAAAGGTTCTGCGCCTAAGAAGAGACTACAAAAACATAAATGAATAAATAAATACTTAAATACCAAGTGACATGTTTGTGTCACGCATTAGTGCGGGCTCTGGGATGATGATTTCGTTTATCATTTGCTCTAACTTCCTGCAGCTGAAGAAGATAAACCCCAGCTATTCAAAAAAGAAATGTACAAATTGTAACAAAGCACTCAGTAAAAAAGAGCTTTTTTTGGGTATTTTTACTTCTCTAGAAATAATCCACAGAATCATGGTGCTCATTTGTATGCCACCATCTCTGGAATGAAATTATTAAGGTGGTGGTAGATTATATATATTGGAGCAATATATTGGGGTCTGTAACATGCCTGCAGGGAGTTTTTTGTTTGTTTGTGACACAGACACAAACATGTGCTAATGCATGCACACTGATCACCTTAATCCCCCAGACCTCTCTGAAACTGAGTCTGGTGTCCTACTTCTCACTTCAGTGCTGCTCTGAGGTGAGAATGATTAATGCTCTTTTTTAATCTAGGAAGATGTTAAAAGTGTGAGGGACATTGAGTTCAATTATGAAATATGAAATGCTGAGAGGGTCAAGTCTACTCAAGCCCCACGACAGAAGAAACTCTCCCAGGAGACTTTGATTCTTGGTCGGATGACTGATCGTCATGTCCTCAGAAAGAATTAAATTTTATTACCAGCTTTTTGGCAGCATTTGGAGTTTAACGTGGCTAGAATTAAAGAGCACTTAGTCTGATTTTTCTTTCCTTCTCTTTCCTTTTTGTTCAAAAGCTGCCTCATTTTTCTCATTGACTTGGAGGTGTCTGTTAAGAGAAATGCAGGTGGCAAGTTATCTCTGGTGGGGTTGTACTGCCAGGATGTTATTCACAGTTCAAATTTGCATAATCTCTTGTCTCTTCTTAAGTCTTCTGTGTTATTCTCTTTCCCTTTTTACTCTCTCAAGAAGCCCTGTCTACAGCCTGGCTTGGGTTTCTTTCCTTCCATGTGCCTCAGTAACACTGATTGTTTTTATCAAGGGGTTGCAAGGCAGTGATCAGTCACACCTTCCTTCCCTACAGAGAAGCAAGAAACACTGCAGAATGTGTTTACTTTTAACATCTGCCAAGATTTTTAACATCACTGTGCAAGGAAAGCCCCAAAGACAAATCCAGAAATGAGCATATTAATAATGGTTGGCAACCAGGATCCTGCAGCAAACCAGCACTTTACCTTTTGGTGCCATTTGACCTTCCTTAAAGTTCTTTCTTGACCTACATTCTGAAAAGACTTCTGCTAGCTAAGAAGAAACTAACTGGTGTCATTGAGAAGCCTGGTGGTAAATCTTCAAATGCTCGGTTTTGCTGTTCTGAGAACACTAGGGGAAAATCAGCAGAAGGTTTGGGGCTATACAACAGAGGGAATTCACATGGCCATCACACAAAGAAGCCTTTACTTGGGAAGAAAAGTTACACTCTTAGTTGATTTCTTTTTTTGTATGTATGAGTACATAATTCTGTTTCCTTTTCAAGGTTCTGAAATATGTAACTGCTGTAGCTAAGACAGACAAATAAAACAGAAGATCAGAAAAAGATAGGAGTCAAGGAGAGGAGAAAATACTATCGAGATTGTACCTACCAATCCATTGCTTCCCTCTGTCTGGAGTCCAATTCAGCTGCTTAAATTTAGGCACCTTTTTCTTTGTAAGACACTCTCATGTCTGCCAAGCCCCTGATTGCCTCTTCAGAAGTGAGCAGGTCTTCTGCAGATCCCATGCCACATTTGCCTGGTGGGACAAGACACTTTTCCTTAGCCAGCTGAGTCAAGTCCCTGTGGCCTATGCAATTAATTAAATCAGAGTACAATGAGATTTCAGTGCTAACATCTAAATTGAGGTGTCTAAAAGTAGGTCCCTATTTGTTACAGTTAGTGGAGACTGATCAAATGCTGATAACTACTTTGACTGAGCTAGGTTGTTCTCCATTTCTGTGGGATATAACAGGAGACAAAACACTTGAGTTTCTTTTAGAAACTTAAATTTATAGTCTGGAACTGGGACGTCCAGATAGAGAATCTGTAATTAACCGCTAAATTCACTGACTTTGGTCCTTTACTACCTCTGGCACTACGTCATGCTTTCTTTCTCTATAAAACTATCAAGTTCCATACTGGAAGCAAGTAGTCTTTCCCCACTCTGATGGGAAGATCATTGCAGAACCTCACTGACGTAACCATTAGGGACATTCTCATAACTCCAAGGCTTAATACAGACATAGTGAGACTATACCAATGTGGTTCTTATGTCAACATCAACCTTTGCATGAAAAGTTCTTTTTTTTGTTGCTGATATTTAACAGACTGATGCACAGAGAACACTTATATCCCCTCTCAACCTTCAGTTGGTGGAGCTAAACAAGCCAAGATCTACTTTTCTCTCATATGATAGTCTTGTCTTTCCCCAGTCACTAGTGTAAGACCCTATCAGCTCAGAAGTTACGTGAGGTACTCCAAAAGAGGTCTCACAAGAGTCTTGTACAGTGTTCTCAGTACTTTGCAATATCAGTAATACTGTTTAAAGTGGAGAAAAAGCTGTATAAAGTAGAAAATATGAGGGAAGTTTAATTAAGGGAGGAAATGCATGAGAAATTACACCACATCAAAATACACAATAGCAAAGGATAGAGGGAAATAGAAATTGTGTATTAATCCTTCACTGTAACAAAAACAGGCACTGTGTATCAAAAGACAACTGTTAAAGACATCTCAAAGGACAGTAGTTTACTGCTTTTTAAAAAGCCTAAGACTTGTCTGAATAGTACCTGCTTCTCCAATTACAATTAGAATTAGAAAAGTGAGAGAAAGCTTCAGGACACAGGCTAGAAATTTATTGATAGGGATAGAAATAGGAAGGAATTTCTCCTATGAGCAGGTTTTCATTGTATAGGAGACCCTCCCAGCTTTAGGTAGCACCAAAGGTAGTGGTACTGGCCACTGATCAAAAGGATGTGGGTATAGCTGAACTGCTGACTTGTATTGGATGTTCCTGCCTGTGTTTCCACTCATCTTGGAAAAATTGTGTGGTGCTTCTGTGAGCCATCCACGTGGACCTAAGGAATAACTGCTTTCACTCATTTTTCTGTATACCTTGGCTAGAATTTGAGCCTTTCTTATATATCATTGTGTCATCTAGACTTTTAGAGTTTGAATTTCAGGTTCAACCTGGTCCATTCTGAGTCAGCAAACATCAATCTATAGCAGACTTGAATCTACTTCAACTGTATATCATTCCAAAAAGGAAAATAGGATGGAAAGCAAAGATTCTGAACTTGCTGAACAAGAAGGCTGTGGTGGTTTTGTACTGGCTGGGTGCCAGGTGCCCACCAAGTCGCAATATTACTACCTCTCCCAGACTGGAAAGGGAAGAAAGAAATATAATGAGAGGTATATGTGTCAAGACAAGGACAGAGACATCACTCAACAAATAGCATTATGGGCAAAACAGACTCAACTTGGGGAGAAAAAGGTTTGATTTATTAAATGAAGCATCAGAACAGGGAGATGAGAAGTAAAATCAAATCTTAAAACCCCTCCCCCTACCCTTCCCTCCTACTCAGGACTCTCCCCCTCCCCGCCAGCGGCGCAGGGAGGGGGTTGCGGTCCATTCATTACAGATGCACTTTGCCATTGCTTCTTCTCAGGCAAGGCCTCCTCACACTTCCCACTGCTACACTGTGGGGGTCTCTCCCCACAGGAGACAGTCCCTCATGAACCACTCCAGTGTGGATCCTTCCCATGGGCTATAGTTCCTCACAAACTTCTCCAGCCTGGGTTCTTCCCATGGGATATAGTTACTCATGAACTGCTCCAGCATAGGGCCTCCTACGGGGGCAGCTCCTTACACCCTGCCCTAACCATGGGTCACCCACCGGGAGAACAGTCCTTCACGTACCGACTGCTCCAGCCTGAGTCCCCTCACGGGATCACAAGTCCTGACAGCAAACCTGCTCTGGCATGGGGTCCTCTCTTCCCATGGGTTCCCAGTTCCTGCCAGGAACTTGCTCCAACATGGGCTTCCCACAGAGTCACAGCCTCCTTCAGGCATCCACCCACTCTGGCTGTGACTGGATCTCTGATCCCAGATGGCCTCCATGGACTGCACGGGCACAGCTGCCTCACCATGGTCACCACAGGTCACAGGGGAGTCTTTCTTCCAGGGCCTAAGCACCCTCCTCCCCCTCCTTCTCCACTGACCTTGGTGTCTGTGGAGATGTTTTTCTCATATTCCCACTCCCTGTTGCTGCTGCAGTTTAGCAACTGCCCTGCAACTTCTTCCCCTTCTGAAATACATTATTCATAGAGGCATTACCTGAGTCACTAATTGGCCAGGCCTGGGTCGGCTGCAGGGTCCATCTTAGAACTGACTGGCATTAGCCCTATCAGCTACAGAGGAAGCTTCTGGCATCTCCTTGTTTAAAGAAACCACCCCTGTAGCATCCCCTACTACCAAAAACCTGACCCAGGCAAAACCACTAACAAAGGCTACCCATAGCACAAGATGTGTGCGGATCTTAGTCTGCATCAGGCTAATGGTCAGAGCCCCAGGAAAATGTGTAAAGCATTGCACAACAGTTATAAATGCAAATGCAAATTATCTGAGCTTTAACTCATGGAGTCAGACAGTGAGTGTGAAACCGGACTGGTGGTGCTGCAGCATACCTTGGGTGGAAATCTTTTATGGTCTGAAAGAAAGGAAAGGCAGATTAATTCAACTTGCAAGCATGGCATGCAAAGCTGCTGTTCAAAACAGCTACAAATGTATACAAACAAACGAACAAAAAAATCTAGTGTACATTACAGGGCAACCAATCAGAATTTTCTTAAACTGGATGTAAAAGTCCATCCACTGACTACCAGAGTCACAGTTTAACATGGCAATTTTTGTGGGACTACACTGACTTCCCCCATTGACTTGACTTTTATGAAGAACACGTTAAAATGTATACAACAATAAGTGTGCAAAACACTCTCACCCTCATATTCACAAAGCTGGCAATTATTCCCTGAGATTAAAGATTTACTAGCACATGTTGAGTCCCCATTTTCCTTGAAAATTACTCTTAGTGTATCAGATCAGGCAAAATTATTCAAGAATGTTACCATTTTCTTTGCTCCTTCCTACCAAATTCCTGGCATACAAACTTCTGGTTCCTTTATCCAAACATACTCAAACTTTCGAATATACAAAATTCCTTTGCATCATAAACTAGCCTCACCATCTCCATCCAATATTTTTTTTTGTCTTTGCATTATAAGAATGTGGTTCAGACAAAGCAGAAAATATTTGGCCTCATAATTCCCTACCATGACAGTACGAAAGAGGTGCCAAGGTGCCAAAACCTTTTACTCTCTGATGTCATGTTTTCTGCTTCCCTTGTTTTCTTTAAAGAAATGACAGGAATTAAATTGAAACAAATCTCAATGCTCCCACATAACATTCCAGTAAGTAAATCCAATGTTATTTGAGATATTTTCAAGCAAAGGTTGTTGAGGAGCAGGGAGGGTTTGTTCAGGAGAAAGAAAAAAAAAAGTGCTTTGTACAAGTAAAAGGAGATTGATACATTAAAATGCAGTTTTGTTTGGTTTTGAGATTCAAAAGAGTGTTGCTTCACTGGCTGGAAATGCAAATGGTGAGCAAGTGCCATGTATTCCAACTCTGTTGTTGACGAGAACTTTTATTACCCTGTAAGCAACAAGGAGCAGAGACACGCATTTACAAGAGGATGAACCAGCCCCCATTGCTAGTCATGCCATGTCTATGAGAATTCAGTTCCATTGAATACATTTGTGGTTTTTAAACAAAACCACCAGATCAGAGGAGCCCTACCACATGGAATAGTGTATAACACTTGGAAATCATATTTGCCAAAGCACATATTGACAATGAAATCAAGTGCAATGGGATTTTTGGAAGAAAGAGACCCACATTTCTTCCCATGTAGGAAGAAAATCCCACATTTCTCACCAAAATTCAGTAAAAGCAGATCTGTTTGGGAAGACCCTCTGATAAGTGTAATTGTACTCTGATAAAAAAGAAAACACAATTTTAAAAAAGGCAACCCCTGTGTAAATCATTCACTTGCTGGGTTTGTATTCTACTCATATCTACAACCGTTTTTTTGGAGTTAATTCCAACCCTCAACATCCATTTCCCATCTACCATCACCCTGCTCTGTGGAAATGAAACTGTCCTTGAGATATGCTCATATCCTTGGATGACAGCATATTGATTGTGCATAACTTAAATGGCTGAGTCTTCTAATGCAACTCATTTGCAGAAATTATGTGGAAAATTTGCAGTATGTTTGGCATGAGTATTCTCTTTGTCTTTTTAGGATTTTTTTTCTGTCCAGCCTCTGAAAATTATGTGATGAGAACATCTTCATTGTCTTCTTCCTCCTCTGGAATGTTTCTCCTCTAAAATTTCGGGGACAGTGAGCAGCAAATTTTACTGTCATGAGCTTGAGCGTTCACCTGAATTCATGTAATTAACTCAGCATTATTTCAACCTATAGAGATACAGGATTGGACTGTAGATATTAACATATATCCTTTATAGATGAGAATCATAGAATAATAGAATGGTAGGGATTGGAAGAGACCTCTAAAGATCATTTAATCCAAACCCCCTGCTCAAGCAGGTCCACCTAGATCAGTTCACTCAGGAACACATCCAGAAATGGTCTGAAAACCTCGCCAGAGGTTTTCAAAAAAACCTACCTGGGCAGCCTGCACCAGGTCTCCATCACCCTTGCAGCAAATAAGCTTTTCCCTATGTTTAAGGGGAACTTTTTGTGTTCCAGCTTTTGTCCATTACCCCTAATCCTATCACTGGACACTACAGAAAAAGTGTCATCTCATGCTCTGGACATACAGCTTTTAAATACTTGTAAGTATTAATGAGGTCCTCCCTCAGTCACCTCTTCTCCAGGTTGAACAGCCCCAGTTCCCACAGCCTTTCCTCATAAGGAAGAAACTCCAGTCCCCTCATCATCTTGGTGGCCCTGCGCTGGACTCTCTACAGAAGTTCTCTGTCCCTCTTGAGCTGAGGAGCCCAGAACTGGACACAGGACTCCAAATGAGACCAAGGCAGAGGAGAAGGGGTGAAGAACCTCTCTTAACCTGCTGGCCACATTCTTCTTGATGCATCCAAGGATGCCATTGGCCTTCTTGGCCACGAGGGCACATTGCTGGCTCACGTTCAGTTTATTATCAGCCAGGACTCCCAAGTCTCTTTCTGCAGAGCTGCTCTCCAAAAGGTCAATCCCCAGTCTGTAGTGGTGCATGGGGTTGTTTTTCTCCCCAGGTGCAGGACTCTGCACTTGTGTTTGTTTAACCTCATGAGGTTCCTTTCTGGTCAACTCTCAAGCCAGTCAAGTTCACGCTGAATGGCAGCATAGCCTTCTGGGAAATCATCCAGTCCTCTCAGTTTGGTGTCATCAGTGAACTTGCTGAAGGTACACTCTGTCCCCTCATCCAAGTCATCAATGAAGATGTTGAACAAGACTGGCCCCAGAACCAATCCCAGTGGAACTCCACTTGCCACAGGCCTCCAACTTGACTTGGCTCCATTGATCTCCATCCTCTGGGCTTTGTCATTCAGACAGTTCTTGATCCACCTCACCCTCCACTCATCCAAGCCACACTGCCTGAGCTTTTCAATGAGAATGTAGAGCATTGCTGAAGTCAAGGTAGATAACATTCACTGCTCTCCCCTCATAATAGCTGGCCAGTTATACTCTCATATTCCCCGTGGTGAATCAATTTTGACTCCCCTTCATAACCATCTTTTCCTTCATGTGTTTTGATATGGCATCCTGGATGAGTTTCTTCCATTACCTTTCCAGGGATGGAGGTGAGGCTGACTGGCCTGTAGTTTCCTAGGTCATCCTTCTTGCCTTTTTTGAAGACTAGAGTGACATTGGCCTTTAGCCAGTCCTCAAGCACCTCACCAGTCCTCCACGAGCATTTAAAATGATGGAGAGTGGCTTAGCAATAATATCAGTCAGCTCCCTCAGTATTCGTGGGTGCATCCCATCAGGTCCCATAGATTTATGGGTGTGTAGCTTGCCCAAAAGGTCTCTAACCTCATCATCGTCCACCAGAGGAAAGTCTTTCATTCTTCAGAGTATCTTACTATCCTTGCTGGACTGGACTTTCCAAAGGCCAGCCTTAGCAGAAAAGACTGAGGCAAAGGCGACACTCAGTAGTTCCACCTTCTCTGCATCCTCTGTCACCAGGACACCCTCCTTGTTCATGAGACGGTTCACATATCCCTAATCTTCCTTTTGATACTGATGTGTCAGAGAAAGCCCTTCTTGTTTCCTTTACTTCCTTTGCCAGGCTTAATTTCAAAAGGGCTTTGGCCTTCCTGGTTTTGTCCCTGCATACTCTGGTGATGTTTCTATATTCTTCCCAAGCAACCAGGCCCTTTTCCACCTTACATAGATTTCTTTCTTGAGTAGTTTCAGTAGTTCTTTTCTCATGCATGAGGCCTCTTGCCTCCTTTTCCTGATTTTCTACTCAGAACACACAAATCTTAGGCTTGGAAGAAGTGGTGCTTGAAGATCAACCAGCTTTTTTAGGCACTTCTACCATCCAGAATCCTGTCTCATGAAATTCTTCCAAGTAGGTCTTTGAAGAGGCCAAAGTCAGCTCACCTAAGTACAGGATCACAACCCGTCTCAATATCCTACTTCTTCCACATAAGATCTTGAACTCCATCATGTCACGATGACTGCAGCCAAGGCTGCCTCCAACCTTCACATCCCCAACCAGCCCTCCCTTATTTATTAGCACAAGGTCCAGCAGCACACCTCTCCTTGTTGGCTCCTCAACCACTTGTGACAAGAAGTTGTCAGCAACATTGTGTAGGAATCTCCTGGACTGTGTGTGCTTGGCTGAGTTCCAAGTCAAGTCAAATTTATAAAATATTATAAAGAAATAAAGAAGACATACATATTTCCTTTGAAGAAAGAAAACAATTTTGGTTTATGGTCAGAGCCTATATGGTTGTATATATAGTTTAGGCTTATGTCCTTCCTCTAAATTGCTATTCACTATCTGGCCTATGTCCCATCACTGTATGACCTCACTGGCATCACTTATCCAAAATATTTCCATTTACTTGAGAGGAAGAGGTAGTTTGGGAATCAGGAAACACAAAAACTGTTCCTAGCTCTGACACAGACTTTCTTGGTAACATTTGGAAAGCAAATCAATCTTTCTTATGTGCAATTCCTCATCTCTAAAGTGGGGGAAAATAAATCTAACCCATCCTATCCTCTGTCTGCTTCTCGAGAGAGATAGTTACTTGAGGCAGAAAATGTCCATGTGCAGGGTGACTTATCATCAGGGCATCAGTCTTTAGAATCATGGTTAAGAAATTGATCAAATAGTCAGTTTATGAAGGGGCTGGGGATATAATGAAGGTACACTGGGCTCAGGGAAGGTACACAGGTCAATCAAGCTAAGATGGAATAACTAAACTCTAGCTTTTCATAAGTGGCTTTCTCAGGCTGTCTGAACAGCCCTTTCTGCCAACAACCACGTGAAGTAAAAGGTTTGTGCCTCCTCCACAATAAGAAAGGGGAAATGTCTCCTAGTTTTCTGTGACATTTACCCTTCCTTCCACAGACGTTTTCCTGTTGCTGAGCAGTCATTCTTGCACACACACTGCTCAGAGATCAGCTGACACGCATCAAGTGGCACTCCAAGTGAATACGGGCGGTACAGATCTGAGTGATACCTATCTGTCTCTTTATTGCCATTTACACATCTGCTAAGTGCTCAGCAGAAGTGGCAGGTCTTAATTCCCTAGGCTGTTGTCTAGGAAATCAACAGAGCTCCCTTGTGAATGCAAGCTTATCTGCAATACAAGCCTATCTTTTATGAGGCTGACTGTCCAAAAGAATAAAACTCAGAACAAAAGAACTAGAATCTTTCCTAGCAAACATGGTTGGAATTATTTGCAATCTGCAGTAATTCACCGTTTTTCATGAAATAGGTGGGAAAACATTCATTCTTTCTCTTCCTTAGGTCTAACTGTATTTTCTGAAAAGGAGAAATCGATAATTCAGAAAATATGTCCATTTGGAGTATGAGGAATTTGTGGCTTTCTGAGAGTTATCTCAAAAACCTTTACTGGCACGATCTTGAAAACTGTCTAGAAATTCTGCAGTTTTCATTAATACACTGTTCATTATCTGTGTTACAGTTGTTCCTTGAGATGCCAGTTATCAGGTTATTCTGAGAATCATGATAACCTAGCAAAGACACAGCCTGTATCTTGGACACATAAATCAAAGTTAGACAAAGATGTACCAAACAACCAGAAGAAATAAGTGAACAAGACTCTTTGGGACATATTATTTGGAAGTTTCAGAACACTGGTTAAAAAAGCATTATTATATCACCAAATACTGTAATCTAATAAAAACACGACACATTGCTAGAATTGACAAGATTAGGAGAGTTTGAGGGGACAAGCATTACAAGCTGAACAATTCTTCGTACCTCAGGTTGCCTGATCCTGCTGTCTGAGGGAGAGAAAGATCTGTCTCTAGGACAAGGTGAAAGAGTTTGCAACACAAAGTAGCATTGCAAGAGCTTTCATACGTCTCTAGGGGTTTACAAAACTCTCTTCCAAGCATGACTGTAATACAGGCACAGTCCTGCACTGGTTTCACATATGCAGCAGCTCTGCTCTTTGCTCTAAGGTGGGATGCAGAGAAATAGGAGGAAAAGCTCATCTCCTGTCCCCAAAGCTGAATCTATGAGAGTGTCCAGGCAAGTGTCTCTTCACCTTTATGAAGAACATCAGGGGATAAAATAAATGGAGGCAAGGGCAGTGCACTGTGTAGCAGAGAGCCTGGCTGATGTTAATCAAAGCAGCAGTGCTGAATGCTGTCAGAGTTGTCTGGTATCACCCAGAGCAGTAGTGTTACCTTGGTACCCACAGGTCAGCCGTGGTAAGGTAAGACCTGTGAATACAAGAATAGTCAGCGATTATACCTGGTAACACAGACTAGGGAATTGCACTGTCAGCAAGTTTCAAGGTTTCAAGAGCAGGTTAGCTCAAGATTTACAGCATTTCTAGCTTTTGGAAGGGGTGGAAGTACCTTGAGAACAGCTTCTTTTTTTGCTGTATTCAGCAATCTGTTTCCCATTCTGGACACACTCCAGAAATACACAAGAAAAAAAAATGCAAAGAAAAGAAAAGGCAGTAACTAAATATTTCAGAACCTTCACAAAGATTTAGTTTGAGCAAGGCTTTAGAAAAGGGCAAAAGGCTACTGGAGAAATGAAGTGGGGTTTTTCTTCCAAAAACAATTTGCTCTTTCCCTGTAATTTAAGTTAACCAAATTAAACAAGTACCTTCTTGTGTGAGTGTGCCACACATTTTGTCTGACTTATTTGTTTTAGAAACTATGAGCTTTGTTCACAGCTTTTCAGTGGCCATAGTCTGTTTCCTAAGTGGTTTCTCTAGTGCTTGCTATTTGGCTGTGCTCTCCTTGCAGGTTTTGCTTTGACAGCAGCACTAATCATGCTTTTCCTCTACTTATCTGCCTGTTGTCACAGAAGTTATAGGACCACAATGTCCTGAAGCCTCTTAATAGTTGTTAAAGGGAGTACAACAGCGGAACAAAGGGAGTTGGATCATAGCAGTCTAATTTCCATAGGAAATCTGAATAAAAATTACCACTAACATTCATTTGGAGCACAAACTCTTTCTGATCTTGTGTGAATATCAGTTAGAGTCCTCACAGCAGTTACTTTGGGTACATTATGCATATATAGTCTTCACTCTGCAAAGGTGAAAGAAGCAGCAAAGGGGATTATTTTCCCTGGAACACAATGCATCTCTGACAGGTGAGCACCAAGATTTCCCAGATGGCTTTAGGGGTAAAATCCTGGTCTCACTGACACCAAGGAAGGTGAGCACTCAGAAAGTTTTGCCGCATAACCCTATATGCATTGTCTGCAGACACAGCCACCCTGTCCCTCCGCACAAAGCCCCTGTCCAGAGGCCATTTTTCAGGTAGGTGGAAGTTAAATTTTACAAATATTGTGTGTATATTCCTAGATTTATGTGGCAATATCACAACCCTACCTCTCCCTAAACCTTCCTACATAAGAGTATACTCTGTCTCACTATGTACCATTTCACTACCTGTCTCCACTGTGTATACAGAGGTGTGACAGTTCTGTTTAAGCCCACGTGCCAAGATGTCCACACAAGAATCAGACCAGACTCAACATGTACACAAAACTCTCCAGCTTTGTGAGATGCAGTGATCCAGGAGCACAAAGAAATGCAATTGAGCAGTCTAGATGAGGGGAATGATTTGTTTCCAATGCACATACAAGTGGTCAAATGACAGAAAGCAAATCTTTGTGAGCTGACATCCAAAACTTATTTATTAATACAGACTGAATGACTAATTTATGGTCAGATATTTTTAGCCTTTTATAGAGCATCTATTTCATTATTTAAGAAGTTTAATTATGTACCTGTCTAATTAGCATCTGGAGAAAATAGGTTTCTTTATTACGCTTTGTCTTTAGCAAAGGGCAATATATATTAGCTCATATTAACCATAAATTTTCCTAATGCAGCCATTCTTTAAGTGGCAAATATTTAGCATCCTTCATGCTACATCAAATGAAGGAGGCCTGTTTCTATCTATAGGAGCAGCATAGTCACAAAAAACCAAAATCAAGTAATGCAGCTGATCAGCAAAACCACCAAACGAAATGAAATATAATCCATTTTAGATTAGTGATTGTTCAGTTCGGGCCAAAAGACTGATTTCAATGGAGATTGCTGTATGCAACAAGAACATTTTTGTTCACTTGTTGCAGGTGTGTCAGGTAAAATCAATATTTCTACACAAAGCATCTCCTCTCAAGGTCTGCAGATGTCTCTTTGGTACGTCTTCTCAAACAGTTTTAGTAAAACACTGAGCTTAAAAACAGAACAAACTGTTCCTGAATTAGGAGAACTCTATTTCATCATTAAAATGACAGATCAAATAGAATAAAACTTGTCTGTTTGTTTGTTTTAAATGCAGCGTTTTAACATATCTAAAAGCAAGGATTTGTGCTGTGTCTCAGACAAACCAGGCAAACAGCATGGGGCAGGTTAGGGCTACAAATCATGTTTGAAGCTCTTTTTCCTTGCAGAGACACACAGCATGATGCAGAGAGCCCTACCTCAGTCAGAGCAGCCTCCTCAGACTGCCCCATAAGGTACCACCTTCTTGGACCTCCTGGGGAGCAAGAAGGTGCAACCTCCTCCCAAACGTGTGTCCCTGCTCATGACCTCAAAGACATTTGTTTGAACCAGAAGTGCACACAAAGGAGTCAGGGATACTGACTGCCCAGAAGGAAAGAAGATAGATTATCATTTAGGTTGGGAAAAGCTAGTATTAAAGAAACAGCTCTTTAAACATTTAAGGCCTTTTCACATTCAAATGGCAGAAGGACGACCACTGTATTTGCCTGCATATGTGCACACTATAGAGATCGATCCTTTCCTGCATAGTTAGATCAGATTTTTGGCTAGCTAGACGCCAAGCTTTTCATCCCAATTTCTTTTACTTTGCTCAAATGTAGCTGCTGGTCCTTTTCTGGATGAAAACAAATGATGAGCTCAGATCTACCTCTTCTGCAAATTATTTGAGGGGCTGCTGTTTATTCCCCACATCACACGCATTATTTCTGCCAGGTGGCTAAGCTGAAAGCACTCATCTCCATTTTGTTTCATATCATCTTTTATCAGCCATTCACCAAGCCATCATGTGTCCAGGTGTATGTATAGTTTTATAAAAGGAACAGTCATCTCTGCTGATGCTTTTCATTTTGTGATCTCTGTAAATAGTGTGAGTGCAACTGCCCGCCTGTGGTGCCAAGGCCTGGGAACTCACTGCAGTAAGCATCTCCCACAGCACTGGCACCAACAAAAGCTTCAGCAAAGAATGGCAGCTGCTCAGCATCTTGGCAAGTGAGCTTTTGCAACCATTTTGTTTCAAAACGGTTTTTTGGAAGGCTTGGCCAGTCAATGTGACTGCTTAGCCCTGTATGAATGGTTCCTGTTTACCCACCTGGCTTGTCACTTGAAGGATCCCTGCAGAAGCTGAAGCAGCTCATGAAAATGGCAGAAAACAAATCTAAAAGAAATTTAGAGATTTTTCTTATCTCAGCAATTTAAACTGGCTAAGAGAAGGGTCTGACAAACAGCTGTAGGCACAAGGGAAGGAGGTAAGAGAGCAAAGGAGCAAAAGAAACCTCACCATTTGGCAATGGCAAGCTGTTGCACAGGCAAATGGTATGTTACGTGATAACAGCCTCGGTTTCTTCATAAACAGACCAGAGATAACTCATAGCACGGGTGGGATTTTGTGAGGCAGGTGGATCACTAAAAGGGGAAGGTGGGTGCAGAAAGGTGAAGGAAAGGACAAAGTCATCTGTGCAGGGAAGAAGAAGGCAGCACGGGGAAGGATGCCAATTTTTTATTAATAGGATGGCTGTACTCCCAAACCTATCTTCCCTCAGGTGTACCACTGGAAATATTGTGCTTTCACTCCTATCTCAGAGGGCAGAAGTATTTCTGCTGATGCAGACTGGTTGAAATTTCCGTTTCACTAGAAAAGGCAAGCGGTCTTTAAAATGGAGCTTGTGACCTCAGTTTGAGTTCTTCCAGAAAAGGATGCATTGATCTGTGCCAAGTCACTCCCTGGCATGTTTGCTGTTTTGTGGGACAGTAACATCTACTTTGTGGAACAACAGCCTTACTCTCCGGAAACTGTGAGACCACAGGGACAACTTTCAGTAGTTCTCCCTCTTCCATTCCACAATCACCATTTCTCCACCCAGGTACACCCCAGAAACTGCTTGTCCGGCTGCCGGGATTTGATGTCTATGCCAGCTCTCTCTCAAGAAAGACTTAGATGTCCCTCAAGTCAGTAGTCTGTGGCTGGTGGCAGGGAGAGTTCTTATGCCTTTGAGTAGCTTCAGGATCTCCTGCTGTAGCTGTTTTTGCAATGCAGTGAATAACAGATCATGGGGCAGAGGTGTCTGAAAGCCATCAGTGCTGAGGTCATTCCCCAAGTAGCAGCATAGGCTGGAGCCACACTTCTGGGTGGAGGAAACTGTGTGCCCGAACACTGAAGAATGACTCATTTTGTGACAAGCACAGACTTTGCAAAGTATAAACAACCTATTTTAACCTTGCCTGAGAAAAAATAAAGCATCCAGCATTTACCTGTCTACTTTTGGGGCTGTTCCACAACCCATGGAATACAAATGACCAGTTACTGGACTACTGACCAAGATTACTTTAAATTTTTCATAGGCTATGGATGAATGCTGAAGTATTCATCTCAGTGTAAAGCACTTCTTGACCATTATTCATGGAAATTTGCAACTAGGAATTCCTTTTTTGCCTGGCCTGCAGAAAGCTTGTTCTTTGTGGAGACTTAAGGTTGCTTATGCCACTCTTTTTTACTTTGTGACAGAAAACAGGTATCTTTCTTCTTCCTTACCTCATCATTACACATACAGTCACTCTCAGGAAAGGCCAAAGAGAGGGAAGAGGGCTCTGGAGGGACAGAATTTTTTTGTTTTGTTTTTCGTATTTTTTTATTCCAGCTGCAAATAGCTGCTGGTCATGAGTTTGATTTCTGTTCCCTTTCCAGACTCAGCAAGGTCCTTGCTGGTTTGTGCTTTGAAAGGTCCTTCTTCCAAATATCCACCACTTTGCAGAAGGACTGGAATCCCTGCATAAGACACTGTGCCCCTGACTAATCCTACACTATCATTTGTCCCCAGTCCGGACCAGTGATGTTTAGCTCCATGTCACTCCAAGGAGAATATAAACCTTCAAAAGATAAAGATCAATGTCCCTTTAATTGTGTTGAACAGCCTGCAGACAGTTATTGAACTCTCTGTTGGTCTTCTCTGTTCTCATAACTGCTACCACTCCTTCTCCCTGCCTCACCATTCTCAGATTCTTCTGCCTGCCACCTCCCCAGAGGCACCTTCAGAAACACAACGACTCATAGTTTTCATAGTCTCATTCCTCCCACTCTCCTCCTTGCCCTCCTAGCCAAATACAGCCCAGTCTTCTCTGCCTCCACAAGGACACTGGTGTTTGAGTAGCTTCCTGGGGAACCATGCACATGAGCTTACAAATATCACCAAAGTAAAAAGAAGAGGCATCTCTAAAACAACACTGGAGAGTTTAAAAGTAGGTCAGGCAGAGTCTGGTCACTGGGATCACTGGACAGCAGAGTTCAGATCTGTGTCCAAAGCTGTCACAGCCAGAAAGCAGTGGGGGGTTGTTGAAAGTGTGTCTGGACCAGTAGAGGGAATGCAGCATTCAGGCAGACGTTGGGCCATCTAATTAGCTGGTTTAAATCGGCTGACCTGAGCTCCAGCTTATATCTGAGTACACGTGAGTTAGCACTGCAGACCATAGACTGGTGCTAAGTGTGTTTCCTCAAAGGGTATGATCTTGACCCTCCAGAAATCAGATAGGGGGCTGTCATCAACTCCATCTGGAGCCAAGCTGTACCCTTTGTCACTTCAATTATTTCAGGTCTACTTCATACTGATTTTAACTTTAAAAATTCCCCCCAGGAATGCTCCTTGTTTACAAAATCGCCTCCTGCTCTGACTGAAACATTCGTATCTCAGTTGTTAGCCACAATAATGAGTTGACAATTTCCTCCAACTGGCACCTTTCATTCAAGACACATTATTGTAACTGCAGCTGCCTAAGATGTACAAAATCAGGTTCAGCAAAAGTGCTGTTTACTGACACATAAACAGAAAAGCCTGGAAGTCCACTGTTGTTTTCTTGCCTTTTGACTGAGACTGATATTTCCTAGGCAGGTGAGGAGATAAAATCTTTAAATATACAGGAGGAAGCAATCTTACAGGGTCTCCTGTGTGACTTTCTGCTTGTGTTTCCAGACCAGCTTGAGAAGCAGTTTCAGCAACTGTGGCAGCCTTGTGTAAGGCAACTCATGACCCTTATGGACTTCTCCTAGTTCAGAGGAATGCTGGATCGTCAGCAGAACAGGAGAGACAGCTTTACCGTGAAAGAAAAGGGAACAAAATTGCTTGACTCCATTTCATCTTCCCAAAGGGTCGGGGAAGGTGAAAGGGGCAGGGGGAAGAACTCCAGCTGCAGTGGTTTAAATCTATTTTAATAATGTCTGACAGCCTTGCGGTGTACATGAAAGACAATGGGCGGGTACTATTAATAATGATTGGTTTGCCATTACAGTGATAAATAACTTGAAATAGCTCTTTTGAGCAACATTTAGGGCTTTCCTTTCCCTCTCCTTTTTTTTTTTTTTTTTTTTTTTTTTTTGGTGGCAGATGGTGTAAAATCCCTGGACTCTTTGGATCTTGACCTCCTGCAGATGTTGGGATGGGGCAAAATGGTCTTCAGGATGGTAGAGAGGGGAAGAAAATGAAAACGTTTCTAATGTACCGTATCAGGGCTAGCAGTGGGGTGGACCACTAACTGCTTTTTTATTACTGTCACTTACCAGCCCCAATTCTTCTGTACTTAAAGAGTTATGTCAGCAATTGTGAGGCAGCTGAAAGGGAGAATGGATGCATGTGGTGGTGAAGTATTATTGGAAATCAGACCAACAGAAGATGAATGAAAGATTATGAGAGGGGCAAACTAGCATAGTTAGCAATGCTGCCACAAACTAGACATTGATATATTGTCCTCTTGGAGATATTCTGACAGCCTATTATAGTTCCCCTAATGAGGTTGTCATGCATTTCTCTTTTTGTAGCTATTAAAATCTTGTCTACATCTGCTGAGGTTTGCTTCAGAGAGGTGGAGGAGGGGACCCTTGATATTTTGCAGTCTGCCCTTCTTTAGTAGCCAGGACCATACCTAGCCTAGTAGCAAAGAGAGATGTCCAAAAGTTTGTCCAAGGTGCAAAGTTCAGTGGATTTTCAATGGAAAATAGCCTTTCATGGTGAAAGAAACTTTTCCACGGTTGTATCCCCACAGTGAGCTGAAGGCATGATGGATGTTACTATGACTAATGGGAACTTTCTACAACCATTCCCAGATCTGCACAAATAGTGAGATAATGTGGTATGTGGGTCTCATTAAATATAAAATTCCTGCACATCACCTCTGATTTACAATGTTAGCACGCTGCACTGCCAAGTGTACTAGCAAGGGTAATCTGGCTCTCAAAAATAAGGAATGAAAAGACTCACTTAAGGATTTTCTTCAAAATAATCAATGATTTCCACCAGTAACACAGATGAAGATAGAGAGGTAGGTAGGAGGTAAGTAGGTAGATGCGGCAGATATGTGAGCACCATGTGAGTACTAGGAAGCAGACTTTCCCTTGCTCAAACAGATATCTCTTTCATAAAGAAGGTAAACATGATTTGGAACATGAACCTCCCCCTCTAAGACACTGACTGTTTCTAGTTTGACCCTCTGAATCTAGTAGCTTTGGAGCTGACTTCTAACTGTCCCAGAAGAGTACAATATGGTTCATGAGAGGGCTCCTGACTTTTACCTCTGACTTCTTGCACACATTTTGCTAATCTAGTTGTCTGATACAGTGTCAGTCTCAAGGAGTGACTAGAGGAAGGGTATCCATGGCTGATACACACAACTGAGGAATCTCCAAGGGCTGTGGAACTTGTCTGCATCTGAATAAGGCTGCTTTAGAGGCCACTAGCTTCCAGCTGCAGGGCACAAAGCAGTCGTTCCTTCTTGCATCCTCTGAGCCTTGATAGTTAACACTTAAGGACTCTCAGATTCATTTTGAATGAAATTTCTTTGTCACATAAACATGTTCCACTAAAACATGACACACAAGGAAATTTAATACATCAAATCAGATGCATCAAGTTAATTTCCTGCAATTAGCAATGATACACTTGGATAATTGCTCTGCAGGGCCAACTGATTTATTCTAAAGCCTCTTGGAAAAGGTTCTAATACATTCAGTTTGTACATCTTTATTGTCGTTTAATAAACACAAAGCACATGGATACGTGCTGTAATGGGAAAGCAGAAAACCAGCATGTAAAATCATTTGGGATTTGATGTCTAAGTCATCATTAAACTAGGATTTGCAATGAATATGTCAGATGTCTTAACACTGCTCCACAAGCGGTATAGAAAACAAGCTCCCCCTGCTCTAATGAGGCAGAGAGAAATGGGTGAATACATTTTGATACACAATGCATCAGTGTCTGGTTTGTTTTAGTGAAACAGTAACTCTCTCCCTTTTTCTGGGTAAATGCAGTACAATAGACTAACGCCACATGAATCTATTATGGCTTATAGGGCTTTTAGCGGGAGTATGACTGTTTAACCAGGCAGTGACACGAGAAGAATTACTATCCGACACTCCAGCTGAAAGTAGAGATTTTATTGATTCACTGCACTGGCCTGCCATTTTAGCTTTGATTGAGAGCCTTTCATGAATCCAAAAAGGTAGCACTCCTTCATTGAAAACAACAGCAGGCGGTCCAGTCTGGACTTAAACCATCTGCCAGCTTAAAAGAAAGATGAAGGTGTTTCCCAAAGCATCTACTAGCCCAGATCTATCCAGTAGATCTATCACTCTGACTATTACATATCCGTGCCGACACACAAGAAATGCTTGTGAAGTCTTTGACTGGAGGTTTCATGTAGATCTAATTATCAGAAGTGATATAATCTGGAAACTAATTACACCCAGCAGCATAGTATCTACAGTTTGCCTTATTCACTCTCTTACTTCTGAAAGAAGTTATGTCTTCACATCCCAGAAATTAAGGGATACCCTTTTATTTCCTTTTTATTATTTTTCAAAATACTTTTTGAAGAATTTTGTCTTGATTGTAGAGCATCTGTGATGCAGAAACCTGTTTCAATTAGGCAGTTTCCTAAAAGCAGAATGGTCTGGTTCAAACAAAAGAGATTTGCATTCCCAAGTAAGTCTGAGTTCAGAGTAGCATGTGAGCATTGTGCATGTTTACACTGCAGTAGATATTCATGTAGTCCTGGTTCTATGTGCTGCCATTCCAGGCAAACTTGAACCCACACTGCAGACAGAATTTAATAACTGTAGCTTTCCTTTCTCAGATCTTGCTCTTCTTTAAAGAGAGCAGCTAAAAGCAATATAAAATATAGTTAAAAGAAATCCTAGAAAATAGGCATGAAACGTGAAGCCATGTGGTACAGTAATATACAGTATTTTGATGGCCCAAGGTCATCTGACATCAGCCTGAAGCACGTTTGATTTTATAAAAGTTGAACGAACTGCACTTCCTCAGAAGCTTCTCTCTTAAAAGGATACACTCCCATTCACATCTGTGTGGGATACTGAGGAATTTCTGATCCTGAATGAAAATTGTGACAGGCAAACATACCTTAGTTCATATTTTTTCAGACAAACATAAGTAGTTCACCCTCTGTTTTCAGAAAAAAATGGGAATTTAGAACACCAGAGGCCACAGAGAAAGCCTGGAAAATACAGATACTGGCGATGAAAGCATGGAGACATTCCCTGTGATTCCCTGGGAAACCAGGAGCTGACATACACCCAGAGCTAGTGAGCCCCATCACTTCCAGCCTGACTTATGCAAAGTTCCTGGAGTACTTCCCTACATCCTCCCTCAAAGTCCAGGATTTCTGGACAATTTGTTCATTCAGGTGGGCTTCAGCATACCAGCAAACTGGTGCACTGGGAGACAAGGTATGTACCTCCTCTGTTTGACTTCAGGTATCGGATGCAGCATCAAGTTTACTTACAGCCAAAATGGAGCTTTGATAACACCTTTGCCCAGCCATGAGCCAAAAGTAATAAACTCTGGAACTCATCAGAGTTTATTCAGTCAAAGCAGCATGCTAACAAGGTCACAAGGCTTGCTTTCAGCTCTCAGCGGAGGCAGAAGGAGACTGTGTCCACTCAAAATGCAGGCAGAAAAAGCTCACATCATTGTAAAGCCCTGCCAAGCGTGAGCTCACATCTGCAGAGTGCAAATAAACCCAGGGGCTTTGCAGGAGCCACCCTGGTTCCAGCAGACTGAATGTGAAAATAAACCAGGGCCAGGGTGAGGCTTGAACCCTGGTCGGCTATTGTCCATACTGGTTAATTCTTTGCACACTGCCTGGTAAGGTTTTGGCCCACAACAACTTACTGTCTCTCACACAATGCCTAGGCACCCTTGAGAGATTAGCACAGACCTCAGATTTTCCTAAATAGGCAGTTTGGATGAGGCTGCTTTGTTTTGGAGAGAAGAGGTCCGTGGACGCAAGCCAGGCTGTGCCACTTTGCCTCAGAGACAGTGCTCTTAGTCCCTGGGGTCCGTCTTACTTAATAACAGAGCTGGGCTGACCCTTTTTGTATGGGGTTTAGCTCCACGCAGAGCCAAACACACACTTCTGGCACTCGCAGGGCATGGACTGCCTGCAGGATACAGAGGTAGCCTCAAGAGTGCAAAAAGGGCTAAAACACTTCCCTGGCCCAGCCTTGCTCTCCTAGTGCTCTCTCTGGAAGAATATGCCCAGCTAAGCCAAATTAGTTCTGGCCTGAATCAGCCACGGTGGATCTACACCCACATGTGATCAGTCTGCAGCCTGGAGACATGGAGAGCTGAGGACTAAGTGTACAACTATGCACTAGTTAGCCTCGAGAGCTTACAGTAAATGCAAGACAATTTAGACTGACAGCAAAATTTTCCAAGACACACGATAGTTGCACAAAATTTGAAGGCTTCAGAAAGATCTCAGGAGTCAAAAATAGCAGAAAATAGCACAACACATTGGCCCTTTTCTACTCTCTGCCTAGTTTCACATCAGAGTAATTACAGCAGGGCTATTTCTGATGCACAGGAAAAGAAAGTTCGGGCTTGAAATAAGATCAGCTCTTTGGGTTCAGTCCTGCAAATCCACACACGGGGAAAAATTAAGTAATATTTTGAAAAGCTGGTTAGCAAAGCCAGGGACAATTGTGCCTGGCTGGAGGAACAAGTGGAGGCAACCTCTCCAGGCCATTTGTTCACACAGGCTCGACGTTTCATGGCTCTGGGAATAGCCCATTGTGGACGTGTTACCAGGCTGCCAGGGATGCGTGTCATTCCCTCGCACTCCACTTGCTGAAAATCACAAGCTACTGTCAGCTACACAGAGTATGTAATCTGAGAAAATGCCACAAATAGCAAGCTGTCAGCTCAAGAAAGACTAAGCCAAATGCTCTTCTGTGACTTGCTGCAGAAATGGAAGCGGTGACATGACTGGTACAGCGTAGCGCATCTCAGTTTCACAGACAGGACAAAGAAGGCTCCCCAGTAAACATTCCTAACTGTTTGGGCTACTCTGAGCATATAGGTGTCGGTAAATGAGAAGCACCTGGCAGGATAAAGGCTCATTACAGCTAAGTGACAATGTGCTGTGATTGTGTGTGACACAAGTCCAAGTAAGCACAAAAACTTCCTGGGTCAAATCTGCATGTCCTGTGGCTTCTTAGACAATAAAACATTCAGATATGCATGATGGTTTTGATGTTGTTTTTAAGGGTTTCCTTGCTTCAAATCCACCTAATCTGTACTAAAGTGTCTCACCCTCAGTTCCCAGCTGCTTTATGTACCATTGAAAGCTCTCCAGCAACACCCATGACCTTTTCAATGCCAAGGTTTTGCTTGAACTCATCCTTTTGCTGCCAGCCACACTGCCAGGACAAAGAATGAGAATTCTGGACTTCAGTACTTTGTTTTGCACTGCCCTGTCCAAATTTGCACACAGATAGACCTGGTAGGTGTAGTTTCAGCTACTCATCTGGTCTGAATGCTCCTCCTCCTTGCATCTTGCACCATGAGAAACACCCGTGGAGAGAAATTTAAGAGAAAATCTAATCTTGTTTTTCTGGGTAATGCACCTTCTCATTCATGTGAGTGACACGGTGTGTTATATTTCAGCTGTGGTGTGTTACGGAGTGGAAACTTCTTTCAGATCAAAGTCTTTTTCTCTTTCCCAGGTTCTTACAGAGCTGCAATTGCTCTGTTTGTTAATCCCATATGATCCATCTCCAAGCTGCTTCAGACATCACAGAGGAACAGTGGTCTCAAAGTTCTTGGAAATTTCATGAGAATAGGTGGCCTGGTAGAGACATTAATGACACTATGAAGAAAAGCCTGCTGAGCGAGGTCAGCTCTTATTAGACTCTAGAGAATCTAAATGGGATATGAGGGTTTATGAATGTCCAAATCACAAATTCACATTGAGGTTTGTACTACAATGGTTGCTTGAGAAACAGTATCTCAGTGAAGGCTTCTCTCGTGTGGATCCTCTGATGTCACACCACAGTCCTCATTAAAAAGTCAACCAACCATGAAGCAGTAATGGAACTGTGTGATATCCTATACTCAAGCAACTCCCGGCTCTCTTGTTACTTAGGCAGAGCAGACAGGGAAACACAGTTAAACAATTGCATTAGAGAGACAGAAAAATAGATGGATCTTTCACCAGATGAGATTTTTGGGGGGAGCGGTTTGGGGTTGGGGTTTTTGGGAGTGAAGGGGGTTCTTCCAACAGCGATATTGCAATGGCTAGTACTGGTAATTGCTGGAGCAGCTTCTGCAGCATGACAGATATTCCAGGTGACATTCCCCACAGAAAGCTGGCAGGTAGAGTGTGAAACACATTTCAGTCCTAGGTAATTGTACTCCATCTGTGCAAATATATTGTCACAACCTTGTACTAGTGCTATACAGGAGCACCAATAGGCTTGCACGGCCTCAGTTGTGCAAAGAACTGTGAAGCTCCCAGGTCTGAGCATTTTTATTAACTGTTAAGGAGAGCTGCACTAAACAGCATGCAACAAAAAGATGAAATACACAGCTTCTTGCAAATAAGGACAAAAGATGTGTCTGAGTTTGTCATTGCAATCAAGCTAATGAAGCATTAAAGCAACCACACGTACGACCCAGTATCCAGGCTGTACAAAAGCAATGCACTGTATCAGGGTCCATTGGGGTGGGTTTTGTTGCATTGGCATCTGGGTTCAACATTAAGTCATTCTGCAACAGCGAGTGCAACTCAGTGATGGACTTGGGGGGAAACTGCTATCACCAGCTCGATGAGAGATTCACAGCTAGCCAGGCTATGCTAAAATATGCTGAGAGCTCAACACCAGCCCCTCTTCCTGTCATCCCTTCACCTCCTTGTTTGTTTCCTATTCTTATGCCTTCGATTTCAGACTGTGCCCTTCAGGGACAAGAACTGCCGTTTCCTCTATATTTCTCCTGTGCCTGTGGCAAAGTAGGTCCCACCCCAGCAGAGCATCTCTGTGCTCTCGCAGTATAAGTGTTGGTGTGAGACGAAAAAACCATCTTGTTATTTCACTGTTTTCAAACATCCAGCTCATATGTATTCCTGTGTATCACAGCAATATCTAAATGGGATCCTGTTATTGCAGCTAAATTTGTTCAGATTCATTTCACTTACAAAAGCTACTGAAACTGTCTTATTTCAGGAATAGCCTCACTTTCACTAATCATCATCTTATTCAGACTGTATTTTATACACTCGATTATTCAGTATTGCCCTGATAATGACTAATGTGCCATTGTAGACAAGAAGTAAAACGCCTCAGCACAACCCCTCTGTTCCTAATGGATTCTCTGTTTGTTTACATTATACTGTAATAGCTATTGATCTTCACATGGTTATGGAATCCAGACAGCATTAGAAAATTCATTAAAGATGACTACAGAAGCTTCAACCCCATTTAAAATGTTCGTCACTTTCAAGCTATTCTACATGAATGACAACATCTATTATGGACAAAGGCACTGTAACCACCCCTAATTTGCAAAGCATATTATCTGTGATCAATATCGAAAGATGGAGCACAGCTCACTGAAAGGGCCAATTTTGGAATTCAAGTGACATATGGTTTAAATCCCACAGCAACCACCCTGCGCTAACTAAACAGTGAGGACAGACAATATCCAGGATTTCTAACGCAGAGCTCCACAATTAACACAGCTCTTCCCTTGGGAGTAATGCCACTGTTTACATTTTTGGTTTTCAAGGACAGAGAAAGAGTTTGCTGTTTCCTTCATTGGCTGTGACAAGGTGCAATGCATAATGAACAAAATGCCATAATTGCTCAATGAAGGAACTTTATTAAGCATATGGTGTAACTTTATAAAAAAGAAAAGAAAAAAAACCACATTTCGATTAATATTTTGTTTATCAAGAAGCTGTTTTCGGAGGGTTTTTTTCCAGAAAAATAAACAATATCTACAAAATTACCTCAAATACAATTGTTTCACAGGGCTCCTTCCAGTAGCACTAGTCTTACATCTCTTAACAGTACTTTCCAGGAAATCTGTTTGTTTTAGCTCTAGCCTACTTTGAAAGACAGATAATGAGGGCGTCTACAAGTGCCTAGCTTACTGCTTCATTTAGATTCCATGACTGTTGTCCCAGCTCTTTTCAAGTTATATATTAATGACAAAGGGTTATGAAAGGATTTTATTAAACATTAAGTACCTTGGCAATGTAACTAAAGGCATAAACCACAGCAACCTACATGACAATTACATATTGCAGCTCTAAAAAAAGGAAGCATTTAATAATTATGGCTTTATATAATTCTGATACCTATAAAAATTCTGGACCAAGCTCAGCCCAAGTGTAACTCACTGACTCATTGGGCATATAACAAGGATGAATTAGGGTTGTGCATTCATGGGAATAGCTTTTCCTGTAAGAAACCAATGCATTTTTCAGCAAGCCACATAATAAGGGACTGACTTGGGCCACATAATTCCTGTTTTCATTCCCTTGCGAACTTCCACAGAAGGAGCTGGATGCGTGGCTCTGCTTTGGGTGCATGTTTGTTCACGCTACACCACCACACATCCCAGTAAATCTCCATATATGGCTACTGAATTTATACAGCTCGTCTTCTGAACTATAAAAACAGTCATTCAATACATTTACACAGCAATGAGCATGATACAGTCTCTAGGGGTGGGTTTAGTTTTCCCTGCCATGAGGTATCTATGACACAGGTATGAGCAAAGTACATGTGCCATGGCTAGGTGTCATGGCTACCCTTATCATCTGATATTGTTCCCTATCATGATTTGTTCAGTGGAGTCTGGAACTCTGTTCTCTCTACATCTGGCAATAACCAGAGCTCAGGCACTCAGCACAAACATGGCACTGAATGTGAGTCAGATGAATCCCATCCAACTGAGAGGGATAGGTGTTAAGTACGTTATGTATAACATCTGTGAGCTCTTTCCATAACAAGACCCATTCAGAGGACTGCTGGACAGTGAAGAGGTAGGTGCAGGAGGCAGGGGGAGGCTACCATTACACAGAAATAGGGACATGGAGGGAACTGCCCCACAACCAGTCTTCAGCCCACAGCAGCAGGCAGAACATAAACATGCTGTGCAACCAGGCTCAGAAGCTGGCAGGAACTATCAGATCCCACCACTTAGACATGGCTATTGGATGTCAGGAGATGTATGTTTTAAACTCCTCACCTACCAAATTATATAGTGCATGCAAAAAGTGTCATTCAGTCTAGGTGTCACCAGACAGGCCTCAGTTTGCCCACATGAGAGCGGGCATGTGAGATAAGGAGCACTGGGAGTTAGTTCTGTGGGGTGAAGCCAGAGGTGCTCAGAGACAGTGACAGCAAGAGCTGCACTGACAAATACTCATATCTGCATGTTTCTAAAGATATAGATATGTATATCAATCGCAATTTACAGCATGCAATTTCTGAATTAAGAACAAGTTCACACATTGTACACAAACACATGCATGTGAACTGAGAGCACTGTCTCTCTCTCTCCCACATCACTGACTTTAGCCAAGACATCGTTTTACATCTTATATACAACCAAAGAATCTCAAATGCAAAATTATGAACTTGAAGTAAAATCTATTGGAAAACAGCTTGTGAGCAATCCGAGGGCTGAAATATATTAGCTTATATATAAGCTTGTAGTTCATAGAAATTTATATAAAGTCTTCAGTCTGCTTAAGGATCACAGATTTAGAGAAGAAAGTACAAATACCACTCAATCAAAAAGGGAGCAAAGAACAATCTAGGGGAAGAAAAATATGCCATAAAAAGAGTGGTCAAAAGTGATCAAAGCTGAACTGACCTGAACTGAAAGAATCTTGTAAAAAAAAAAAAAACAACCCAACGCCTACAAAAGATGTCTGGAAGCCCTAGGGATAGAAAACTCTTTCCTGTACAAATTTTAGTCCAATCCAAGTGACATTGTAAAGCAATCTATGCAGCTTCATGAGACCAGAAGAATAGCAGAAGAAAAGATAAGTACTTAGCAGTCTTAGGATTAATGTAACATTGACCACACTAGCAATCATAACCTTCAACTACCTTGATATGCAAGGTAAGCCACAAAGAAATGAAATTCATATGTGGTGAAGATAATGAGGTTAATTTCTTTGTGAGCTATCATGGAAGTTATTATAGCACGTTATCAGTACTTTGCTAAAATTTTTCTCAGTATGGAAATCAATCTTTCCTTCTTCTTGGCTACAGCAGAAAGGCTGAGATTTATAAAGCCTTTTAAGGTGCCTCTAAAATTAATGGGAATTGGATGTCCTCATTACCTACATGCTTTGAAAAACTCAGCCAAAATGCATAAAATGCATAGACAGTGGTTATCATTAAAACCTCTCCAATTTTGCCTTTGAAAGTGGATAAGGATATCATCGTGTTCAAATGATTCCCTGTTAAGAATTTAGCACCAAGAATATTTAGTGAACACTACAGTGCTCACAGTAAATTACTTTCAAAGGCACGTGCAGAGACTTTAACAGTGTCTACACAAACAACTGCATGAAGTAATATAGTAAAGTGAAACTCTGGGTTCTAGGCAACCAGCACTGCAATCCTGAAGGAATGGAATTTATTGTATTTATATGATATTTATTATATATCTTAAGTAGCCACTCTGTTACTCCAGTTGGAAAAGATCAGGTGAGACTAGGCTACATATCCTTAGAGCTAATTGTCTGCTAGTATCTGTAGACTGCAGTCCAGAGGCATGAGTGCAAGGGGCTGTCTGGGCTGGTTAGGTCAACTGGTTGTTGAAACCCTGCCTAGCTCCTAGCTGTCTGAAAACCTCAATAAACCATCTCCGTTTCACCATTGCCATCCACTCAGGCAAAAGCCATGTTGCTCTAGATCAGCTCCCTTATTCCCACATTATTCTTTTTCCCTATATTCTGGGCAAAATGTGCATCCTTACCAGCTGCCTCCTTCCCTTCCCCTGTCTTAATCGTGCCTCCTTTCTCACACTAGCTGTCTGGTAAATGAGAATGGAAGCAAATATCTGGTCTGTAGTGTTACAGTGAGGGTCACACAAACCCCGGACAAAGTTTTTGCTGCTGCTGCTGCTACCCTTCTAGCTGCACCCACATGGGCAAGCTTATATCTAGCTCTGGCACTGATATCATAAACATAAGCAGCGCAATCACATTCCGCAGTAGAGTGCAGACAAGAAAAAAAGAAGAAGAAAAGCTTCAGCCTTGTGTAATTTCCATGATTAAAATCAACAGCAATGTCTGACTAATTGGCCCACAAAGGCCTTTGCACTGGCATAATTTAAATAAGCTTAAAAACAGAACAAGGTTAAAAAACCAGCATGGCTCAGCCTACCAACCTAGCTACAGAGTCTCTTCACTCAGTTTGAGTTACACAGGGCTTGCTTGCATTAACCCTACAGTGCTGCCCCGGTATTCTGGCCCCACTGAAAAGTGACACTGATGAATGTGTTCACTATCAACATCACCAGCCATTTCACCTCTGAACGTGGACACTGTACTATTAAAGGGTTGCAAGGGGATGAAAGCACACATCTTCCCTCTCCTTCTCCATCTCAGTGCCTCATCTTCCCCTCTCTCCTTACTTGCACAGACTTACATGGAGGTGGGAGAACCAGCAGCTTCTCAGTTACTGGGAGCAATATCTGTGACTTGACCTCACATGTCATGGACAAGTGGTCACATCCACATGCAGTCATGCATGAGGCAGATGAAGCTTGTCCTGTATTCGTCAAAAGAAGCCATGGGAAGGCTGACATGGAAGTAGACCAGATTGATTTCTGGACATCTCTTCCAATACCAGGGGTGAGATCTCTATTGAGAAGGCCATGGACCATTGAGAAGGCTACAGCCCACTGGAAAGCACTAGATGAGACCTTGACTGCATATGCCCAGCTCCAACTGACTGCATTAATTCAGTATGAACCAGAAAACAAAGCAGTCGGTGAACTTTGTTATGTAACTGTCGCTGAATTCACATTTGGGGCGGCAGGCCAGCGGGTGACAGAAACCACTCTGGCAACTGCTAATTGGCCTTAGTAAGGAGCAAGTCAAAAAGATTGGCCCGGGGCAATGTAATTAGCAAAGTCATTGGCAGCTTATGCCAACAGTCTAGTTTAAGAAAGTAATAAATAGTTAAAACAGCAGTCTCCTAGGGGCAGGAGCACATACATAGGAAGAGGCTAACACCACGAAGCAGCTATTGCCCAAGGTGTAACAACCCTGTGTAGAGGTGGAGCTGCCACCAAGGACCCAACATGTCCCTCTGCTAGAACAAGTATCTGCCTCCCAGGGTTCAGGGTCCTGGTCTAGGCTGGAGAGGGGTTGGGGCTCCAGTTTGTGTGTCATAAATCTATGTGTGTGACAGAATGGAGTTCTTAGAACAAAGAATCACAGTGATCCACTCACTAAACTCACCTTGCAAAGCAAAAAGGTTTTAGCTGTTACATTGCCAAATGGTGTGGGCCAGTTTCTGCCGCCACTCTACTCAGTGCCTCAGTGACAGTGGATTCAGATGCAACTTAAATTGAGGGGCTGTGCAAGAGAACAGAAACTCCCAGGCTGTGTCCTGCCAAGACTCATCACACTGTGCATCCAATGAGATGAAAACTGGTGGACATGGGCCCATCTGCCAGCTCGCAGAGATGGAGGCTGCAGGAGCAGGGAACAAGCAGGGAGGAAATAAAGAGAAGTGGGGAATGGGCTTTGCTCCCAAACACCTTGCTCAGCACATTGAGGCCTGCTGTAATTTGCTGCCCATAGGTTAAGAGCAAATTACTGTCCCCTGTAGCAAAGATGAAGAGAGGAGGCTTGTGAGGAGCATGCTGTCTCCCAGACCAGTTCCTGAGATAAGGCAACTACCAGGCTTCTGCACTGCTCAGAGCGCAGCCCCAAAGTAATGAGCCTGGCTCTGGCAATAAAGTGATTGTGGCAGTAAAGTGAAACAGCCATTATGTACTTGGCAACGGCTCTAGCCTTGAGATAACCTGCTCTTTAATTGAGCTGAGGCATGTTTTCATTCTTTCTCAAGTTGCATATTATTTATGGGTACAATGTGTAATAATAAAAACTACATATCTTGGGAAAAACAATGAGCAAAAAGTCAGCTGGAAGAACACTACACAGCGGGCGTATATTTTTCTAGAGAGGTAGTCATCTATTTTAAGTACCATTGTGTTCTGTTTCACTGTGGTAAATCCACACAGAAAGGAGCAGAATACTAGCAATGTTTTTGCACGTACAGAGAGACCCCATTTAAAAGCACAACCTCTAGGAACGTGTCGTGAAGTACCTCGCGATATACTCATCTCTCCCAGTCTGTACCCCTGGTGAAATGCCAGTGGAGGGCATGGCCACATAAAGTACACCACATGCAACTGCTCCAAAGTGGTCATCCCCAACAGAGTATCTTCCCAGTCCTCTATAAAAGGAGCAGCAAAAATTGCCCTAGGTTTCCTTCCATACATCAGTGCACTAAGCACAGGCACTATTGACAGGTGGGGAGGGGCGGGAGAGGGGAGGAAGGAATACACTGCCTTTATCCATTTTTAATTGCTGGAGACTGTAAACTTGTTCTTAAGGAAATAAATACTTTACTACTTTCCTTTCCTACTCTCAGCATGTGAGCGCATTTAGTTTATCGATGGGCATTTAATAATAACTTTCAATACCGGAATTTTCTCAATTGCTTCTTCAGATTTTTTGCTCCAAACCGCTGCGGTTGGATTACTCATGGGAAAAGCTGAGCAAATGGATTTGGTGTAGTGTGCATCTGCACAGAGAGAGAGTGAGAGAGAACAGAATCAAAAGATAAATCAAATTATTTTTCTTTAAAGTCTTTCTCATTGCACAATAACCTTTTATCTACAACCCCACTGTCACAAATACGCTGTTTAACGCTTTGTGCCTTGTCATCTGTGAACAGGAAAAGCAGGACGGCACTGCACATGTCTTAAAATTCCTTTATAGCCAACAGGTCCTTCGTTTTAAATGGGAGCAGGGCTACCTCCTGGTTTGTCAGCCTGACACAAGCCAAATATGGGGAGAACTGACTGAGGGGTGAAAAAAAAAAGAGGGCTAGAAAAAAAGAAAGAAAAGGAAAGAATGCTGAACCTGTAATGTAAATCTCATGTTTAATTAGGAGAGCTGAAGAATTGTGGCCAGGAAAAACATGTTTCTCCGTAAGTGGTTTTGAATAGCACTGAAGATGAATATAATAAGGCTGACAAATACACCTTGGAGGGTGACTGCAAGAATAAAATCGATTTATTTAATAATTTAGAAATTGCTTCCAGCCATATCTCCCATTAAAATCTGAAGGCCATTGTATTCTGTATTTCTTTGGTCTTTTTTCTCCCTTTTAGTTATGCTTCACCAGCTTTAATAAATAAGTAATATATGGGGGGGAAACACTTATCTCGAGTGCTTTGCCACAACCCTGTAGGGCTCTTTGATTCTTTCTGACTCTAAATAGATCAAACCAGGAACAATCATCTCCCTGGAGAGGAATGCTGTTTCAGGTTTAATACTCTAAATATAAGCAAGGAAATCCAAAATTTAAAATTGTACTAATGACCATCAAAGATCGAAGCAAGTAAGCAACATATTAAACGCATATTCTAGTTTCCAAAACCAAATGAAAAATCACCTGGATATGTAAACAGCAGTCAGCAGCTCTTTTGTAGGAAGAGTTAAAGGGAAATGAGACTTAATAAGACTAATAATTAATCCAGAGATAACATTTTCTTTATTCTATCACTTGTTTGGAAGTTTTCTCTTTATAAATGTTTGTGCAGCTCAAGCTTCCTAACATTTTTCTTCTGAAGGCATTTCAACCATAATTGTGAGAGATTCTTGTTTTTGCACTGTGCATTTTAAGAAAAGGAATATATTGGACATTCTGCTTGTTAATCAATTAAACATTAAGTACTCACCACCTTATTCATGGAAAAGCAAATGTAGTCCAGGGACAATTCCTCTGAAACTATTTTATGCAAAATTCATGGTGTGAATTCTATAAACAATTCATAAAGTCAAGTACGAGTTTGATATAGGTGCATATCACCAATGTAGGCCAACTTCATTTACACTGGAAAATTAAACATAAGCACAGAAAATGCCTTTGTGCTCACTTGAGTCTGATGATAAAGCAAGCTGCATGGTCAGGGGTAGCTTCCTTCGTTGCTCTGCCAGTTTGTTTTGCTCACTTGCAAGATCAACAGAATAACTGAACTCTGCTATACCAATAGCTATAACATTAATTAGTTCTTTTCTGCTAAGTACTTCCATTTTCCCCTAATATTGTTCCTTTTAACCATTCCAAAACTAAATAAAATGGACAAAGGAGAGAGAAAAGAGCATACACTAAAAGCCATTATAAAAGACCTAGTTAAATCGATGTCTTTCAATTGATGTCAGTGGACTTCAGATAAATAAACGGGAAATTACATGAACGTGCTCTTACTTTTCCCAATATACCAACAAAAAGCAGCTTTTGAAAGTGCTTACATAATAGGCCCACGTGGATTTCCTTCAGCAGCTAAGGCAAGGCAGCCCTCTCCACCTCAGACTGTTGTTTGGCAAGCCGTGAGCACACAGCTGGACCGTGGGAGCAGAGCCAGCGGTTTTTATCCGTGACATAACTGCATTCTTCAGATGGGATTACACATTACACATTGTAACCCTATTGTCTTAATCTCCTGACACCTTAGCTTCTGACTTTCATACCTTAGGCTTCTTAGACTCTCTTTGCACAGCCTTTGGTAGGCATGTAGTCTCCACAAGGTTTGGGGAAGGATTATGCCCTTCTCAGCAGCTCACCAGTATGATTTGCGGGGTCTAAGAAAGGAGCTCACACCTCTAAACATTGTTTCTTTTTGGCCACATCTGGACAAACACCTCTGACTGGACTAAAAGGTATCAGTTTCCCTGGCAAATGCCAGAGCATGAGGGAGATTTTCCTGTGGGTGAGAAGAACAATACAATGGAAGAAAACCAAGCACAGTTCCTTTGCACGCTCATCTCCAGTAAAAATACAGGCTTGTGCCCCTGAGGCATGGCATGGTTTAAGCCCTTTCTCTTAAGTTTAGAAGTTAGTTCCCATTATTCCTGCAACCCTAAGGGGAAGATGGTGTGGGCTGTATCTCAGCCTTGGCGGTTGAGAGGACAGGACAAGGGTAAAGAGCTGCAACAAGGCTATGTGGGTAGATGGGCAATGTGGCACTCACTCTCAAAGATCACTGCATTTCCCTTTGAGCAGGCTTACAGTGCTCTCTGCAATGGCTTTATTCAGTTCTTTAGGGGCTCTCTTCAGGCACCTCTATTAGGAGCCCCATAGCCTCTATCACGTCATGCAGACTGCGAGCTTTTCAAGTATTTCTTCCATTAGGGGACCCCTGAGAACTGGTACTTGGGCCAGGCCCTGCAGAGTGGTAAGCAAACACCAAAGCCATTCACTGTTTGGTTTTGTGCTAAGGTCTCATTGACAAATACAGAGAGCTTATTGTTGAGGAGAGGGAAAAAAAAGCAGGTGAAGAGTGGGTAATGAGCTTCCTCTGTCTCTTCTTCTTCATCACAGGTATCTTGCTCCCTTGTCAGGGTTAGCCCTGATAAGCAGCACGGAGGCTGTGGCTGGCATGGACAGTGTGCCATATTTCAACAGCCAGCTTTTCCTATAATCCTGATTATTCTTTAGAGCTCAAGTGAGGGAGGGGGAGGAGGTGGATTTTGCTGCTTTCTGTCCCTGTGCAGGACTGGTTTTTCTCTCGTCTGCACTGGGGCAGGCTCATTGCTCGTGTATGTGACCTGCAAGAAACCCAGCAAAAGGGAGGAGGAGACATCGCTCAAGCAAGCAAAGGACAAAAGTGACTTGATTGTTACTGCTGCTGCTGCTATGGGAGTTGCTAAGAGGAGGCACAAAGGCCCCTGGACATTATCACTGGAAAGTCATTAGGAAGCTCATGGCCACACCACAGCACAAAATGCAAGTACTCCTATCCGAAGGCATCGGCATGGGCACAGGGGGCTCAGGAGGAGGAGGAAGGGGGATTACTAAGCAAAGAGAAGGTGCAGTTTTTTCTCTGAAAGGGTGGAATTGAACTAGAAAGAGGTGGGTGGAGCTCAGTGCAACCAGGCTGTGGGTTTGTTGGGGTGGGTTTCTTTCTGGTTATAAAGTTTGCCCCTCCCTTCAGGATATTCCTTTTTTAAAAAGTTTTATTCATGAGTTGTTAACCATTTTGTTTAGCAAATCGGTTTATCCCAATGACCTTTCCCTGCTTTAATTTTAGAGATGGCAGATGGCTCTAAAGAAATCCCCCTTAAATGCAGACCCAGACCCAGCCTGTTTTGTCACACACTGGACCTGCATCAACATGCCAAGCACAGCTCCAGAAAGAAGACAAAGTCCCCGAGAAAGAAGCAGGGAGAGAGAAGGAGGGGGCAGGGAAGAGAGAGAGCCTAGACACAGTCCAGGTTGACTGCTTCCTGCATTGTTAATAGTCTGGGATTTTTCGCCAGCACCATTTGCAACTCCTCACAGTATCAGTACACAGGAAGAAAAGTCTGTGGAGGATGTCCTATAGGATTGGCGTGCCCAGGTCTCTGTTGCAAGAGATAAACTTAGAAGAAAAGAGAAACTACTAGGACTGAGGGATCTGTGCAGGAATGAAGGGCAGGAATGATATGTAGAAAGCAGAAGCAGTGCTGAACCAAGCTGAGCTCCTGTGCTGGTGTGAAAATACAAAACGGGGTCAAGCAGGTTGGAAAGAAGTACGGTAAAAAGCAATTTGAAGCCCTAGCACTTTGAACTGCCAGCTCAGCTTCATGGTGACTCCTCTTCTGGCATCCACGCAAAGAGCAAAGTGTCTTTCCAAAGGTGTCCTGCCCCAACCTTTGTAAAAGACCTCAGTCTCACTTTCCTCTCCCCTGACACATTTCCAAGTTTTAGCCCGTTCAGTTGTTATGGATGAGTAAGTGAAGCATGTTCAAGAGTTATCATTTATCTCTTCCCTAGTTGTCAAATTAATGAGAAAAATCTATACAAATTGTCACATCTCCTATCTTTCTCAGCTGATAAGTAATATCACCCAGAGATGCCAAATTCCAAGAAGTGATTCTGTTTATTTTAGCCCACCATCACATAGCTCTGGTTGAAAATGTGATGAGAACAACAATGGTTTCAACAAAATAACCCAAAAGCCTGTAGGGATGAAATGCATTCAAGTTCCACGCCACTGGTTTCCTCCCTGACCATGGTTTATGGCTAAAATGAGATCCCAAGCAGGGCTTACAAATGACAATATGAGCTTCTGACTCAAACCAATCCTTTCCAGTCTCCAGAGGGACTGTATATACATATTTCTGGTAACCATTTAATTCTGTGATTATTTAAAGCATTTAAGTGAGCCCTATCTGCTTTCCTGGCTGGATTTGGTTATTTTGAGGGGAAAACTGGGGTGAGGATGCAACCACATCATGTCATAAGTCACAATCCACCACATCAAAAAGGGATAAAGGGGAAGGTACAACCCACTATTTCTTCCTTTCTTTTCACTCAACCCTATGGACTTCTGTGGGGTAGGCACACGTAAGTGCTCTGTTGACCCAAGTCCTACCAACAGGAACTTCAACCCATAGCCAATGTATAACCATTGAATCACATTATAGAACATTGGTTTATGTGTTGCACTGCTGGGAATAGATTAAGATATCAAGAGCAGCAGTCACAAGCCCTTTTTACCTTGAGAAATGTGTCTGCTCTACCTGGAAAGCAGAGTGCAAGCTTCTTCACGGTGCCTCTCGTCTTCTTTTCATTCTGCATGGTCTGTTTTTGACTCAGCTTAATCAAAGTTCTCCCCTGAGACCAGAGATACAGTGGAGGAAGACAAAAGGGCTCCAACTGTGTCAAGGTCAAAAGCAGCCCTAAGTTAGTATTGATGAATCTCACTGATGCATCCTGCAAGTGCCACTATGTCACTCAGTTCTAACCCATGGACAATGAGGGAATTGTTTCTGTTGAGAGACATGCAAGGTACTGCTCCAGCATAACAAAGATAACGGCCTCCCAATGGTTTGCTGCAAAGTAGTGCTTGATAAAGTGATCACTACTCCCCTGGCATTTTCGTGAAAATGGAGAAAAAAACTCAAAGTTCTAACATCACTGAAGTACAGAGCCAGGATGTTGACTTCACTGTTTTGTCTCATATGTACCTTCCCATGAACTGTTTGCCCTCCTCAAAACACACTCCAGCCCTGCTACAATTAGAGGCAAGTGACCAATTTCCATCAAATGACTTGCCCACAGGGCACAAGTTTGGGCATTTTTTAGTTTTGCTTATTCCCCAAGTGGGTTATGATTTCCTCAAATGTTTCTATTCAAATCATTTTTCCTGAGTGACTTCTGTGGAATGTCAGTTAACTGAGATGGTCCATGATCATTTCTTTTCTCTTATGCAGCTCAGAATCTGGAGGTCTATCAGACCATTGTGTCTTCCATTTGCTCAAGGAGAGGTAGCAGCAAAACAGCATTTGGAAATTTTATAAAATATTAAATCTCCTGCTTTCTAGGCCACACAGTCCTTGCCTGAGGCAGCATTCATATAAAAAGTTAAGCTATTACAAGATTTATTGCCTAGATGCAAAGGAGCACATGAAGTCTATGTCTCAGCCAGTTGGAACACAAACAGATATTACTCCTAAGTTGCCCTGGACTGTGCAGGAGACAGGCAACAAGAAAAATGCAGTAGGTTCAATGCAGACCAGCCTGTGCTAAAATAAAAGCACCAACCTGCAAGCACTCATGCTGTATAAAATAATCATAGAGGGCACAGCCAGACACAGTCCACATACACTGTGCAGCTTCTTCAGTGCAACAATTTGTCTTTACCAGCATGACATCAATCACTAACATGAAAGATCCTGACAGTAGGAGGCAAATAGCTGTCTGAGGAAGGACCTTCAGTACATGTACTTAGATTCATTCACCATAGGTTCAACCATCCTGTGCTCCACATGGGAAAAAGATATGTGGTATTTGGGATGGGAAGTCACTGGTATGGCTTCATATGCCAACTGTACTCAGCGTTGATATATGGACCAAGCTTCCCAGGGGCTCCTCAAAAGATGTTCATTTCTAAGACCTGATGCTTCGCTTCTTCTCTGTGCTACTCAGTGTCTGCAGACTGACAGATGTTTGGTTTTTTCATTATACTCATGTGAGGAATATGATTTTACAGGAAGTCAGAATGGAGTGGACCATTTTCAAGTGGTTTTATGAAGACATGTGGAAGCCACGTCCCTCTATAGCCCTAGTGAGACTTCTTCTATCATAACTATTGCACATTAGCTTTTTTCCTCCAAAGTGGTGATTCTCCAGTGCTTAACAAAGCTTTTAGCTCAACACTGCAGTGAGACAGTAGCATTGTGAATGCATTATGCCACCTGCCTCGAACTGAATATTGTAAGAAGATCAACTCTGCATTCAGCAAACCAGAAATAGTCTTCATCAGTCACACCATACTGTCCTCGCTGGAAAGCCTTTGCATTCAGCATAGTTTTGGTACATCTCTGGAGCAAGTTTCATCCACTGCAAGTGCCTCATGTACACAGAGCCAAAACATTCACTAGTTACAGTAGGAAGAGTTTTCCCATCTTTACACGTGCACACACACATACATAAAACAGTGGTGATAATTTTTTAAGCCAAAGAAACATGTAATGTCATTTCCAAATTTGATTTAGCAAAAAATCCTCACAGAATTATAAGCTCAGGCTGGAAAGGACTTCTGAGGTCCCCTCATTCAACCAACATCTCTGAGCTTAATGCTGAAAATGATCACCAGCTTCAGCCCTCACTGTGACTATCCCTTTTCACCTGGCATTGAGATGAAGAGCCATAAACTCCATTTTAACTAAGAAGATATATTCTTCCGACACCACCTTTAAATATCCACAGCTACGTTCTCTGAAGATAAAAGATAAGCTTTTTTTTATTCTTTTATTACTCAGTTTGGAGAACCTTTGCTCTCTTTGCATTGTTAGCCAAACAAATGCATACCATGACTTCAGAAATGCTATATTCCACAGTAGTACAACAGCATCATATAAGATTGACATCTGTGTTGGACTATCACTGACCATAGAACCATAGAATAGGTCGAGTTAGAACGGACCTTTAAAGGTCACCTAGTCTAAGCCCTTGCAATGAGCAGGGCTAGATTAACTAGATCAACTAGATCTTCAACTAAATCATTTTGCTCAGAGCACCATCCAGCCTGACCTTGAATATTTCCAGGGATGGGACATCTACCACCTCTCTGGACAGGGTGTGCCAGTGTTTCACCACTCTCATTCTAAAAAGTGTCTAACTCTACTCTCTTTTAGTTTAAAACCATTACTTCTTCTCCTATCACAACAGGCCCCACTGAAAACTCTTGTCTTATAAGTCTCCTTTATGTACTGAAAGGCTGCAGTCAGAAGCCTTCTCTTCTCCAGGCTGAACAACTCAAACTCTCTCAGCCTTTCTTCCAAGCACATCTATTCTATCACTATGACCATTTTTGTGACCTTTCTCTGGACTCAGTCCAACAGGTCTGTGTCTTTCAAGTGTTGAGAACTCCAAAACATGATGCAGTGCTACAGGTGGAATCTCACAAGAACAGAATAGAGGGGCAGAATCACCTCCCTCGACATGCTGATCCTGCTGCTTTGGATGCAGTCCATGATAGGATTAGCTTTGAGGTCTGTGAGGGCACACTGCTGGCTAATGTCCAGCTTTTCACTCACCAGTACCCTTAAGTCCTTCTCAGCAGAGCTGATCTCCATCCCTTCATCCCTGAGCCTGTATTGATACTGGGGGTTGTCTCTGGTGCAAGTGCAGGTGCTTGACCCTACAGTTGGACTTGTTGAACCTCATGAGGTTCATGCAGGCCCAGTTCTTGAGCCTGTCCAAGTCCCTCTGAGTAGCATCCTTCCCCTCAGGCATTAGCTGCACCACTCAGCTTGGTGTCACCTGAGAACTTGCTCAGGGCTTGCTTGATCCTACTGTCTTATGTCCTTGATGAAGATATTAAATAGTATTGGACTCGATACAGACCCCTGAGGGACACCACTTGTCACTGATCTCCATCCCGACATCAAGCCATTAACCAGTATTCTCTGGGTACAATCATCCAATTCACCATCCATCAAAGCCATACCTCTCCAATTTAGAGAGAAGAATGCTGTGGGAGACTGTCAAAGGTCTTACAGAAGTCCAGATAGATGACCTTTGTATATATAGATGATCATGATACTCTATCTTTTCAGGCTACAGAGGGGAATTATGGCAGTCAACATAAAATGAAACAGAAATGCAGGTTTAGAATAGTCTGTTCTTGGAACATGAAAAGTAAAGTGTTTCTTATTTCTCAAAAAGTGTTTTTAAAGAAGTATGCATAGTGCATAATACAGAGGTGTAATTCATTATAATAAATAAAAAATAAGGGAAACTGGAAATGAAGATGAATGACAAAACTCACTTGCACCAAGGAAAAATTTTACTGCTGCCTTGGCACTGCAAATTTAAATTCACTGCTGCAGTCCTCTCTGTCACATTAGTTGACTACCTTCTTGGGAAATATTTATGTGACTAAGGGTTTGCAGGATAAGGCCGAATATAAATAATAATAGGATCACTTAGGCAGAGCTTTACATCTGTACAAACATCGTCTAATGAATTCCTGCCGGAGTTCTGCTGTTGACTAAGGAAATCATGTGAGAACCTTCACAATAAATGAAGCAGCAAATACATTTTGGATCAAAGGAAATCATACAGAAAAACAAATTAATATACAAAGGGCTGCAGTCATTCTTGGCATATTTCCTTCTCAGTCATTTAGAGTCTCTTTGGGCACTGGCACTATTTACTTTAGAGCAAAACCTCCTGGCCTTTGAACTGAAAGACCTTCAGTCTTTGATATCAGAGATCTCATGTTTAATCAAGAGGACAGTCTTCAGAGGGAAGCATGTAATATGTGCAAACTTCAACTCTATACAGTGTGAACTCTCACACAGGAGTGACCTTTTCATTCTACCATTGTGCAATGTGGACACAGCAAGGTCCAGATCCAAAGACTCCTAGGCACTCAGGAATACAAACAAATAACAACAGTCAAAATTTTAACCAGGCTGTGGCTATACTGAAACTAACACCAAATGCTTCAGCTGGGTGCTCTTCTTGAAGTAAATATCTTTGAAAACTAACCTCCTCCCTACATGGCTTTAGGAACTACAGCATTCCCTGCAAATGCAGAAGCTGTTTGCATTGATAATCTCCACCAGACTCCGTTCTGTTTGTCTTCTGCCTCACGGCACATGCACAAGACCAGGTAAAGGCACAAATAGTATTTTCAGGCTCAGACAATAAGGGAGAAGTGCCTTGGTCCCGTTCAATTGACCTGCCAGACATTACCAGAGATTCCTGCCGATTTTTTACCCTCTCCCATGTCCTCTTAAGTCAAGTTCCAATGACAACCTTGTCATACTCTAAAAACCTCACTGAAAGATAATTTACTAATATTACCCATTTTATCTTCTTTTTCAATCTGGAAGAAGTGTCAGTCATCCCTGTTCTGCATGTGTGTTGTGTGTATAATACCAGGATAAGACACCACTGTTAAAGAGCTTCCTAACTATTCTGCTTTCCAGGACTTTTTTTTTTTTTATTTAAGAGATGTCTCTTAAATGAAAAACCCTTTTTCCAGGAAGTCTGTAGCCATTGCTTCCTACTTTCCACTCTACATCTCTAAGTCATGCCATATTCTTCTTTCTCCTCCAGGGATAACACACCCTTTGCTGCCCACCTTAGCAGCAGGCTAGGATACTCAGTGTGCTCTCCACATCTACCTCACAGCCTGACAGAGTACTATCCCAGGAGACATCAAGATCCTTGAGACATCAAGACTCATTCAATTCCCACAAACAGGTATCTAGCTCCACTTGAGGTGCCCTCAATACCCACACATGGATACTCAGCACAACACAGGCAGAAAAGGCCAACCCCCTGAGACTGGCTGGATGGGATGCCCTAGGGTACCACAATAAAGATGGACATACTCATGCCAGCAGCCGAAATGAGTCCATGGGGCAGGATTCATTTTTGCTTGACTGTATTGATCACTCCTCCTTGATTATAATGGGGCTTTTGGACCTGCATCTGATGTTTAGACATCCAAGTATCGGGCAGTATAAACTGGAGTTTAATCTGTCTTAATTCCTTGAGATTGGATTTCAGTCCTCAGTGTTGACTGGTTCTTGAGGGCCCCATGTGCATAGCTCCAGCCTGCAGGAATCTTTCCAGTTAGCATAGGGAGCTCTTGATTGTACTGTTGGGAGATGAACAGCAATGTGCCTCCTAACAAACACCACTGATCCTTCACTGGAGCTAGCTCTTTGTCAGGGATGAACCCTGGAAATGCCAAAATGTGAATGAGAACAATCCAAAAGCAAAAAAACTAAAAAAAAAAAGGCAAGAAGTTTTGTCTCAGATGAAGACCTGCAGAAGAGGGAACTGCAGAAATGGCAGGAAGGAAGAGTGGAGATCCATAATGCAAGTCAGCATGCACGAGAAGGGCAAGTGAAGCTAAAAACATGGATGAGTAGTGCTGTACTTAAAGGAATCCAGCATCCCTAGTGATGCAGATAATGTTGAGTGGTGAGATCGAAACAGCAGAGACCATCTGATACAGATGCCAGCCTGTAAGGATATAAATATATGGATGAACTGTCAGCCTTGAATAAAAAAAAAAGGGAAGAGGTAGATGCCGGAGTTACACATCAAAGGAGCAGCAAATTCCTAACAAATTTTTTTCAGACATCCTCAACTACTGTCCAGTAAGTCAGTCAAACTGCCTGCAGGGAGAAAATTTAGAGAAACAATTTCTCACCTCTTTAATGCTCTAAAATTAGCATTTCCAGGAAATGAGCATGTGAAGAGGAGCGATTACTCTTGGCATAGAGCTAAAAAAAACCCCAGTAGATAATGTTACCTGAATCACTTCTACTGACTGCAGAAAAACTAAAATATGTCCAAGGGGTTAGCTGGGTACCAAAAAGGGACCTGCTAACACCACATTTGAAAAACAAAGGATATGTCAGCAAATGAGCAGGAAAATATCCTGAAGGTTTAAAGGAAGGAAATGAAATCCTGAGAGGTGGCAAGAATACAATCTATTCATGGAACTGATATGAAAATCTCCAAGGCATGTATACTGCTGAACACAAAAATAAAATTATTTTTAAAAAAAGAGATGAAACACAAAAGCAAGAAACTAATGAACACAGCAGCCTGGCTTGGCTCAAGGGCCTCTTTGAACCAGTTAGAAACCCTTCAGCGCTTGGAAATCTGACCAATGTAATGCAAGAAGCATAAAGTACAGCAAGCAATAGGTAGGGAGTGGATGAGAGGAAGCTGAAAGGATTTCACAGAGAAGCAATACCTAAAAGTCATAGAAGATGCTTATAAACAAGAAGACAGTTTGGGAATGTGCAGTGTCTGCTGGATTGTCAAGGACTAAACAAGGAAGTTGTTAGGCAGAGCCAGAGAGAACAGGAACCATAGAGGAATCTCTGCGTTACCACATGACTGACTTCCTTCATAGATGGATACCCTTAGCATTTCAAGGAACAGTCTTCTATTGTCATTTTTCCAGTATGCTTTAAATGGCTTTACAGATTACATGCCCAATTCCAAATGCTTGGGCAAAGTTTACAGAAACCAGTTATTAACTATTATTATTGTTACAGGCACATATTTCCAAGACCCTAAATAATCACCATTGTGTTTCAATGCAGAGTATTTCTTTACAATCTGAAAACATAATGGCAGCAGACACACTGAATAGAGAAATGTATTTTTGATTATGTGATGGCAATAATTGCCTTCCCTGCTTTTATATGAATTGAATATTTAAAATATCATCATAAAAATAGCAATCCTTTAATAGGTATTATCCTCTCCCATAATGGAAGCACAGGTCACAGAATACTTTCTTTTCTATTCCTCATTATTGATGCTGCTAGAAACCAGGCTAATAACTTCATTGTCATCGCAACATTTCTGCAAGGTTTTGCATGTGTCTAAAATGCAAATATTAACCTCTGCTTTAAACATTTGCTCTCCAGCATGCAACTGAGAACCCTCTCTCTGAGAACTCCAGATAAGGTGTCTGGCCTGCAATAAAGGAGCTTTCCCAGTTTCTTGGTAAGAGGGAAAAAGAGAGTTCTTTATCGAAAGCCTATTAGCATATTTAGCCTCATTAATAACCTCACTGCAGCATTAATTTGCTTAATTACTGCACTTAAAAATCAACATGGTAACTAATTAATTCAAAGGCTGGGAAAAAAAAAAAAACCACAACAACAACCAAAAACAGCCAACCACATTTGGAATTATAACACATACATATACACATGGCCCTGCTTTTTTGGAAAACCATCTTTTTATTCTGTTTCCATGAAACATGAAGTCTGTGGACACAGCATGTCGAAAGTTATCTGTTCAATGATTTATTATAATACATTTTCCCAGATTTTCTCATTTAGGCTTCTCTCCTGATGAATCTTCCTATATAAATGGGGTGAGTGCATCTCAACAGCCTGCCTGCTATCAGGACCTCCAGCTCCATTACCCACTATTAAGATCTTGTTCTCTTCCTCTGCAAACCTTTCTTTCTTTTTTACTGGCAATGGCCAACAGGCACACTAAATCCTTAGCAGGTTATTGGAAAATAGGAGTTGACTTCTCTCCAAACAGCCCCAAAATTACATTCTCATAGTCCAAAAGAGATCAAAAAAACAAGACACATACCCCAAAAGAAAGGCCCAACCCCAAAACATCACTCTCCATTTCCTGAAAAAAAATGAATATCTTGAGGTATTTGGTTCACCCTTAAAATTGTCACCATCAGAATTGGGAATGATACTTCATCTTCTTAACTGGTTGCTTACCTGTCTTACATCTCAGCAAGACAAAACTGTCACAAACCAACTAATGCTCCAGGACCACTCTGAGCTGACTGTCTCTCACATGGTGCCAACAAAGGCTGCCCAGTAATGCAGGGGTTTCTTGCAGTGATGCTGCAGTGGTGCTCACAGAGGCATATGATCCATAGCTGTCTTAACAGGAAACCTTAACTGAAATACAGGCACATCAGAAAACAATTATGTCCAGCCCTGCTACTCAAGCTGAAAAATCTAATTACATATCAGCAAGAAGGTGGTAGATCTGGACAGGTCACCATGCTGCTATTTGGTTGCTGGGGAAGCTCACTTTGCACGATGAGCACTTGGTTGCTGTTTTAGTTTCTTGGTGTCCTCATCCTTTTATACTTTGGCATGTACCAGCTTGGTGAGGCAACTAATAACGGAGGATTTCAAGGTGCTGGCCACATCTGTCCACAACTTTATTCTCTTGCATTTTTTCTGTTTATGCAACAATCTTGCTTACTCTCAGCTGTACTGTTAAAGAGAGACATCAGGAAGAGGACTGACAGAATCTGCTGTAGGTACCTTAAACCTTTTGAAGCCTGGCATTATGGCTCACATTACCTTGCAAGAGCATTGTGTTTAATTAGTATCTCTGTTTGTACTAGCAGTGTTTACTAAAAGACCAGAGTAATCTATCAATGTAGTGGTAATTTTCCTGAGCTTTTAGTGTCTTTTTGGGTATCTAAAACTTGAGTGAAAGAGAAGTTCTCCCCTGTTCCAAAGCTCGTTCACCCTGGAAATAAAAAAATTCAGTAGACATTCTCTTTCCAGTTGAAAACTTCAGAAAACATTCTCAAGAGTCTGTATCCTGGCAAGCCCGGATCTGGTTCAGGTAGGAAACTCAGGCTGTCAGGATGCAGAAACAAAATAGACAAAAAACTAGGTTGCCTGCACAGCCCTCTCCAAAACGTATTCCTAACACTGATGCAGTTCAAGTACTCACAAAATGCACCCTGAGGCCTCTTACTTCTGAAGGTACCCTTCTTCTGTATAACAGCCTGAAGAAGCTTTTATAGAGTTTCACACAATTATCTTGTCTCTTACATTCTTGTTCCCTCCTCCATCCCTTTGCCCTGGAGTCATGTATAAGACATTTCTTTTCTGCACAGTATCTCTCCCCACCTCATAAGCCCACCACCTGGCAGATGTGTCTTTTGTGACCTGCAGATTCAAACTCTCCTCATCAGAGCAGAGAACAAACCTGGAGTTTAAAAACCTTTAACTCCTTGAAAAACTGCCATAGCCAGGAGGCCACTATGCAAGAGACAGACTCTTCATCATGTTCCAGATGTCTTTTGCAGCAAAGGAATGAGCCTTGTTCCATGCTGTAAGAAAAATTTAAGTTACCATTTGAAAAGGCGCTACAGTGAGGTGAGTGATGCTCCTCACCCGAGCCAGGAGATGGGCACTTTGGGGCTTCAGGTTGGGATGGCCAGGCAAGCAACTGATGGGCAGCAAAGGATTTAAGAACTTCCAGATCTTGCCTCTGTTTTTGGTGCACTGCAGTGCCCAGGCTGGAAATTCTGTAGCAGTGTCACATTCATTACAAAAATGAAGGATGTTGTTAAATTAAACATGAGGATGAATAATGAGAGCACACACTCTGTTATTTATCTGACTTTTTAAATCATTTTACATATTTTATAAATCAGACCACTTCCAGAACAGAATGAGCCATAAATTTCTGTGCAGCTACCTCAGTGTCTGCACCACCAGAATTGCCAATGTACCTTCCTGCACAATAATCTAGTATTCAGGAAAGAATGGGGTAAATTTGGCACTACCTGGATGTCTCTGCTAAGAAGTAAGCATCAAAAAGAGACTGGTTTGTTATATGAAAAGTTAACTTTTGATTCATGCATTGATCCAATGTGTGACTGAAGCTGTTCAGATCACTTTAAAACTTTGGCTTGAGGCTATGTACAGTCACTTAAAGATAGCCTACTTTTTGGGAAGACGTCCTTTTTGGCCATTTGTGAGGGTAGCTGAAGTCCCTGGTCACAGTTCTGGGTCAACTTGTACCATTCCCACCAAGTTCTTTAGCAGAGGAATTACAGACTGGACACAGAGAGCAAGCAAAGAGCCAACACTGAGCTCAATTAGCAAAAGATCTATTTAAGGAAGCATGTCTAGCATCTGTTCTATCAAGCATATGTACTTGCTCATTGCTGTACACCATTAAGACTTTTCATGCGGAGATTGTAAGATGCACACGAGCATTGCAGAAGCTAGGAGACTGCTATTTTTTCCCTTCTTTGCATTCATTCTAGCCTAAAATCACCCCTGTGGTAAAAAGTAAAATCCCTCTCCCAGTGATGTGAAGGTCAAGGGGGCATCACATTTCAGAGTGATTAATAGGCATCAGAGACATGACCTTACTTCAGCTACAGGAGTCCAGATAACTGAGGACAGGGTACGACATTATACATGAAAACACATGTTCAGCCACTGTTAATAACAGTGATAACAAGATTTAACAAGACAGGATGCTCTGTCCCCTGGCTGTGTTGATCCTGACAGGCAAATGCCCTGAGCCAGATTGCCCTCCCACGGCCTGAGGGAGGCAGCTGGTAAGAGAGCAGTCACCCTTTCCACCATCCCACATCTCCTGGACATCTGTACTCATGAACACTTCCACCAAACACAGAGCCGCCTCTCTGTACTTTCAGCCATGATATATGGGACAGAGGAAACCCTATGGAGCAGCCTCTGCCCCATGTTCCTGGTTTCCAGCTGCCCAAGCTAGGAGGACCTGGTAAGGAGCCTTTCTCCTGGCTTTTTCCCAGGTTAAAGTATCCCAGATAGGGTATGTAGAATCTGAACCAAGTGAAGGCAAAGAACCAACCCCAGTCAAACACTGCACAGTCTCAAATGCCTCATTTCTGGTCTGAAGACCCCAAAAGGCATAGGAGCTAGGAGGCATCTGTTATTCTAAATTAACTAGAATATTCAGAAACTAGAATCAGACCTCCTCAGGGTTCATAAGGGGTAGATGAGCCACTCATTGCTTTCATTATCTGGATTACAATGAAAAGAAAGAGGGTAGAAGCAGTCATTTCTCTGCAAATTCCTTGCCAGATGTCAAACCAGCTGTCTACAAACACCACACAGAGGTTTGGCTACCAAAGCCAGGGCTGACAAGAAGATGGAGATACAGCCTCTACCTCTGTTCTTCATGCCAAAACAGCCTGAACGATCTGTAGCACAGCCAAAATTCACCACAGCAGACACCACCCATGGGTTCACCACCCACTCAAGGGTTTGCTAGTGCAGCCCCAACTGCACCAGCTCTTGACAGTGGACCTAGAGAGGCATGTCCATGAAGACCACAAGCTGTGGGACTGTGGGACTCGTACCTTGCGTTGCCTTTGCTCTGAGCCACTGCAGAGTCTTGCCCACTCCCATTCTTATAAGCATCTCACAACTTCTTGCTCCCTACGCCACTGCTCCAAGCTGTTGCAGTGACCTTCCTCCAAAGATTTTTCATCCTCCTTCTGTCAAACCGTTTGCTTCTCTTTTGCTCAGCACACATCCCTAATTTGTATTTAAAGTACGCTTCTCATGAGAAATGCACTTAGTCTACCAGGCAGAGCAGGAGAGGTAGCTCAAATAGACACCTGCATTGGCAAGAGAATAGATCTGTCTTCTGGTGATCCATCATATTCCAGGCCACATGCAAAGAGTTCAGCAAATTCTTCTTAAGGAGAAATCCCTTGTGTCTCTCAACTGAACGGCTGGCACTTTGCACCCTGTTCATCCACAACATGCTAGTATTCATAATAGGTAAATAAAAACATTATTGCTAAATACTTCTCTCTTCTTGTTTCCAAAAAAAAAATCAGTCTCCATTTTTCTAGTAGAAAAAAAATTATTTACATAACCAGCAACTACCAAACTGATAACAGAGCAGCCAAGGCTGATAAACAGAAATTAGGACATTTACCAGCTTCAGCATGCTTGAAAACCTGTGTTGCCTCTTTAAAAACAATGAAAAAAAACATTCTGGATAAAATCATTCAGAATGTTTTATTTCCTCAGGAGAATGGATCTCTTTTCTTAAAAAAAAGAAAGAAAAGAAAAAAAAAAAGACTCGCTAATATTAAAATATACTGAACCTGACAGAACAGAACGTTGCCTTTGAAGTTGTTTCAATCTTTTTAAATATCTAAAGGACCTAACCCACACAGGGCTTGCACGTTTCCAGCTTGAATTTAAAAAAAAAAAAGAAGAAAAAAAAGAAATCAAAGCTTTCTCCCCTTTTTTTTTTTTCCCCACGTACACCCGCTTGCCAATTATGGGAGTTAGAAAAAAAAAAAAACTCTAGTGTCTGACAGAGGTAGAGGGTTTTACACTTTTGTAATTAGGCACAGGATTTAATCATTTGGAGAGAAAGACTGCTTGGGGTGAGAGGAGAAGGTTTTTTTTTCCCAGAGTTACAGGCGCAGCTTCATCCTGGATCGAGTGTCAATCACCAGGTGATTTTTCACAGGGATCGCCAAGCTCCTCTGCTTAACAGCTCCTCTCCAATTTGCTCAAACGATCAGCAGCTCCTCATCTTCTTTATTAGTCTCTCTGTTTATCTGCCCAGCAATGAGCTCCCGCAGCCAGAGAACAAGCCAAGAAGAGCCAGATCCAGAGCTGTGAAAGATATTCTTCCAGTATCATCTGGCTCCTTGGCAGAGTCTGCGGGCAGCTGCACTCACAGCCCCGTGCCTGCCGCTGGGTATGTCATGTGGTCACACCGCAGTGGTACTGGCTGAGCATCTCCGTCCTCCTGGACACAATTTTCCTTTGATTCACCTTGAGTCCCAGAAATCCATTCTATGACCATTGTCTCAGGTTTGATAAATAAGGGCTTTTTTTTTTTTTAATTACTGTCTTTAAAAGCCAACGAATCTTGTTTCTGCTGTCATACTTTATAAATCTAGGCACTGCCTTTAAGGACCATTCCCTTTGCCATACAGGGCATACTTCGGTAGCTCTTTTTCACAGCACACGAGCAGGATCTTTTCCAGCTGATTTTTAGCACAAGGTCTGGACTTTTTTGCTGATTGATAAATAAAAAGCCTGAAAAATAAGGCAAGGAGCAGAGATTAGGAAGGCTACCTCAGGACTGGCTGGATATTAAGGCTACATTAGAATCATAGAATCATAGAATGGTAGGGGTTGGAAGGGACCTTTAGAGATTATCTAGTCCGACCCCCCTGCCAGTCTGTAATTCCCAAATTTAGCCAATCTATAATTTCCAAAATATGTTTGCTTAGTTTTTCTAGGAAAAACACACCCAAAAAAAAATGAAGTGAGCAAAATGGCATCCCTGCGATAAAGGGGGTGATCCTACATGGCTATTGCCTTGTGCTTTTCTCTTCCTTCCTTCTTCCTACTTTTCTTCCTTCCACAAGAAGACCAGTGAAAGCTCTATGGATATTAGCTTCAAGCATCATCTATAAAAATCCTGTCTTAAAATATTACTCGTATTATGTTGTTGCACAGTCAAATTTCATAGGAAGCAAAGCACTAAATGCAACATAAATTACATCAGCATTACGACTTGGGCATAAATTATCTGAACTAAAACAAATCTGATATTTCTTCAACTAGTTTGGTCAGTGTCTCCATTTTAGATGCTGCAGGTCATCCTTAAACATAAGTTTGTCCTTTCAGTTGAGTTTTACATTTAAAATGGTTTAATAATTTATGACATAACAAGCATTAAAATATAACCATTTTCTACCTAAGGAACAAATAGTCTGTCAGCTTCAGCAGTAGATGTGACACAGCTGAATACTTGAAACAAAAAAAAAAAAAAAAAAAAAAAAAGAAATAACATTTCCATGGACTGCAACTGATACAATTGTATGCAGGCATTTATTTGTCTGCTCAAAGTTTCAACCCTGATGGGTTTTTTTTTTCTTTCTTATTGTATTTGTCTGAATCACAATTGTAAGTTCTTCAGGGCAGCAATCTGTCTCCTCATATGTTCATAAAGCACCATGTACACCTATGGCATTCTGTAATAAGTAATTTACTATCTGCTCATGATTAAAGAGGGAATTCGGCTGAAATATTGTAAATCAAAGTGGATAGACTAAGAGGACAGCTTACAACATCATTAGGTGGGACATTGTGCTTCAACAGAGGATGGCTGCCAATGTGCTATGCATGGTTTGAGCTTGCCTATGTACAACTCTAAATGCTTCTGAGAGCTGTTCTACAACCATTCCTCATGTCCTGACACCATGCTCCTAATAAAGAACACACAAAATCACAATCATTTGGTTGGAAAAGACCTTTAAGATCATTGTGTCTAACCACTAACCTCACACTGCCAGGCTAATCACTAAACTAAACCATATCCCTCAATACTTCATTGTCGTATCTTTTGAATGTCTACAGACATGTCAACTCCATCACCTCCCTCAGCAGCCCATCATAATGTTTAATAATCCCCTCGGTGAAAAAAAGTTTTTTCTAATAACTAATCTAAACCTCCCCTGGTACAACATGTACCCATTTCCTCATGTTCTATAATTCATTACTGGAGAAATCATAGAATCATAAAATCAACGAATGGTAGGGTTGGAAGGGACTTTTAGAGATCGTCCAGTCCAAACCCCCTGCAGAAGCAGGTCCACCTAGATAAGGTCACACAGGAACATGTCCAGGTGGGTCTTGAAGACCTCCAGAGAAAGAGACTCCATACCCTCCCTGGCAATCTGTGCCAGGGCTCCCTCACTTGAACAGTATAATAGTTTTTATGTTTAAATGGAACTTCTTCTGTTCCAGCTTCATCCATTACCCCTTGTCCTGTCACCAGATACAACAGAAAAAAGGAATGCCTCAACC